>JBBGZY010000329.1:1925000-2413202 GCA_037952925.1 Lithobates clamitans
ATATTTTATATATTTTTAATGCTAGCTCAGAAATGGCGTACAAAGCTGTGGCGGAGCTATATATGCAGCTTGTAGCTCTGTTAATACAGAGAGGCAGCAGTGCTTATGTGTTATGTAACATCTGTGGCCCTCTGTGCTTGCATGTGTCAATTCCATTTTTACAGTAAAAAGAAGTTGTATGTGGGTTTAGCATAGATATACATATATACACACACTTATCTATGCTAAACCCACATACAACTTCTTTTTACTGTAAAAATGGAATTGACACATGCAAGCACAGAGGGCCACAGATGTTACATAACACATAAGCACTGCTGCCTCTCTGTATTAACAGAGCTACAATCTGCATATATAGCTCTGCCACAGCTTTGTATGAGTATACATACTCCTCTGGAGTATGGAGATTCCACACGTGTTAGACTTTTTGAGTGTCTGGTCTGATTATGTACTGGACATTGTATCAAACCAATGTACTGTAATTGTTGCTTCTATACAAGTGTTCAGGGAATATAGCTTGGACCCCTTTCACACCAGGCGTTAGCGCTAAAGCGCCACTCATTTTATTGGCGCTTTTGTCCGCTAGCGGGGCGCTTTTTACCCCTCCCAAAAATGGTAAAAAGTCCTGTTTTGCGGCGCCTTTAAACCACTTTGGAAGTGCTGCCAATTCATTGTAATGGGTAGGGCGTTTTGGGAGCGCTAAATACAGCACTCCTAACTCGCCCCAAAGATGCTGCTTGCAGGACTTTTGCAAGCGCACCACCCCAGTGTGAAAAGACACACTGCAATAAATGGGAGGCGCTTTTCAGAGGATATTTTTCTAGCCCTAAAGCACCTGAAAACTGTCTCAGTGTGAAAGTTGCCGTAGTGTCACATATAGCCATCCCAGTTCTTATAAGCCAAGCCTAGCCTACTGGTACATGGCTACCCCCGGGAATACCATGTTCACTTGCCAGGAAGTACAAAAGACTAAAGAAAGCAAGAACACGAGGGTTCCTGTGGTTCCAGGAGTGCAGTTGTCTGCAGGGGATGGCTGGGACTGATGTCTTGCAGGAACATATTGGGCCATGCAGATGGGTCAGTTCAGGCTACAGGCAGAGATATGGTCAACAAACAAGCAAACAATCAGTCCAGACGGCAGGCAGAAACATGGTCAATAAACTGGCCAGGGTTACTTCAGGCGGCAGGCAGAGACAACACCGCAGTGGTGGTGTGCCGGTGTTCAGGAACACTGTTGCTGGCTTACTGGCATGCTGACTCTGCTGCCACACTAGTCCCCAATCAGGAACACTGCTGCTGACTTACACTGGTCTGCTTATACTGAGACTGGTGTGGCGACGATCAGGGAGGGACACCAATGCTGGCCTACACTGCTGTGATGACACTGCAACTGGTGTGACAGTGATCAGGGACAATATGACTTTGATGGGGATCAGGAATGATATGACTTGTGTGACAGTGATCAGGGACACTGTAACTGGTGTGACGGTGATTAGGAACACTGAGTGGATGCTGACGAATAGGTTCATTGATTGATTGACAGTGATTAGGGGAACGGATTGGTAGCATAGGTCTGATGAATTGTTCTGCTGTGGCGGTGATCAAAGATGATGGCTGGCGACACTGACAGTCTGAGCAGCCAGCCATTCTACATGGTCACCATAATGACACTTTTTTTTTTTTCCTGTCACCAGAGCAGTGCAGTGTTGCCATAGTGACGCTGTACTACTCTGGGGAGGTGATTGGGATTTTTTTTTTTTTTTACACTGATTGCTTATACAGTGTTCACTGTAATATATAAGCAGTCATTTAGGCTGGGTTCACACTATACTACACGACAGTAGTACGACTTTCATCCTACTTTGCTCTGCGACATCAGTCCTATGTTGGTCCTACATTGATCCTACATTGGTACTACATCCACCCGACTTTCATGAACAGGATACTACTTTGATCCGACTTTTCAGATAGTACAGTTGTCCTTTGACCAATCAAAACTAACACACAATAGGAGAGTCTACAGCAGGGGGCAGGAAATAACACAATGTCGGATGCCAAAGTCGGATGGTTAAGACAAGGATCCGACTTTGATCCTACTTCAATTATAGTCAATGGGCTGAAGTAGGATCAAAGTCGGACCAAAGTAGTACAGGGAGCATTTTCAAAGTCGGAACAACTTGTGTCGGACCAGTTAGGACGGCTCCCATAGGGAAACTGATTTTCACACGTCATGCGACATGAGCTCCCAATGTCGGAGCGTTTGTCGGACCAGTGTGAACCCAGCCTAACACTGTTTGGGATCCACACCTAATGCCATGGTTTACTATGGTGAGAGTTGTGATTGGCCACAGCTGTCACATGGTACAGGGCCATTGTGATTGGCCCTGTACCCTTGTGATCAGTGTGACCAATCGGGGATAACAGTAGTAAGCAGTGGTGTCATGAATGACATTTATTGTTTACTACTGGACATGTAAGCGCTATGATTGGTCACAGTGATCACATGGTACCAGAGTGGAGCACAGTGCCCTGTTACACAGATCAGGGATTTACTGTGGTCGGTGTACACAGCGATCATAAATCACGCCGCTGCACGCCCCCAGGGTCGCACAGGACCTACCTGTACATCCCATTTGTCTTGCCTGGCCATATATGTACAGTGGCAAGCGGTTAGTTTATTCAGACGCAAGAAATGTGTAACTGGCTGGGTTAGGCATTGATCATAAGTGTACGCACCCCTTTTCCTTGACAAATCTCTGTGGATTGAGGCTTCTTGGAGAAAGTATTGATTACTTGGTCTGGTTATTGTGGTTTTCCACAGTGTGGGAATTTGCCAGGTACTCTCTCTCTCTCCATCCTCTCTAGGCCCAACCTTGCATGTTCAGACAAATTTAGCACACATGTTGCGGAAAGATCATCGTTTAGGTGTTTAAATGGCATCATTTCTGCACATCCAATCAACATCTAATGTCTGTAGATGATTACATAGGTGGAACCTTTTTTGTTTTTTGTAGGCAGTTGGGTAGCACCAGCCCTTCTGATGTGGTAAATGTTCAGTAATTTTTATATTTTGTAAATAGACCTAGGTCAGTAGAAGCTGTGATGGAATGCTGGGACATGTGGTGTTTACTGGGTTGCCTGTATTGCTGTCGAACAGGATCAAGTATGGCATATGACATCTTTCTGCTTTTCTTAACAAGCGTGTAATCAGGATTACATGTAATCGGCCCCTGGAGGCTGCTTTCACAATAAATCCATCACAAATCAGGCCTAGCAGATTATTATAGTGCAGTGTAGTGTAGAAAGTTTGTATTTCTTTCATTTAAATCCTTGTGTTGATTGGGTTTTTCTGGCAATTGGTGCAATGGCCTTGGTTGATGCGTTTCCTATAATTGAATTTTTAAAATCAGTATAGAGGATGAGAGATGAGCCACTTCACAATTCCCTGTACTGCTCTCCAGCAGACAAGTGATTGATGGGCTGTAACAAGGGGATGTCCTTCAGCCAAAAGATTATTTGATAGGCTTCAGTGCAGTACAAGACTGAGAAAAGGGTACACTACACATGGTGCTGCAAATCTCTCACTTAGCATGTGTGTTTTTTATAATTTTATGCAAGGCATTTGTGCTTCTACAGTTCATACATACCTCGTTTAAGCTGTCCGCTGGTGTATGCGGGTTCCAAGTATGGCAGTCACCTTCCAGTCTCATTAGGTAATGCATGGTGCAAATTTCTTAAATAGCATTTTAAAGGAGAAGTACAGCCAAAGTTTATTTGGCTGTACTTCTCCTATGGATCACAGAAGTGCAGTTTGTTTTGCACTCCTATGACCTGTTTTCAGCAGACAGCGGGCTGTTGGCTGAAGTCACAGGGCCGGTCCAGGCTTGGGAAGGATTTTAACCATATGGTCCGGATTCGCCCACATGCCTGGTCTGGCACCCAGCTCAGCCTCTGAGCAGCTGAGTGTCAATCGGCTGTGTTCGATCGCTCGGTCCAGTGTTAGAGCTGGTGGGGGGGATGCGGCATCCAGCTAGGCAAGTATGAGTTAAAAAAACAAAAACGAATCTCACACTACTTTTTAAGTTTGACGCTCGGATTCAATGAAGTTCCACTTTAAGCCCTGGTTCTCACCAGTGCGATTTTGTGATGCGATTTGACAGTTCAAATTCGCATGACAAGTTGCACTGTTCGAATCATTGCGACTTGGGTTCCTGCACACCTGCATAAATGTTTTTTTTTTTCATTGCGACTTGCATTGACTTCTGTTAAACCCGGTGTGAACCAGGGCTAAAGCTCAACTCCAGTCAACTGTTTTCTTTCCTAAAGTGGAGAAGGGAAGAGATAGAACTCCTGTCGAGTTTTTAATGCCCTCTGCCACCACTGGAGAGAGATTCCCCCTACAATTGTCAGTCACAGACTACAACAAAACTGTTTTTTCAGAATGGAAAAATGGATGAGGTTTAGACCTCAGTCCGCCTATTGTGGTCTGTCTTCCTGTTTCAGTGACAACTGAACCTGTCATTTTTGGTCCAGCTATCACAGGGATACGAAAAGAAAATGATTCACAGAAAAAAACCACTTGACAGAAACCAGCGTTGTCTAAACCTTTTCCAGGGCTAGTGAAAAAAATAATTCATGGACAGCAGACTATATAAAAAAGTGTCTGGCACTAGTTTGCAAAAGTTAAAAAACAAAGGACTATTAGGTTTTTTTATCATATGAAAGGTCTCTAGAGAGCTGCACAGACTAGAATTATCCAAGATTCCATTTACAAAGCTGCCCCACCATTGGTGTCGGTGGGAGGAGTGGGGTGCCCCACCATTGGTGTCGGTGGGGGGAGTGGGGTGCCCCACCATTGGTGTCGGTGGGGGGAGTGGGGTGCCCCACCATTGGTGTCGGTGGGGGGAGTGGGGTGCCCCACCATTGGTGTCGGTGGGGGGAGTGGGGTGCCCCACCATTGGTGTCGGTGGGGGGAGTGGGGTGCCCCACCATTGGTGTCGGTGGGGGGAGTGGGGTGCCCCACCATTGGTGTCGGTGGGGGGAGTGGGGTGCCCCACCATTGGTGTCGGTGGGGGGAGTGGGGTGCCCCACCATTGGTGTCGGTGGGGGGAGTGGGGTGCCCCACCATTGGTGTCGGTGGGGGGAGTGGGGTGCCCCACATTGGTGTCGGTGGGGGGAGTGGGGTGCCCCACCATTGGTGTCGGTGGGGGGAGTGGGGTGCCCCACCATTGCAGCATGAACGATGTACCATCATTGCTGGCAGTGGGGAGTATAATGCCCCAAGGGCCAGTTAAAAAGTGAGCAAAGGGCTGTTGGGTTCAGTGGTCTTCAAAGTGGACCTGCTACACAGGAGTAACTCGGGAATGTGTCAGCCTTACCAAATTATACCATTTGACTAAAGAATCCCTTGCTTGCGGTTAATAAAAAAAAATTTAAAATATAAAAAAATAGGACAGACAGACAAACCCTGACTGTAATGATATTGGAGGATCAGCAATGTATAGTGGAAGGCACTATAATTTCCCCTGTACATATAGACAATTACAAATTTAGATGCTGTGACATGGTTATGTACCAAAAAAACAAACAAAAAAAAAAATCTACTTTTAGTACACAAACTGATGATCTTTACATCAAACTGATTACTTTCCTGTGTGTAGATGCAAAAATCGCACAGACTGCAGTTCCCTTTTTTAATACTCTTGCACAGTATAAAATAATGCTACATGTTGTGTCTACAGGACAAGTGGAACACAGGAGGCAAAGATTGCCAGGGGTTAACCATTTACTCTATACTTTGGTGTTTTTATACTTTGTGCTTTTGGAGATGGTATACTTTTCAGCACCAGCTTATCTTGGGCAATACATTAGCAGCATGGCACAGTTCCCCGCAGACCACTGGGCCAGGGAGGTCTTGTGCAATTTGCTAGTACTGGTACAGATATGGGTTGTCTCTTTATTGTGGATGAATCTGACCATCCTATATCTTTCTCCAGCTTCATAATTGGAAATGGTTTTTAGCCGAGTTGTGTGTTTTTTTTTTTTTGTTTTTTTTTTTCCCTCTAGGCTCAGCTTTTCTCACTTTCATACGTTACTAGCACCTATCTACGTGGGTGATTTGACACCTTCTTGCATTTGTCTAATTTGGACATAAGCAAGTTCCACTTCATTCAAAACATGAGATGTGTGCATGGGGATTTACTACAGCTGATAAACTCATCTGATATAAGTCCGATTTTTGTGGCACACCCTGTAGCCTTTGACCAATGAAAACGTGGACATGCGTAGGATCTTTTGATTGTGTGATCATTAGTAGCACACAGCCTGAACTTCCTATGCCCACGTAGGAATTTTTCCATTTCTCTTATGATGTGCAGTGTTGATTGTTTTTGAGCTGAACGGTGTGCTTAGGACTTGTCCATGTGAGGGGGTTTATGATTTCATTGGGTTTTTTCAGGCCCTTTCCAGACCCAAGTGTTGATTGAGATTTGGATAATCGTGCTGAACATACTTGAGTGGATCTTTAAAATATTTCAAGTCTTTTCTGAATTTTTTTTAAGTTGATATGAAATTGATTTGCTCAGTAATTTTCATTACCCATTCCCCTTTCCTCCATTTAAATTTGTATGTCCATCTTTGTTAAAATGTGCTTGTCTCCAAAGAAAGTCCATTGAGATAGAAATGGCTTCTCACTGGCCTGGGTTTTTTGTTTTTTTTCTTTCTGGCCAACTGCTCTTAATGTACTATGTGCTTGTGTTAAAAAGTATCCTGTCCTTGTATTGCTCCCTTAGTGTGAAATTCCTAATTTTCCAGACAGTCCCCCTTGCTTCTCTATTTCAAATTGACCACGCTAGGCATGAAAACGCATCCTTCCAGTGTGGTCAGTTTTCAGGCTGCATACCCTCCAATGGCCAAGACATTGGACACCCCCACCCCCCCGCACAACCATTCACTGGGAAGATTAGTGTATTGCTGTTTCTCCACCCCCACCTCTCTAAGGCCCCTTATGCAGCTGAGAATAGATTATGTGATCACTTTTTAAAAAATAAAAATAAGTATTCATTATTTTTTTTTTTTTTTTCTATTTTAAACTGAATAGGAGACATTGCTCTATTTAAAAATGCCTTCTGGCTCAGATTGCCATCAGACATAGATGGCCAAGAACCTGACAGATCAACTTGTTGCAAACCATGCCCCTTCACACGGACGGGACCGATGACTGTCAGTTTTTCAGGCAGATACGATTGGACCATTCATTGCTCTCTGTGGAGCAGTGGATGTCAACAGACATACAATCCTGTCCACTAAAAACGGATGGATGGGGATCCGTTCCATCCCTCTGGCAGATCAGATGACAGTCGGATAAAAATGGACAGGCGGTCTGTTTCCATCTGACAGCCCATAGAGGACAGCAGGCTGTGTCAGTGTCCGCTCTGCACCAGCATCTGCTCTTGCCTGACCAGTAGGGATCAGCGGAGTGATCCCCGGCTGAGCAGGGAGATCCGTTGGTGGACTCCGCCATTGTGAAAGGGGCCTAAGAGTTGGTATTGGTAAACATTGTTTAAATTCAAGTAAGGATCTGCTAAGCTGAAAGCTTTTTCCAGTTTATCTGCTTTTATGCTTCTAAAAGCACTTTTTTCTTGGTTTCTTTAAAATGCCTTCTGGCTCCCAGTTTGCTACCATTGACTCCTAAATGCTAGATGAGCTTGGCCCCTACTGAAAAGAAACTCCTATAATAAAAGGACAGACATGTGCTAGCTAAACAGACAATACGCTTGTTTGCTCTGGTTGCTTTTGTTTTAGGCTGTGCATTCATATGCCCTGGCAGTCAAACAGCTGGGCAACCTAGGGCGCAGTAGCGATAATTGACTGATAACCTCATGCAATCTTATTAATAAAGGTGAAAGTGTGCATTTTATGCAGCAAAATTGTTGCAAATAACTAGATGTAGGGTATACGGTACCTCCAGCATGCAGTCTTCCATAGTTTTAAAGAAAACGCATTTTTGAATGAAGGATTAGGGCAGGGGTCGGCTTTCTTAGCACTCAATTAGCTGTGGAACTACAAGTCCCTTGAGGCATTGCAAGATTCAGACAGGCACAGGCATGACATCCAGAGGCAGAAGCATGATTGGATTTGTAGTTTTAGCACAGCTGGACTTCCAAGGTTGCCTACCCTTGGACTAGGAGGTGCCAGTTGGTGCTTTAATTTGTATACTATTGCTATAGTATGCCTTTGAGAGTCCCAAAACCCTGGCACTTGCAGTATGCCACTTTCCAGTTTTAGGGCACACCCCTCTACAGTTTGCAATGGGTGCCTGAGGACTCAGCATTGCATTGCTTTTAAAGGAGAAGTTCAGCCAAAGCCTGTTTGGCTGTACTTCTCCTATGAATCACAGGAGTGCAATTTGTTCTGCACTCCTCTTACCCTATTCCAGCGGACAGTGGGCTGAAGCCTGCTGTTGGCTGACGACAGAGTCAGTCCAGGCTGTGGGAGTTCGCGACCAAGTAGTTGGGATCCACCCAGATGCCGCCTTGACCGGCGCCCTGTTCAGCCTCAGCTGCTCCACCCCCCCCCCCTTCCCTACCGTCCAGCCCTCCAGTGAGGGGGGGGGGGGGCAGAGTGGAGAGCTGATGACTGACAGCTCTCTGCTCGGGGAGCACTGAGAACCGAGCGATTGGCGGTGTTTGCTCGGCCCTCAGTGTTATAGCTGGCGGGGGACAGATGCAGCATCGGACCCATGCTGCATCCATCTAAGTGAGTATGATTTCTAAAAAAACAAAACACAACTTCTCTTAAGAGATGAGGAGGCAGTGTGCTCCTGAATGAAGTTTTTGCAAAATTGAATGCTGTAACGTTCAGGCTTTTCAGCTTCTGAGTGGGTCCTGCAGCATTTGGCTTGAGAAATGACAGGCACCAGTAGATGGTGGAGTCAAGCCTACCTTTCAAACTTAAAGTGGTGTTCCGGCTGAAATTATACTTTTTATATAAAAATACCCCTATAATACACAAGCTTAATGTATTCTAGTAAAGTTAGTCTGTAAACTAAGGTCTGTTTTGTTAGTTTATAGCAGTACTTTGTTATTTTATAAACTTACAGCAGGCCGTGGCCATCTTAAGTGTGGGCATCTGAAGCCAGACTGTATTTCTTCCTGGATCTCATCCTTGCAGATCTCGCACATGCTCAGTGCAGCACAAGCAGTGTAATAGGTTTCAGGTCAGGTTTCCATAGCAACGGCAGTGTCAGAGGAAGTTGCTGCCCCTTCCCAGAAGGCATAGCAAACAGGAAATGATGCGATGGGTCACGGCCAGGGAGGAGGAAATGAAAAATGAATACAGCAGATATACAGTAGGTGCTGAGAAAAAAAATGTAAAAATATCCAATTCGTTTACAGAGCACAGTTTAGTCAGGGATGCTGAAGAGTTGTAAAAGTGGGTGGAACTCCACTTTAAATTTTCCTTTGAAAAAATATGCTTTTATACTTTTGCAAAATTAAATTAAAATACATAGGCAGTTTAACAGTTAGAAGCAGATAACGTCAGACCTATAAATATACACGGTTTCTTGTGTGGCTGTCTTCTGTACTCAGCCTAGGTAATAGACATACTGTATGCAGAAGGCGAAACTCCTTTTATGATCGTATAGCAGATGTAGCTGACTCGTGCTGCTTTATCATTTGAGCTCTTTGTCCTTTCTTTCCCCCTTATATCAGTAGAATTCTGGCAGCAATGTGTGATACATAATAAATTGAATAATTTAACTAATGCATTCTGTTTGTTATCCCCAGCTCTGATCCTGCTCTTTTACCTGGTGTTCTATGGCTTCCTGGCCGGACTCTTCACCCTGACTATGTGGGTGATGCTGCAGACACTGGACGACAACGTTCCTAAATATCGCGATCGGGTTTCCTCTCCAGGTAAGGCTGTAATTTCACACTGACATTCTACATCTGTATGTATTCTTATTGATATTCTGTGTCTGTTGGTGTGTTTTTGGATCTCAGACTTTAGATACTCAGATCAGATAGAGTAATCTCTACAAACAATAGTGGTAGAACCTTGGAACAGCAGAAAACAAATGATTAGCTGAGTTGGAAATTGTTGGATTTCCTCTCTGTCCTTTTATTGCCCATGAAGAGATAAGTAAAGTGTTTGTAAAACAGAATCGTGTGTACATATGTCAACACTACTGATTGACGACAGCCTAATGTACCCTGCAAAGTGTATATGTTGGTACTATATAAACACTGGATATTTGTAAGTACTCCTGTCAAGGGCATGATTGTCTATTCTGTATTAGAGTGGTGTTTAAGAATTGTGTGCTTTTGGACTGCAAGAGCTTTTCCTTCCCTTGGATTGCTCTTTGACCTGTAGAAAGACTGTACATAGATCTGCCAACTCGCCTGAATGAAGTTTGCCTCCTTGTCCCTTTTTTTTACTTTACCGCTTTAAACTAGAGATTCAGTCAAATGGCCAAATATATGAAATACATATTTACATTTTTGTACACCTGTCCCCTAGGTACATATAGCACTTTCTTCCATTTTTATAGCTGGTGTCTGTGCTGAGATGGCAGAATCCCCTCTCGCCGTTATTTCCATCACCTTCTGGCCACGCATCTAGCAAAGAGATAAATAATTCATTAACTATGATGAACAGTGCTTGTCTTTGGGGCCAGGTGTTTCTCCAAAACAAGCACGGTCACAAGGAATTCAGGGCAAGGGGTCATATCTGTCCCCCCGTTCTTCCCTCTGCCTTTCTATTGGATGCTAGGACGCAGGTGACCCCTGCCACACAGGTTGCTAGAACTCAGGAGGCTGTCGGCACTATACCAACTAATGACGCCAGCATCCTGGCAACCAAATATGCTAGGCACCAGGGACAAAGAATTAAAAGATGGGGTTAAACAAGAGAACTGGGTGGGAGCCCTCTAGCTAACAGTCTCCCTCAGGCGCACTCACTGATCAAGGACAGTAGCAACCCCCACAAATTGGGCTTCTGTCAAGGGAAAAACAGAGAAGCTGGAAAGAGGGGATTTTCTTTACATTCAAATGCTGTTTTATTGTATAAGAGATTTACAAGTATTAAGACTTCTTTTAACTGGAGGAACTCGGACAATGTTCTTCCCAGAAACTGGGTTGCAGGAGATCTGGGTTGCCATCTGAGTAGGGGTGTTAAAAGGTGGAACCATGTGTAAAGATGGATAATTACCTTGTTGGGACAAAATATGGTCATGGTTCATATACATATTTCACCATATGTGCCTAATATCTCTGTGCGTAATCTACCTGTATAGCTGTCGTACAAATATACCTAACTAACCATATTTCAGCTGTCATTTTATGTCTTCTGTGGAGATAGAAGATCACTCTTTATTGGTTGCCAAGTGCATCTGCTATATTTTCTGTTATTGCATTACCTGTATGTTCTAGACAAGGCTGCACTGCTTATCGGAAAGCAAAACCACTCTGTCCGTAAATTTACTATTTTATGAAAAGGATGGAGGAATTCTTGCTTAAGCTGCATGACTGAGCTTAATGGGAGGTTTTATCTATTTGCCAAGCCAATAATGGACCATTCTAATGTTCTTAACCTGTTATGTAAACTATTTTCTCTCCACAGTGCTGAGCTCTTGCTTGCAGAACCCATGGATTTGTGTTTCTCAGTATAACTGCGTAGTTCAATGCAGACTGTTGTATGTGCACACTTGTTAGATCACCTTCAATTCGTAATCTGATAGGGTTGTGATTGATTTTGGGACATTTATCAACGTAGCATAGATAACTTACTCCACATTTGGATATTTTACTTCCATTAATATGATTGCAACCTGAAAAACTGCAGACATTGAGGAATTTTTAAAAATAAAAAATACTTTTAAAACAAAAAAAAAATAGAATAAGCTATTGGGAGATTTTTATAATTTCCAGTAGGCTTCATTCAGCTAACCATATACAGCGAACAGTACTGCTAAAGTGCCTGCAAGTATCTGCTTTGATCTTAAAGCCTATCTCCGCATTTAATGTTCCTTTTAAATAGTTTGGCCAAAACTAACAATTTACTGCTCTAACAGGTGCTCTTGCTGGGCATGCTGTATGTAGCCCCAGCTCCATACAGTATACAACGCTGTGCCATTCTATTAATTTAATACAAAGCCTCCTCTGTTTGGCTGAGGTGGCGTTTGTAACATCATCCACCTGTCATCTGCCCATATAGAGCTTCCCGTGAATGGCCGAATAGCACTCAGTCTGACTCTATTTTGCTCTGGGATTGGGATGGTAAGTCTGCATACCACTGTATGTAGTTGAGGCCCACACACAATTAATACAATGCGCCCAGCATGCGCACCTGTTAGTGCAGTAAATAGATTGTGTGGGCCAGCTTGGCCCGCACAAACTAGTTAAATGGCATTAAATGTGGAGTTGGCGTTTAATATAAATTTCAATGTTCTCATGGAGAACCCTGTACACAGGGCCTCAACTTTCATATAAATCCGCTCTATACTCTACCTCTCCATTTGGCGCTTGAACACCTGAGCCGCTACTGTCCAGTAATGATTTGGCATTGGGCTGTGAAATGACTGAAGTGGATCTGAGCTTGGCACAGGGAAGGTGAGGGCTTTATACCCTGTTATACTAGCCTGGGAAACCTTGTTCTGATGAGGTGTAGCTGTTCTTGCTGCTGTGCCAGACAGTGTTTCTGAAGACATTCCATAGACAAAACTTGGACAGACGCAAACCTAAGAAGACGAAATCGCAAAGTTGGTGGCAAACCTAGAGGCACATAGATTTTCATCTACCTATATGTATGGTAGTGTAGTTGGGAGGTCTTTGTTGGTAGAACAATTTGCACTAAAAGGAAATCGGTCATGAGAAAAATACCTAGCTTTCCTTAAATTGCAACTTGTTGATGCTTTGGCCTCAATACTTTGAATTACTGGCTCAGAACATGTATAGAATAAAAGATGGACTTTAGGCTAGAAAGTGAAAATGAAGGAACAGGCAAGATTTTTAATGCAGAAAAGACATGTGTTGTCTCTTCTGCATTAGAGCTACTTACCTGCTTGTCCGCCCTTGTAGAGTGAACTGTAAAGACGCAGCTCAATGCACAAAATCGACAATGCCGAAGCTGACCGAACATGGGAGTGACGTCCTAACAGCCTGGCCAATGAGAGCAGCCTGCTATCGCGATCTGCAAGTCATCTACCCAAAGATGTCAGCAGCCGACGGGGAGTTCCGGGACAGGACTAAAGTTGAATATAGTTCCACCTTAAGGAAATATGAAACGGTTTTTCTCACTTTCATTTACTGCATTCCTGTTCCAGGCCTGTGACTGAAGCATGTTGAAGAAAGATGGTCAAGCAACAAGAATGAGGCCAAACATGGCAGCATCCAGATTTCTCTTGTCAGGTGTTCTTTAGGCTGACCTTGCTTGAAGGGTCAGAATTACAAGGAACACAAATTGCAGGAACAGGGCTTTTCTCAAGAATTGACTCCAATTCTATATGAGAAATATATTTTATTTTTTAGTTCTGTTTGCTCCTGCGTTGATCAATATCCCTTGCTATGTTTGATTTTTTGTTTTAAACATGTGATATATGTTTATGATCTATCCTACAGATAAGACTTTTTGTATCTCACTGAGGAATATTCATGTTTTTGTCCTTCTGCTCTTCTTTGCTTTTCTTTACTTGGCTCTTATCCTCCATTCCTGCTTCCCTTCATTAGTTGAAATTCTGCCACTCACCTTCTTATCCCAGCTATAGCTGAACTGAGGTTTAGCATGTAGCAGGCTAAAATGTTAGCTCAGGGCAACTTAATATAACATATTTTAGAAAAGGTATCACTTTGTGGTGATGGGCATAGAAGCCATTATAAAAATAGCAAGCAGCCACCTATTCTGGTCATGGTAAGATCAAGCCAGTGTGCAAAACTGTTAATCCTCTTTAGTGTGTTTCTTTTTCTTTTTTTTTTTTTTTTTTTTTTTTTTTTAAAAAAAAAAAAAAAAACCTAAAATCCAGCTCTGTTCATGTAACATTAATGCAGTGGACCTGAGTAATACAGCTTTGTACCCAGTGAAAAGCAAAAGCCAAGATACAGCAGTGTAAAGGCTAAGTTCACTTTTTGAACCATGAACCATGATACATGTTACACCGGTTTTTAGGTGTAAATGGGATCTAGGGCTGAAACAACTAATCGATTAATTGATTATGAATAGGGCTGTGGAAATTAAAGATTAATTCCTCGATTAATTGTTAATTTTTTTTAACAATCAAAATTCTTTTGATCGGTACTCGCCTCTACGCCGGCTTGGGGGTCTTCAGGGAGTTCCGTCAGAGATCCGGTGACGTCATGGACATCGTCACCGGACTCCTCCCCTCTTCCACAAGTGTCTCCGTCTGCTAACAAAGGGAAGGGGGAAGGACGGTGACGTCGATGTCCGTGACGTCACCGGACAGTGATGGTAAATATGGATGTGGTTAACTGGGATCATTCAGTGAGCTAAGAGTAGGCAAATTTGATAACCAATTTTGACAGTCAATATACTAGATACGTTTTATAATTAACGTTAAACCAACTTTCTACGTTTTTCTTAAAGTTTAATAAAAAAAATTACTTGCGTCAGTGCTACAGTTTGAATTTAAAACGTATTTGTGTGAACTGTGAAGTTAAGTCATGGATTGTGGAAACCAACTAGTGTCGTGTGATTGTATATAGTGTATACCACATTTACCACTGACTAATGCAGAGTTGCAATGCAAGGAGATCAGCTAAAAGTAGTTGGATCTGTATGCGTTATAATTAATCGGAAATAGTCGATTAATCGATTAAAAAAAATCAATTAATCAAACACAAATTTTAATCAGTAACAGCTCTAATTATGAAATTGATTACTATTTTCATAATCAATTAATCTGTTAGTAACATTATGGGGTAAAAAAACAAAAATGAGCCCATTCTAGTACAAAAAGAGCAAATCGCTACTGTAAATATTAATTTCATAGTTCTACAGTAAAAAATGAACCCATTACAGTAGTTTTCTTTCTTCTCTTCTTCTCTTCTTCTCTTCTTCTCTTCTTCTCTTCTTCCTCTCTTCTCTCTTCTTCTCTTCTTCTCTTCTTCTCTTCTTCCTCTCTTCTCTCTTCTTCTCTTCTTCCTCTCTTCTCTCTTCTCTCTTCTTCTCTTCTTCCTCTCTTCTCTCTTCTTCTCTCTTCTTCCTCTCTTCTTCTCTTCTTCTCTCTTCTTCTCTTCTTCTCTCTTCTTCTTCTTCTTTCTTCCTCTTCTTCTCTTCTTCTTCTTTCGCTAATTTTTAGATTTTTGTTTTTTTTTGTTTTACCCCATTATGTTACTAAACGTCTTAGACCTGGTTCACATCTTTTTTTTTTTTTGGTGCTCTTTGCAGAAACGCACTACAGTTCATTTACATGGTTTTATGGGACACGTTCACATCTATGCTTTTTTCAGACGCTGCGTATTTGGAAAGGGTCAGGGACTTTTTTTTTTTTTTTTTTTATAACGCAAAACGGTGCTTTTTTGGTTTAATATACTTCAGTGGAGAAGCTGTAGAAAAGCATGTAATGCGTTTTTGCAGCAATTTGTGTTTTTTATTCTGCCCAGCAACAAATTGGCCCCCCAAAAAAATGCAAAAACGCAAATCGCAGCAAAATCACGTGCACAAAAAGCACTGCAGAAACAGATCAAAAGCAAGCTGCATAGGTGTGTACCGAGCCTTATGCTGGCCACACGGATCAATTTTCAGATGAGAATATTCAGACAAAATCTTTGCACATTCGCTGAATGAAAGAATGTTGTTGAAAATGTCTGTTTTTAAAATGAATGCAATTTCTGAGCGAAAACCACATACACTATCTGTCTGAAAAATCCTTTGACCAATAAGTTTTCTATTTCCAAATTTTCCTGTCACTGTGGTTGAAAATCAACGTTGATTTGACCCCACTAACGATTAGAAAATTGAACGAACGTTTTTTTTTTTTCCTTTTGAAGGAAGACATCTCTGAGTCTGGTATATACAGTATATCTCTTCTAATAGTATATACAGTATATCTCTTCTGTCTGTTATTCTCAGCATGGATTAGCTATTTTGCTCTCTAACCATATAGTTGGTTATTTATATTTACCACTGCATAGAGATATTAAAAAAAAAAAAGGCAATTTTTATTCCTAAATTTTGCATATTAACTGAATTATACAGCAATATTTTTTTTTTTTAAGGTTATTAACCGATTAATCGTAACAAGAATCGGCCAATTAATCGATTATGAAAATAATCGTTAGTTGCAGTCCTAATGGGATCACTTGGTCAGGAACCAATCCAAATGGGATCACCTATGTTGGCAATGATCTAGTGAACATATGCAAGAAGGCTTTATTCAGAAAATGAAAATTGTTTTTTTTTTCCATGTATTGTGATCTTTGGTGAATTAAACCATCACACAGGTGTAACTAGTAAAAATACCATTTGGATCAATCTTTCATGATTGCAGTCTACTACACCCAATATTTTCTCACAACATGTAGAAATAGGTATATGAAGGAGATGCTGGAAAATGGATCGCCTTCCTCTGCATACAATAAAAGGGGTTTCAAAGCCTAAAGCTTTTTATCCTTATGCATTAGGGTAAAAAACGTTCTGTGTAACAGAATCCTCCCTCCCCACCATATACTTACCTGAGACCATTCACAATCCACTGCTGTGCAAGACAAGACGTGATCTGAGAATACAGAGCAGCCTTCTCATCCTTCACTGTCTTCTTGTCATATCTAACTGACCATGGGGCTGCAGCCTGACCTAATGTGACCATGTGTGCAATCTTTAATGCTATGTGCTCCATGTGTTTTTCCCTTCACTGATCCGTAAACCCTTTTAGGTTGAATAAATTGAATTACCCTGTAAGAGGTGAATACCAGGATTTTGTCTTTAAAAATAGATAGGCCAGCTGATGGCTCTGCTGTAATCTCTGTAGTCCACGTGATTTGAGTTTATAAACTTCCTTTTACCTGTTTTTTAACCTTTGTTTTCATGAAAATCTCCTGACAACAGGCCCAGTGTGCCCTGTGCGTCAGTCCACACCTTCCCCCGTGATGGGGGGAAAAAAAAGCTTTTCATACTGAAATTCCACATTACACTGTCAGTGTGCCGGCCTGACACACACAGCTTTGTGAGCCCCGTCTCCCGAGGGCTCCACCTCATGCTGGCACTGTCACCGATTTGCACGCAACTTGTGTACAACTTGTTTTTATTTTTTCCAGGTCTGTCTTGTGTCTGATTTTGCTACCACTCATTGCAAATTTTGTTAAAATAAACTTTGGTTTTATCCTGTTAAAAATTGTTTGGACTCTTGCCTTCATTTTATCTTTCAGTGAATGAAATCTATGGGAATTAATGTCTTTTGGGGGATGGGTTTAATGTAATCGTGGTCTGATCACTGCAATTTAATGTTCATGCCTCTTCAGTAAATGAAGTGTAATTCTCATTTGTTTCCCCTATAATTTCAGGTCTTATGATTTCCCCTAAATCAGCCGGATTGGAACTCACCTTTAATAAAAATGAAAGGACTTCATATGATGACTTTGTGAAAGCTCTTCATACTTTCCTAAAGCGTAAGTATAATCTCACCATTCTATATTACGAGTGGATATTGTTTATAGGCTGTCTAATTGGACTGAACATTGTAGTTTACACAGAGGCTGGTGTTTAGTCATTCTGTAGTCTTTAGACATATGCCAATTGGCCATAACATTATGACCACCCACCTAATATTGAATAGGTCCATTTTTTTTTTTTGCTGCCGGAACAGACCCTTTTTCCACCAAAGCAACCCTGACCTGTTGAGCCATGGACACCACTAGACCACTCAAGGTATGCAGTGGTATATGGCACCAGGCTGTCAATAGCAGATCCTTTAAGTCCTGTAAGTTGCGAGGTGGGCTCTTCATGGATTGGACTTGTTTTTCCAGCACATCTCAGATACTTGATTGGATTGAGACCTGGATAATTTGGAGACCAAGTCCTCACCTTGAACTCGTTTTGTTCCTCAATCCATTCTTGTCATTTTGCAGTATAGCAGGGCGTATTATCCTGCTGAAAGAGGCCATAATATAATTTCCATAATGGAGTGTAATTGATCACCAACAATGTTTAGGTAGGTGGTCAAATGTGTAGAGGGGTTAAATAACATCCACATAAATGACAGGATCCAAGGTTTCCAGCAGAACATTCTTCAAAGCATCACCCTGCCTCTACTGGCTTGCCTTCTTCCCATACTGCATCTTCTCTTCCCCAGGTAAGTGAATCACATACACCCGTCCAACATAATTTATAAGAAAACGAATTCATCAGACTATCATCTTCTATTGCTCATTGGTCCAGTTCCGACACGCACATGCTCATTGCAGGCACTTTTGGCTGTGGACATGGGTCAACGTGGTCACCCTGACCAGTAGGCGGCTACACAGCCCCATACACAACAAAATGTGATGCCTATTTGGTCTGCTTTCAGCACATCTATTTCAGGGCATGTTTACTTGCCGAATATATCCCACCGACTTTCAGATGCTATTGTAACAAGATAATCAGAGCTATTCACTTAACCTGTCAGTGGTCATAAAGGTATGGTTTGTTGGTGTACATTTGCTGCAATTGCTTACATCTTAAAAATAACTGGCTGGTTCTTCAAATGCAAGAACTGAGCCAGCTTGGAGCAAATGCAAGTAAAAGAAAAACGGAATTTCTTATCTCTGCTACTCCTATAGTAAAGAGCTGGTTATCAATAAGTGAGCATCTTTTTTTTTCCTTTTACTTCAATTGTTCTGCAGAGTGCCAATTGCTCTGCTGCATACATTCCTGGAGGGAAATTCTGTATATAAAATAGTCATAAGAATTTGGTACAGCAAACAAGTAGAATAGGGTTGTGTCACTTAAAAAATGATGTTCAGGCAAGCTTAACGGTAACTAGTTTATTTCTAAATATGTACTTTCTCATTGTTTTTGGCATTAGCACTTAGCTCTGCATTACTATGGAAGAAAAATTGGAATTTAGGCCTCATTCACACTGGCATAGTCAAACCTGTTTTTAGAGGACATTTCTAAACTGGGGGGGGGGGGGGGGGGGGGGGGCTTTGGGACAGAGCCATTCACATTGTGTGCTTTTACCTTTTTTGTTAAAAAAGAGCATAAACTTCTAAACACAAGAAAAAGGGATCTGTGAAGTGTAAAGTTTGTGTATACCTCCTAGATGACTTCTGTGTTTAGAATCGCTAAAGCCTAGTACACATGGCCCGAATGTCGGGCGGCATCAGCCAATTCAATAGAAAATGGACGATATTTGGCCTGTGTGTGTATGGCAGCCGGTCTGACAGAAACCGGCTGTTCGGGAGGCTTCTGTCGAACGGCTCCCGATCAGCACTCTCAGCCAATGGCTGGGGGCGCTGACCAGAGTTTTCTGGAGGGGGCTGTCCCCCTGTCCGAACACAATAGCACAGCAGGGAAGATTGCTGTACTAACATGAGATTGTTAGTACAGCGGCTCCTCCCTGAGCTGCTTTTATTTATTTATTTTTTCCATTAAGCCCTTCTGGGTTGAACTGAAAAAAAACAAAAAAAAACTGTGTACTAGGCATAACGGTCTTAGGTAGCAGTATTGGGCCCTTTTTTATTTTTTGCAAAAGGTAAATAAGTCTACTGCCTTTTGATGGATGAGCTCTCCTTGCACACTCAGTAAGGTCAAATGGTAAATAGGGCAGTGATCTTTGTGACAACAGACCTGTCCCATTGCTGATGGTTACTTGTGGACTGTCCAGAACATTCAAATCTTACCCACCCATACAAAAAAAATGTCATTATTCTCTGAGTTTTGCACAAGGTGCACCGAGTACATCAGTACACTAAACAATGTGGTTCCTTCAGTCCTGCCCAGTGTTCTCTTCTCTTCTTATTTGTTTGACCACTTAATTTATTAACCGCTTCAATACAGGGCATTTCCACCCCCTTCTTGCCCAGGCCAATTCTCAGCTTTCAGCGCTGTAACATTTTGAATGACAATTGCGTGGTCATGCTACACTGTACCCATATGACATTTTTATCATTTTTTCTCTCCAGAAATAGAGCTTTCTTTTGGTGGTATTTGATGACCTCCTGCAGTTTTTATATTTTGCGATATAAACAAAAAAAGCGACCAATTTTTTTTTTTTTAAAAAAACAGTTTTACTTTTTGCTATAATAAATATCCCAGTTTAGGCAGATTATGTATTCTTCTACATATTTTTGGTAAAAAAAATTGCAATCAGCCTATATTGATTGGTTTGCGCAAAAGTTATAGCGCCTACAAAATAGGGGAAAGATGTATGCCATTTTTTTTTATTTTATCTATTTTTAATTGTGGCGGACAGATCGGACACGTTTGACACTATTTTGGGACCATTGACATTTATACAGCGATCGGTGCTATAAATATGTACTGATTACTTTATAAATGTCACTGGCAGGGAAGGAGTTGATGCTTGGGGACGATCAAGGGGTTAAATGTGTTATCTAGGGAGTGATTCTAACTATGGGAGTATGGGACTGACTAGGAACACACAATCTGTCTCCTCTCCCCTGACAGGACAATCCAGGACCAGATCCACTGTGTGTTTACACACACAGATCCACGTTCCTGCTCTGTGACGAGCAATTGCGGGTGCCTGGCGGACATCGCGGCCGCCGGGCATACGCATCGGCTCCCAAGTGACGCCAGGAAGCCGGGGACGTCATATGATGCCCACTCAGGACGGGAGATCCCACCTGCAGACGTCATATGATGATACGTGGGTAATGAAGTGGTTAAAACAAGTAGCAAGTGGCTGATTAAGAACAGGTGGTGGAGATGAAAAATGCCCTATTACACACCCAACGTCTAGCAAAAAGAATGAATTGGTTCCCACATCAAACGTCCTGTGAGTGGATGACCACGCCATCAACATTTCTTCACTTTCATTTTCAGTGTTTGCCAGTGTTCATTTTGACATCAAATTTCAATTTTAGTTTTAGTCAGTCTTTTGACTAAAATGCCATTTTAGTTTTAGTCGTATTTTAGTCCTCTGAATTGTCATTTTAATCAACTAAAATCTCCAGTTCATTTTGGTCGACTAAAATCTAATGGGTTTAGTTAAATTGTAATGCATTATTTAAGCCTTTCACTAGAATTTCCAAACGACATTATTTACTCCTGGAGTAAAAAAAATATCGAAACCTGTTTTTATTATTTATGGTATTAAGGTTTGGACTTGCACTACAGACACAGATTTAGCCATTGTGATATATAACCAGTGTTAATTTTGACAGCAAATTTCGATTTGGGTATAGTATTTTGACTAAAATGCCATTTTTTTTTTAATTTAGTCGACTAAAGTCTCCAGTACATTTTTAGTCTACTAAAATCAAATAGGTTTAGTTAAATTTTAATGCATTATTTCTTTGGAACTGCCAAACATTATATACTAGAGTAAAAATTGAATGACATGTTATTATTTATGGTATTAAAGGGGTTGTAATCCCTTGTGTTTTTTCACCTTAATGCATTCTATGCATTTAAGGTGAAAAAACACCTGGCAGTGATCGGCCCCCCAGCCCCCCCTGTTTTACTTACCTGAGCCCTGGAATTTGACCCGGCGGGGATGCGCTGTCCCTCTGCCTGGGGTTCTCTGTTCTTGATTGGATAGATTTATAGCAGCGCAGCCATTGGCTCCCGCTGCTGTCAGTCAAATCCAATGATGCGGGCGCCAGGGCCGAGTCATACATTCGGTGGCTATGGACGCCGAATGATGGACTCGGGAGCACGCCCGCAAGGTAATCCCCCGGCAGAATGCTTCTCCTAGGGGGTTATCTGATGTACGGAGGAGCCGTCGGGGGACCCCAGAACACTAGGTTCGGGGCCACTCTGTGCAAAACGAGCTGCACAGTGGAGGCAAGTATGATATGTTTGTTATTTAAAAAAAAAAAACAACCCTTACAATCACTTTAAGGTTTAAACATGTACTACAGGCACCGATTTAGCCATTGATATAAATTCAATGTAGTTTGTTAGTCTATTGACTAAAATGTAATTTTAGTGTTAGTCGTATTTTGGTCAGCTGAATTGTTTTAGTCATATTTTAGTTGACGAAAATATTTTAGTCGATTTTAAAATTAACACCATATAACCAGTGAAATTAACACTATATAACCAGTCAAATTTCGTTTTAGTTTTAGTCAGTCTTTTGACTAAAATGCAATTGTATTTTGGTCAGCTGAATTGTTTTAGTCATATTTTAGTCGACTTAAACAGTGTTAATTTCGCCAACGAAATGGCATGGCACTTTCTGCAGTGTGTTTCCAATACTAGTGCATGCACTACCTTTGGTGTGGTGCAGTGTGAATCGAGCCCATTCAAAATGAATGCGCTTCAATCGCAACCCCCCTGAACTGTATGGGAATCGCACATAAATGCGCAGAGCATTCCTATGTGATTCCTAGTGTGTGAACTGAATCTGCTCCATGTTTGCTGTCTGTCAGATTACACCTTTTGTGGTGTTATGGAGACGGGCTTTACAGCGCCAGTGTTTTCTACTGAGTGCTGGAGGAGCTGAACTGAAGCTGGTTATTAAAAGATTTCACAAGGCTTTAGCTGTGTTTATGGTGAAGCTGTCCAGTGATGAAATGGTTACATGTGCCTTTCTTAGACGTGCTGTGATCAGAAGGTCACTTGTTCACTTCCCAGCAGGGCTGAAATGACCTTCTGTCCCGTAGAATTGAGGCAGAAAAATATCTGCAAAGATTGCTGTTTTCCAGCATTGTACCTCTCATACTGATAGCAACATGTTTCTTTGTGTTAACAAATATTCTTAAAGAGTACCTGCCACTCATACTGTAGACAAGACCATTTTGTGGGTTAAACCAGACTTTGAATTGAAGCTAACAATTTTACTAGTTCCTATTTAATGGGTTGCAGTGACAGAAAAAAGCACGGATAAGGCACTGCCTGTAGATGTCTCTCTTATAGGAAAACAAGTGCCTCGCGAAAGTATTCAGCCCCATGGTGGTTGCATTACAACCTAGAATAAAATGTATTTTGGGGGGCTTTGCGCCATGTGATGTACACAACGCACACAAAAAAATCTTGCGTACATAAGTAGTCTCCTCCCAAAGCTAATATTTTTGGAGCCAACATTTGCTGGTACTCTCTTGGTGTATGTCTCCATTAGCTTTGAACTTCTTGCCACTTTAGTTTTGCCTTTAAATAATGGGCAAAAATCAAACAAGCTCCTTTAATTTAGATGGTGGCTTTGGTGTACATCAAGTCGATCAACAGATTCTCAATCTGGACTGTGCCTATGCCATTCCTGAACATTTAAATGTTCCCTTTAAACCACTGAAGTGTACTTTTATCAGCATGTTTAGGGTCCGGCACAATGTATGTGTGAAGCGTCGTCACCCCTTGGTCTGTTTTTCTCCTGGTGACGGTCTTTCAAAAAGCCTGTTGGACAAATGTTGGCGTGCAGCTAATTTTTCTCACTTGGTCTACATGTTCATGGTTGCGAGCCGGAGCTAGCACCCAGCCCTTCCTTTGGTGGTGGATTATTGTACTCATCTGGAGCAGTGATCTGTCTCATTTCTCATGTTTAGGGTCCTGCTGGAAGGTGAACATCCATCTGAACCTCAAATCTCTGGCAGACTAATACAGGTTTTCTTCAAGACTTGCCCTGTATGTATTGCCATCCATCTTTCTTTCAATCCTGACCAGTTTACCAGTCCCTTCTAATTAAAAGTTCCACGGCATGATGCTGCCCCCGCCCAGCTTCACTGTGGGGATGGTGTTCCCAGGGAAGGAAGTGTTGGGTTTGCCATACACATTGCATTTCCCATGATGACTAAAATGTTCATTCAAGTCTCCTCTGAGCAGAGAACCGTCTTCCATGTGTTTTGGGAAGTCTGCCACTGCCATTTGGCAAACTCCAAATGTGTATTCTTTATTTTTTTAAGCAGTGGCTTTCTTTGGCCACTCTTCCATGAAGCTCTGTTGAGTGTACAACTTAAAATGGTCCTTTGGACAGATACTCCCATCTCTGCTGTAGATTTAATGGTGCTCTGTGGTTTGTTCAAAGGTTGGGATTTTTTTTTATAACCCAATTCTGTTCTATACTTTATTACTTTTGTCTCTGACCTTTTTGGAGAGCTCCCGGTCTTCATGTTGCTTAGGGTCCTTTCACACTGGGACGGGTGCGTTGGCGGTAAAGCGCCGCTATTGTAAGCGGCGCTTTGCCGTCGGTATTCGGCCACTAGCGGGGCGGTTCTACCCCCCTGCTAGCGGCCGAGAAAGGGTTAAAACCTCCGCAAAGCGCCTCTGCAGAGGCGCTTTGCCGGCGGTATAGCCGCGCCGTCCCATTGATTTCAATGGGCAGGAGCGGTATACACTCCGCTCCTTCACCGCTCCGAAGATGCTGCTGGCAGGACTTTTTTTTTTCCCGTCCTGCCAGCGCATCGCTCCAGTGTGAAAGCCCTCGGGGCTTTCACACTGGAATGAAAGTAGCGGCACTTTAGGGACGGTTTGCAGGCGCTATTATTAGCGCAATAGCGCCTGCAAACCGCCCCAGTGTGAAAGGGCCCTTAGTGGTGTTGTAGACAGGTGTATTATATTTATGCTGACATCATATAACACTGATTGCACAGGTTGCCCTTATGCAATCCTCTATTTAAGGGACTTCTGACGTTAAACAGTTTGACCAAATCTTATATAGGGATTTCATAGCAAAGATGGCGAATACTTATTCATGCTCTTAAGATTTTTTTTATTTTGTGTTTTCACAGTCTAAGCCTTGGTTCACACTAAAACATGGTGCAGGAAACCCAATCCATGCATGTTTACCACACACTTCGGTTGCAATCTGTCAATGTTAAAGCGTTTGTTACCCCAGCATTTCATATTCCTGATATGTGCCTGCTATACTATGTACTTGTATAAAAAAGTATCCTGTTCTCTATTGTATTGCTTCCTTTGTGTGAAATCCCTGGTGATCCTGCCAGTCCCTCTGCTTTCCTATTAAAAACTGACCACACTAAGCAGGAAAACACACTGTGGTCAGTTCTTTAGCTGTGCTGGGAACTCGTTCTCTCCTCCAATGATCAGACTTGTCCTGACACACACCTACTGCACAGCCATTCACTGGGCAGCTCAGTATACTGCTGTCTCTCCTCCCCCCAGCTCCTATGCAGCTGAGAACAGAGGGAATATGATCACTTATTTTAAAAAAAAAGGTATTTGTGTGTGTGTGTTTTGTGTAAAAAAACAAAAAAAAAACAAAAAATAAATTTTACTTTTTCATTTCAGTTTTAAACTGAATGGGTTGTTTTACAAGATGAGCCTTTACAATTTAAGTTAAATGCACCCCAAATGAAGGTTGCACATGCAATGCCTTTGCCTGCACCAGATTGCATGGTTAAAATATACCATACGATCCGGTTGCAGTTTGTTTCCAAAAGTAGGGCATGCCCTACTTTTGCGGTGATTTTCAAAATGAACAGGCTCAAATCGCATCGCACTGAATTGCATGTGAATTGATCAGGAACACTCTGCTCGTTCCTGTGAGATTCATAATGTGAACTGAGTTTTAGGCATGTTGTGTACATCAAATGCTACAAGGCTCCAAAAAGAGCCCCATTTAATCCCAGTGTGTAATGCAACATGAAAAAGGCCTTGAGGGGGTGGGGGGGGGGGGGGGTGTGAGGAGATACTTTCATAAAAATTGTGTTTTTTTTTTTTTTTGTTTTTGTTTTTTTGTTTTTTTTTTTTACACAATGGCTATAAATTACTGGCCAATATAAACAATCATATTTCTCTTATGTCAGTACAGTTTTTTTTTTCTAGAGATAAACCATGGCTATATTTCAGGAAGTGAAAGCCGCTGAACCATGATGGCTGCTAAATGTCTACCTCTTCCTCTATTATCCCTGGTTATCCCCAAAGTGTTTAGCCATTTTATTTTCTGCCATTCCTCATTGTTTCTGTTGTGTTTTCCAGCATACAACGACAGTCTACAAGCCTCAAATGTGCAATGCCCGCCAGGCCACTATTTTGAACAGGAAGCAGAAGAGAAAAAACTGTCATGCCAGTTTAACAGGTCCTCCCTGGGCCCCTGTGCCGGGCTTGAAGGAAATGAGTTCTTTGGGTACAATGAAGGAAGCCCCTGCGTGATTGTCAAGATGAACAGGGTATGCTGTCTGATGTCTGTGCATTGTCTGCAGAAAGTTCCATATGCCTGAATGCTAGGATTGGCCTCAGTAGTATGAGGTTCCTTTACTTGCACCAATCAGTGCAGTTAGGCAGATTTTAAGATGCCAGAACCATTTTACATACAGTGCAAGCTCTGCTTTTCTCATTGTATCTTGAGCAAGATGAAGCCTGTATGGTGCCCCATAACTTGAACTATAATTGTGAAATGATAACAAATCTAACCTTTACCAGTATTCTGATCCATTTGTATAGTTTTGTACTACCAATATTTTGTAACAAAGCACATCATAATCGGATAATGTCTCGGATTAAAGAGATCACTTGTGCCTAATGGGTGAAAAGACAGCTGTGTTATAGAAGTCATAATACTTGCCTAACTTTAGCCTTCACTGTGCATTGAAAGAGACAGGCTTCTATGGCTCATATTGAACAGCAGTCAGGTATCCAACAGGTAGGTTGGCAGGTGCTAATTGATAGATGTCACGGCATTCCCATCGTTAAGATTTGGCTTCATTGTTGTTTTTCTCTACTGAGAAGGAAATTGATTTGAAAAATATCATATAGACTGATCATATTGAAACAATGCTTCTGGGCACAGGAAACTCATACTGCAATCAGTATAATAACTTTAAATTAAAATGCACATGACTCGTCAAACCTACCTCCCGCGGTCCTTTCTAATCGGTTTTCTTAGAAATCTTTACACAAATCTGGCTGTACAGTTCAATTTCTCTGATTGCATATCAAAGATCTTTTGCATGAGCTGTCTTTCTTTGAAAAACAAGCCTTCAACTTGAAATTGCCTGCTTCTTCAGACTGTATCTGTGGGTAACCTTAAGCTGACAGCTGTCTAAAGGTGTCTAAAAGCTGTCACTTCCTGTTGTGTCTCTGGGACAGGAAGGGAAATCTTGTGTGCAGAACAGAGACCACTTAAGAAAAACCTGATGATCTGACCAATGCCTGCTTTTTATGGACTTTTCCCTTACAGCTTTTATGCATTGGTCAGAATATTGGAGTAATTGGAGAGGTTTTTTTCTCCCAATATTCATTTTTTCCTGTATTAACCACATTATTACAAGATTTTTTTCCATTTATAAAACGTTGTTTAATGTTGTGAATTCACATTTTTTGACCATATCTTATGTGTATTTTTGATTTTTTTTTTGTTTTTTTAATAGGTAATTGGACTAAAACCACTAGGAAATCCGAAAATAAACTGTACTTCTAGGGTAAGTAAAATAATTGATTATATAGGAAATCGTGAATAGTGGCAGCAGTTTTAAGATCATAACACCTCTAGCTCCACCCAAAAGTTATATTTAATTCAGATTGATGCTGCAGGGTTCAAAGGATACGTTCACCTTTGGGAGCATGCAACATGTTCCCACTCCTGCAGCCTCTTGTCGATTCTGGCTCCCCCTCCCTCCTTGTGACAGCGGGCCAGGGATCATCTCTCCGCACCCGCTGTTACAATTTGAAGAGAACATGGCCATGCCTGGCTCCACCCACAGGACCACATCATTCGTTCACCGTTTTAGGTCAATAAATGAACTACAAGTACCGATAGCCTTTCCTGACAGCTTGTAGTTCTCAGGCCCTATTAACACCATGGTGCTGAGAGGTCAGTTTTTCTGCACATGTTCTGCAAGGCTACATAGAACCATTGTTTTTATGTTCCCTGTTAACACCACAATGTACGGATTTATTTCTACACGGGGAAAAAAACCTGACGTGACATCAATATTGGTGTGAATAGGGTCATTGACTGACGTGCATGAAAACTGATGTGTCTGCAAGTGAAATCTCAGTTTTCCCATCAGTTTTCATGCACGTTTAGTGTGAACGAGCCCTCGAACTACGGTGGTGCTGTTGAGCATTCTAGGAAGTTCATTGTGTCTTCCTGTCATTGTGTAACTACCTGCCCCTGCGAGCATTCAGATACACCAGTTCTCAACCTCAGTCCTCAAGTACCCTCAACGGGCCATGTTTTGGGAACTTCCCTTAGATAAAATGGCTGTTATCAATACCATGTCATTGATTTGTATTTAAAGCAGTTGTGTTAAGTAAAGGAAAACCTGAAAACATGGCCCATTGGGGGTACTTGAGGTTAAGAACCACTTGGATACACTGATGTCTGCAGAAGCCTGAGATTGCAGATCTGCTGATCGTGGGTGCAATGCTTTACAGGCTCCTAAGAAAAAAAAAAGCATATTTTTTGACCTGCAAAAAGATGTGCATTTATTATTTTTTTTAGAACGGTGAACTTATCCGTTAATCACCCACCAGCTTCTTTCGAAGAGGCTTTCACTCTTTTAGTGCAGCGAGTGAAAGCATTAACCTGCCTGGTGGCTTTGTGCAGTCAGAGTTCTCCTGGAAACCTTTGATAAATAAGGCTGCGAGTGCTCCCTGTGGGTGATCAGATGAGATTGTGGTGCTGATACTTTTTGTACAAGAGTATGTGGAGAATTCCCACAATGCCACGGAGCACTGCTGGGGTGTACAGAACACAGCAGGGTCTGTTCCTGTGTTACAGGCTGTAAGCCAGCACCTTTTACCCCCTGTCACAGTCACACCCTTACTCATTGCCCCACGTGTTTTGTTTTTCTTCAGGCAGCTGTAGCTGCGCTCGGTTAACTCAGTTTGTGAGAGCAGCTGAATACACAAATCCACAATCGTCCTCACAAGCTATGGAACAAATGTTTATAAATCTTGTCCCCTGTACTGCCTCGTCTGCAGGATGATGCTTCATGCTTTTTAGGGTATAGTCCAGTATCACCTCATTTATTGTTCATAGTGGTGCAGCCATGTGTTCAAAGCAGTGTAATCATTAATAATCTTATCTGATGAAGGGACTGTGCCAGACAATTGCAAATTTATTCAAATAATTTTCTCATTTGTATTATAGCAATGGAATTTTATCTTTTACTAGTGTGACTTCAGCAAAGTGCATTATAATTGTCTGTCATTTTGAAGAGGCATTGAGGGACATTTTATCAAGCAAATTTGCAACACAAATAGTCGCAAATAGACAGGGTGGATTTGATTTAAATCGCAATTAAAATTACTAGTAAAAAGACTTGATTTAAATCATAATTTTTAAAGGGCAACTGTCGTCTCGGTCCCGCATCGGCTTCTCCTCTGACCCGCTGTTGACTCACTGACAGTCCTATTCACTTTAGTGATGTGACAGCGACACAACAAGGTGAGGGACATGGCGGCAGGTGAGTGGATGCCCACTAACAGGCACTGCCATGATGGAACTGAAATGACAGGTGCTCTTTAAATGTAAGGACTCATTCTTGCTGGTAGTTAAGAATCTTTAATATTTACAAACAAAATTAAGGTTTCCTATTTAGAATAATCTGTCAGGTTGCTAAAACAGCGATATCCACACCAATTCAATCATACAGTTTTTGCACATAGGTTTGCAAAACAATGGGATAAAGGAATGTTCCTGAACTTTGTTTTATCTTATGGTTACTGGGAAATTGTGTGAATGCATTAATGCAGTGCATGTTATCTCAGTTTGCAGAGCTTGAATTCATTCAATGAGTTTACCAAAAATGTCAATATTGCAGAATATGCAGCCTCATGCTACATAACTAAGCTCCATTTCATGCTGAATAAACTAAATTATTAATGTATCCTAAATATAAAACTATCTTTAGATAGATTTTTACTCCCAAAAGCATTTTTATTAAATTTGATTTAAATTTTAAAAAATCTTTTTTTTAAATTTATTTTTAATCTTTGATTTTTATCTACCTTGCAAAGTGGGCTTCATATTCTTCAGTAAAGTCTCAGCATCAAGTACAGGCTCCTATGCAGCCAAGTGTGACAGTTTGCAAAGTTGAAGATTTATTACTGAAGATGAGACGGCTATTCACTCTAAGCAGACACATTATTAATGGTCAGGTTTAATGTAGCTGCAGGTGTGCACTTTAGAGCAGCCAAAGGAGGAATTTATGACCCAGGCTGTAATGGCTTTGAAAAGGACACTCTGACCCATCACATGACAGTGCATGGATGCAGCGATTGGCCACTAGACTTGAGCACTGTCACAGGGGCAGAGGAAGGAATGGCATGTGATGGCTGGAAAGGTATCTGTGGGTTGGAAGGAGGAAGCCTTTTGAAAGACAGGGTCACTTGCACTGAATGGTAAAAGTGATGCTGTCTGTCTCTCTTTTTAAGAAGTTCATTAATGTCTTTAATATATATGCTATGTTTTTAACACACATAATGACATGTTTCCTAACAAGCAGTCTCTAACCTTTGCAGGCGGAAGACGTCAGCCTGCAATATTACCCTGAATACGGGAAGCTAGACTTGATGTATTTTCCGTATTATGGAAAGAAAATTCATGTAAGTTTAGAGATGGGTTTAACAATGATTGGTTTTGGTAACCGATATTAGGGTTTACATTTAAAAACAGAACTCAAACTTTTCTTTTATCTCATCATCTTTTGTCCCTCTCATTTGTGCATTGCCGCTTTAAGGTCGTGATTAAACTTGGTTCACACTACTGCGACCTATTGTGCAACTTTGCCAGGCAACTTGCTGGCGACTTGAGTACTACTTTAATGCGAAGTGAGGGAGGGGGGCTACACCGTAGGGAATGCCTGGTGCAATCTTCCTGTAATGTCTGATCCAAATCACATCAATATAGCTGAGGATCCGACTTAGAGGCGACTTCTTTAAAGTCTATGGGCACAAGTCGGATAGAAGTCACCTTGAAATGGTACAGGAACCTTTTCTAAAGTCGCAGCGATTTCATTAGTACTAATTAAGGCAGCTCTCGTTGACCAACACGGGATTTCACATGTCATGTAACTTGGGGTTTCACAAGTCGAATCCCAAGTCACAGCAGTGTGAACCGGGCCAAATTTGATGTCAATGGGAGGGAAAAAAAATAGTTTCCCCAAAAATCACCAGTTTATGAAATAAAGTCCGTGTCGGATACAAAAGAAAAGGCATAACGAGTTGTTTAGTGGGATGAAAACAGAAGGGTCCTTCTGTTCATTAGACAGAAGGAAATTGGTCACTCAAAGATAACCTCATGAATCTTTACATGCACTGCTAATTTCCAGCACGGTAGTTCAAGTGATTGTAAAGGTTTGTTTATTTAACTGTTTAATAATAAACATCTTATACTTACTGCTCTGTGCAATTGTTTTGCACAGAGCAGGCCCACACCTCCTCTGTTGGGGTCCCCCGCTTGTGCTCCCAGCTCATCCTTCTCCCTTTCGAGTGCTGAGTTCAAGCAAGCTACTTGCTATGGATGGCAGAAAGGAAGAGAGCAGCACCGCTCTAAGCGTAACAGATTAGTTAAAGTTTTAATTTGCTTTAAAAGTACACTCACATTTGAGCAGTGGTAATCAGGCATTGGTTTTGGTTGTTCTGTCGGCTGTCCTGGATGTTCCCTCAGTTCCAGCTGGGCAGCAGTGATTGATCAATCCCTGACTGCTCCGGCGGCGTCCGTAGCTCCGAGGCTGGAGGTTATTACAGCAGGCATCGTCGGACACTTGAGAACAGGGGGCAAGGCTTGAGCGCTCACGTCCGGAGCATGTGTGCTCCATCAGGCAAAGTATGGAATGGTTAAGACCCCATCTGGAGATTAAATTTCATGCTTCGGAGACAAAACCGAGAATGGATAGTAATACCGTCTTGGTCATCACAAGATAACTTATAGCATTTCCCATCACTTTCTGTGCCAGTAACAATGATGGCCAAGAAAGCGAGGGTATGGTAGAGACTGCTGGAAGGAACCGCATTGCTTATTGGGGGAACCATGCATCTGGCAGTTTCTGAAGTGGATTTTATTAGCACCGTAGCACAGGTGTTAAGACCAGTAAGTAGAAGATCTCATCTTTACAGGGGCCCTATTGTTTCTCATTACATTGTCAATTTTCTTACTATTCCAGTAGCTATCCAAAATCTGAAATAAAAATGTCTTGACCTATGAGCACATTTTAAATGCATCCCTTTCCAGTGATCTCTCAACTCTCTCAAAGGGCATCAATTTGAGTGCCTGAAGGGACCTCAGATATTCTACTACCAGACATGAGATGGCAGAATGGGCTTATAAAAAGTGTCTAGCTTCACTTGTCCTCTGAACGTGTTTTTTTTTTTTTTTTTTTTTTTTCTGTATGTTTGAAAACCACATCCTATATAAGCTCTTGATCTGTAATTAGTGTGCCTGTTAATGACTCTTTTCTTCCAACCTTTCTGCTACTTTCTCCCACTCTGTAGATGCAATACGTGCAGCCTTTGGTTGCAGTGAAGATCATACCTTCCAATACTACCGGTTCATCAGAGATACTGCTAGAGTGCAAGATTTATGGCTCTCCTAACCTGAAGAATGAGGATGACAGAGACAAGTTCCTTGGCCGAGTCAATTTCAGAGTCCAAATTAAGGAATAGAACTAGGCAGCTAAACAGTGTCCAATTGAAATACATTGTGTGTTTTTTTTTGTTTTTTGTTTTTTTTGTTTTGTTTTTTATATTTTGTTTATTTTTTTTTTAATATTATTTTTTTTGTTTGTTTTTTGTTTTCCTTTTTTTTAAAATTAGCCATACCTTCTTTTGTAGGATTTGAAACCATCTGGGAAACCGATGTAAATGGCACATGATCCAGGGTAGCATAACGAGTGTGCTTCCAGTCCTGACGATTTATCTTCTTCTGTGCTGAGATATAGATGGAGTTTATTCTTCCAGTATCCCCCAGCTCAAAAGTGGTTAAATCTTCCCTTTAAACGCATCTCTAAGGCCCTGTGTGGGGCCAGTTTACAAACCATTTAAAATAAATAAATTATCGTTTCATATTAGGGGACCTGTAAATAGCTGATTCTGAACATTATACTGGTGGTGTTCGTCATATTTTTGATGTGATTTTATCCCTCCTCTTCCCCCTCACCCAAAGCCCCCCTCTGTGAGTGTTACAAAGCTTAATGTGTTGTGCTATGTAAATATTTAATTGATTTAACACTGGTTTAACGGTCATATCTCAAACGCCTACACAGTTTTAGGGAACAAAAATGACAAACAAGTGAATGGTACCTGACCAACATGTACAAACAAATATAAGGAATTAAAAATGATTAAAAAAAAAAACAAACAAAAAAGGAAAGATTTTATAACCTCTGCAAGAGTTGTGTGTCTTGTGCAGATGCCTTAAGTTCTGTATGAAAAAAGCAAAATAAAGTGGATTTTAAAGGTGAGAATTGGCAGCATTGGATTTATTTGCACTTCATACCTTGAGTGATTTTGAAAAGATGGTTTGAATTGCACGCCAGCATCTGATTTCCTCAGTTTATTTGAGACCTGTATTTGAATGCCATTACAGGTAATTCTTATATTGATCAGTGTCTCTGCTTCATAGAGTACCTATAGCTAGGAAGTAATTGATATAAGGACAGTGCTCGCTGACTGCATCTAAAGAATACAGGCTTAACACTGGGTTCACAGCTATGCAATGCGAATGGGTGCGATTCTTGTGCAGATTTTTCCTAAAGTTCAGTGCCATTTTTGCATTGCATTTTGTGCTAAAGACAGTGCGATTTGTAATGCAAATTTAATGTGTTTTTGGAATGGGCTTGGGCACAGCTACGATTTCTGTGAGGGGGGAAATATGTAAAAATCTATGCAGAAAAAGGTATTCACACCCATCTGAACACAAGATGCGTTTTCAGTGTGGTTTTGATGTCCATGGAGAGGAAAATCGCAACGCAGTAAACTCGCACCGTATCCTTTTTATTGCCGCATTTGCATAGCGATTGCAACGCATGGATGTGAACAACTGTCATTGAACACAATGTGTTTTTGGATGACATGCAAATCTAGGCTTTTTGTAACGCATCAAAATCGCAACGGACTTGCATCAGTGTGAACCGCGGCACTAAAGTAGGTCTGAATCAAATCACTAAAACTCATACAAGCTTCAACATGTTAATGAAATTTCAAAGTAGTTTTAATCTGAAGCTTTCACTTAGATAACTGGTGATTTAAGACCCGTGTTCAGGCACGCCATTTTATTGCTTTATCACATAAGACCTTAGTGGAGACTTCAGTTAGGGTTGTCACTCAGAAAATAGAAGTCTATGTTCAGGGTAAATCCAGCACTAGCTAAAAGGTGACCCTTTCAGCAATCCCAAAGTCCAAGTAAAAATGTTCCCTCTAAAGTAGTAAATATTTGCCACTGTTCTAATCAAGAGGAATCCCCAGCAGTAGTTTATACAGAAACCAACACTTCGGGGTGTGTCAATCCTTTATGTTCTCGGGTGCCCTTGGTGGTTCCTCCTGTTGACCTCCATGTCTCTACCATGTCCTGTAGTGATTTGGGGACAGCAGGAATAACTCCAGAGCACTGCGCAGATCAAAGGAGATGGACCCTTCCTGAAGTGTTGGTTTCCTAGTAGACTTTAGACAGTGATTTTGCTCCTATTGATTGGAGCATTTTTCTGAAGCATTGGACACAGGAGAGGCAAGAATTTAATTTATAATTAATAAATCTTTATCTCTTGGATTGGATTGCAGCACTGTGAAACTTTTAATGGCAATCTCAAACTGCTTGCTCTTTTTCAAGCCTGTGAAGACCTCTCTAATACAATGCAACTTTCCTCATGCTCATGCTCTAATAAATGACATCACACTTTGTTAAATTCATTATCCTTTGTGTATCAACCCTTTAAACCACATATCATATGTACAATCCCTAAATGAATACACTAATATACATAACGCAGTCGGTGTATTTATTTTTACTTTGAACAAATGTCTTCTCAGATATCTTAGAATAACGGAAAATTGTATACTCACCTTTCCTTAATTTTCCTTTCCTGACGCATCTTCATGGCAGCACACACTGGGTTGTGACTCCGCCTCCACAACCTGTCAGGATTGGTCTAGCTATAAAAGTTGAAGAGAGACCCCCCCCCCCCCCACTATTCCCCTGTATATATCATCTAGAAACTGGGAGGGTTCCTGTGTGCTGCCATGAAGATGCATCAGAAAGGAAAATTACGGAAAGGTGAGTATACAATTTTCCATTTTCCTGACGCCTTCATGGCAGCACACACTGGGAAATAACTCGCCAGACGGGTGGGTGCAAGAAAAAAATTTAAGTTTTTTTTATTTATTAAAGAGCTGTAGAATTGGCTCTAATGATGGATCTGCCAAAGTCTGCTGTTAGCTGAGCAGAATCTATCTTGTAGTGCGAAATGAATGTATTTCTGGACGACCAGGCTGCTGCTTTACAGATTGTTTCTGGTGAAACTCTACAGTATGCTGCCCATGAAGTTGCCACTGCCCTGGTTGAGTGCGCCCTGATGCCTTCTGGTATAGCCAGTTGTTGAATAGAGTATGCCTTGATAGAGTTAACCAGCCAGAATGCAGTCATTCGGGAAGTTGCTGGATGACCCTTCCTAGGTCCATGTGGAATTATGAGGAGAGTATCTGACTTCCTGAAGGAAGCAGTGGCCTCCAGATAGTTAGTAATGGTAGTTTTCACATCAAACGCATGGGGTTCGCCTTGGTTGTTAGTGAAGGATGAAAGGATAATATCCTGATTGTAATGAAAAGAGGATGATACTTTGGAAATGAAATGTTCCGAGGGTCTCAGTACCACTCTATCGGGATAGAAGATAAGATATGGTTCCGTTATCAGTAATACTGTAAGTTCCGAAACCCTTCTCGCTGATGTAATGGTGATTAGGAAGGTTAACTTCAAAGTCAGGTTCCAAAGAGAGATTGATTCAGCCGGGAAAAAAGGGTTAGACAGTGCGTCAAGAACTGTAGAAAGATCCCATGCCGGAAATGTTGGGTTTTTTTTTGGAGGTCTGATTTTTAGGCAGGCCCTCATGAACTGGACTACCAGGGGGTGTAGGGCCCATCTAATGCCCGTTTTAGTTGATAGGGTGGAAACGTGAACTTTAAGGGTACTAAACTCAGTCCTTTTTTAATACCCAATTGAAGAAACTCTAGAACTTGGGGTGGTTCTGGTGATATTGGGTTCCAGATCCTTTGCTGGGCCAATGTACAAAACCTACTCCAGACTTGTATGTTTTGTTGGTGTTTTTTCTGGCATGTAGAAGAGTCAAAATACTTCTTGTGAACATCCCTGCTCTAGCAGCCGAGTTCTCTCAACTTCCATGCTGTCAAGTGTAACTTCTCCGGAGTTGGATGCAGGAATTGACCCTGGGATAAGAGATCTGATGTTTTCGGTAGAGGCTGTTGCAGGCTGAGCTATAGTAGGGTTGTAAACCAAGGCCTCCCCGGCCAAAAAAGGTTACTGCTATCACCGTGGCTGATGATCTCCGAAACCTGGATAGGAACCTTGCGATTAAGGGAATCGGTGGAAAAATGTATCCCAACTTGAAATTCCACAGGTGGATCAGGCAGTCTACTCCCTCGGCCGATGAAGATTGCTCTCGACAGAAATCTCCGGCACTTGGTGTTCACAGAAGTAGCTGCCAGGTCGATCTCTGGTATTCCCCAAGAAAGGAGAGAAAAGGCCTGTTGGCTCAATGACCACTCGTTGTTCGAGAGAAGTTCCCTGCTTAATTAGTCAGCCAGCATGTTCTGAGCTGCCGGGACATACACTGCCCTTAGGTCTATCAGATGTACTTGTGCCCAATCCAGGATAGGGCGAGCTTCTTCCATTAGTGTGCGACTCCTTGTACCTCCCTGCCTTTGAATATATGCTACAGCAACTCTGTTGTCCAGTTGAATCAGAACGCTCTTCCCTGCCAAGTACAGAGCAAAGGCTAGAAGCGCTTGAAAGGCTGCTCTGAGCTCCAGTATATTTGAAACCTTACTTGAAACTGCCACTGTCCTTGGGCTGCTAGATTCTGGTAATGGGCTCCCCATCCCTTCTGACTGGCATCTGAAGTAACCTCCGGCAGAGGAGGGACTATATGCTTGTACCTCCTGAGGTTGCTGAAACGTGTCCACCACCACATTGATTGTTTCACATGTCTGTGAATGTAGATTGTCTGAAGCATTGATCCTCCACTCCACTGCCTCAGAAAGGAATTCTGCAACACTTTTGTGTGCCACTGGGACCACTGGATCATGGGCAGAGTTGCCGACATGGAACCCAGGACACTCATACAGACTCTGGCTGGTAAATGTGTTGCTGAGATTAGCCTCAGTATTTTTTGGACTAGAGGCATAACCTTCTCCTGAGGAAGCTGTACTCTGTTCAGAATGGTGTCCAATTACGCCCCCAGGAATATCATCTTCTGTGTGGGCTGCAGTTTGCTTTTCTGCCAGTTGACTAGCCAACCGAAATCTTGCAGTGTTGTCAGTAAGATCTACCGGTGCTGGATCAAAATCTGGCGATTTCCTGTTAGTAGTATGTTGTCCAGATAATGGTGTATTCTTAGACCCTTTTCTCTGCGATATGCAATGATGGGTAGAAGAACTTTGGTGAAGGTTCTGGGAGCCGACGAGATGCCAAATGGCAGGCACTGTAACTGGAAGTGATAGTGGTTGATCGAAAAACTGAGAAATCTTTGAAAGGCAGGATGTACTGGGATGTGTAGATAGGCGTCCGACAAATCTACAGACAGCATCCAATCTTTTAGATTCACTGCTAATAGTATAGACTGAAGGCTTTCCATCTTGAAGGACACTAATTTGATGTTCTTGAGTCTCTCTAAGTCCAGTACGGGTCGTAAACCCTCTGTTTTCTTTTTAACAAGAAATAACCTCCTTTTTTGTTTTAACTCCATTATATATTTTAGAAGGATCTTTCTGTTGATTGGAGAAGATGGGAGCTTGGTTGGGCAAAAGTGGTTCCTGGGAATTTGGTTTAAGAACCTCCACTTGTGACCGAACTTGATTGTGGAAATGGTCCCAGGGTCTTTGATGTTTTCTGACCATATTTGAGTGAATCTCTTGAGTCTGGCGCTCACCCTTGGAGGATGGGCGGGTGCACCTTCAAAAGGACTTCTGCTGTTCGCCAGAAGGGGTGGTTTTGGTTTTTCGCATTTTCAGGAAAGATGACTGTTTCTCCAGTTTTGTTTAAACTGTTTACCTGGTCTATAGGACTTGGCTTCTCTGTATGTTTCAGGAGGGTTGCGTTTGTAGGTAGGACCTCTTGGTGTCTTGGTTCTCCTGTCAGAAGGAATAAGGCCCGACTTGCCCCCTGTCACCTTGGAAATGGCTGTATCCAATTTAGAGCCGAAGAGATTAGATCCGTCATAGGGGATTTTGCACCAATTTGATTTTGATGCAGCGTCAGCTATCCAAGGCTTTAGCCACAAAGCCCTTCTTGCCATCACCAAGGCTAACATTGTCCAGGCCGAGCATCTGATAACATTCACTGAGGCTTCTGCGACCAAATCGCCTGCCAACTTGAGTTCTTGCAGTGAAGTAATTATTTTCTCTTGATCTGCTCCTTCCTGAAGAGATTTTTCAAAATTGGAAGCCCAACCCGAGATGGCTCTACCAACAGCTGCTGTGGTGACTGCTGGTCTACAGGCGCCTCCTGCTGTGGAATATGCTTTTTTTTTTTAGTTCTAGATTGATTTTTTCGATCTAAAAGATCCCAGAAGGTGACTGTGTCCTCGATGGGTAGAGTGACATGCCTTGCCAAGCGCATTAGGGAAGCATCCACAACAGGAGCATCAATTAAAGGGTTAACTTTAGGTTCTTTCAAAGGATACATCTTTGATAGCCTATTAAGGCTGGGCCTTTTGTCGGATCTTTCCCATTCGTCCTTAATTAATTCCTCTAGTTCCTCAATGAAGGGGAAGGTTTCTGGATCCCTTTTCAAGTCCAGAAAATATTTACGGGATTTTTGAGGTGCTTCCTCAGGGTCCTCCCAGCCTATGGCCTCCTTGACTGATTCCGCAAAGGGTTCAACCAGAGCGAAGTCCAATCCCGCTGGTATCTCTGGATGATTGTTCTCGGAAGGGGATTCTGGTTCTGTTGAGCAAGCGGGAGCGGCAGAAGTACTTGGAGCTGGTCTGGCCGCGCAGGTGTTGTCGACCCCATTATGGCTTCTCGCACGGATTCTCGAATCGGCTCAGTCACTTCTCTGAAATCCGATTCTTTTTCTCTTGTGGCTTCCATGAGGGACGTGCGACATGCTAGTTTATCTGGCAAAGCGGGGGCGCCACATACCCAGCAGGCATTTGCTGCAGGACGAGTATGTTGGCTTCGGCCGCGACATGGAGAGGGTGATCTTCTGTGACGTGATCGGCTATGTCGTGAGTGGCTGTGGTGTGAGTGACCATGCCGAGAGTGACTATGGTGTGAGTGCCTATGATGGGATGAGGAGCGTGATCGGCTTCTGCGGGATCGTCTGCTTGAAGCATGGCTCGACTGTTCTTTACGTCTTGACCTGGAAGGGCTGTCAGAAGGCGCCATGTTAGTTGATGTGCTCTTTTTTTTTTTTTCTCTCTTCCATACTTACCAATCCAGGCAGACCGCCTCTTGCCTTATTGGATGAGTGGTCTGCGTGGGCAGTGGTCTCCATGAGCAGTGCAGATAATGGCAGAAGGGAGAATAAGGCACCTGGAAGAATGCACAAAGGTCAGGAAAGACAGGGAAAACAAAAATAAAAAACCTGGGATATAAGAGGGAAGGATAGGAGACTTACCTGAAAATCCAGGGTCATACATACGTTTGTATGTGATACAGTGATCTGGAATCGCTGACAGTCATTTCTTGTGTTTTTAAAAACGCTGTTGCGGTAGAAATGACGCTGTCTTGGAACCTGGCGAAGGACTCCGAACGGCCTAATCTCCTCCCCCAGGGCATTCGCAATGCAGTGAAAAGGACACGGCGGCCATGACTGAGGATCAAGTGTTGTGGGACTACAGGTCCCAGAAGGTAAAAGAAGCAAAAGCATAAGTTTATTGCCACAAGGGACAAATTAAATAGGGGTGTAAAAGAGGAGACCACTGCAATATTTTAAACCTTTTTAAAGCTTATTTCCATGCCAGGATCTGTTGCCTATGCCCCTGAGACCACTAGAGCGGGGTTCCCTCCATAGAAGCTCCTTTAGAGACTGTACAGGAGGGACTTCCAACAGGAGAGGCTTGAACCTGCTGGGGCGATGCGGTAAGAGGCTGAGGTGTCCATCCAATCTTTTCAGGTGAGGATAAAAAAAGAGAATAGTGGGGGGCGTCTCTCCAACTTTTATAGCTAGACCAATCTTGTCAGGTTGTGGAGGCGGAGTCACAACCCAGTGTGTGCTGCCATGAAGGCTTTAGGGAAAAAATTTTACAGATTCAGGTCTACTATAAAGTAATTGTAAAGGCAGAAGTTTTTTTTACTTTAATGCATTCTTTGTAATAAGGTCAAAAATGTTCTGCATGCAGCTCCTCCCCCCAGCCCCATATGTACCTGAGCCTGATCTCAGTCCAGTGATGTGGACAGCTGCTGTTTCGGCTTTCTGCCTCCTCATTGGCTCAGACAATCACAGCCAGTGAGGGAGTGGGAGGGCGGAGCCAAGCCTCACTGTGTGTACACGTGGAGCAGGGCTCGGGAGCGAGCACACACAAGTGCCCCCATAGCAACAGGGCGCAAGAAGAGGAGGATCTGGGCTGCTCTGTATAAAACCATTACAAGAGCAGGTAAGAATGACATGTTTGTTATTTAAAAAAAAAATGTTTTGAACCTTTATCACTATAAGGGCTCTTTCACACAGGGCGGATCAGTGATGATCCGCCCCGTGAATATCCGCTTGCTTAGCGGGGATCGCTCCGCCGATCCCCGTTGAGCAGGAAGATGACAGGTCCGTCGCTGCAGTGTGTGCAGCGACGGACCTGTCAGAGCTCCGCTCTCCCCTATGGGGAATCGGATGACGACGGACCATAGAGTCCGTCGTCATCCGATCCGAAAACGGATGGAAAAGTAGGGTTTTCCTCCGTTACACTTTTTGGATCGCAGCGGGTCGGATGTCAGCGGACATGTCACCGCTGACATCCGACGCTCCATAGGGATACATGCATGTCCGTTTTGCATCCGAAAACAAAAGGATGAAAAACAGACATACGGATCCTCCGTGTGAAAGAGCCCTAAGACCTCTTGGCTGAATGGTAATGATGAATCCATTCTACCTCCTTTTTGTTTGAGTTTTCACTCGCAATCTCCCTACCTGGTTAGTACAGAAACATGGAAAATTGCCACATCTCCTCTGTATAGCACTATGTGCATTGCCACTTAAGGACTAGCCTCGTTTTGGATTTTAGGTGTTTACATGTTTAAAACATTTTTTTCCTAAGTAATTTTCTAGCAAAAAAACTATTATATAATGTTTGGGGGTTCTAACACCCTAGAGAATAAAATGGCGGTCAATGCAATACTTTTTTTCGCACCGTATTTGCGCAGCGGTCTTATAAGCGCACTTTTTTGGAGAAAAATCACTTTTTTGAATAAAAAAATAAGACAACAGTAAAGTTAGCCCAATTTTTTTATATTGTGATATATATTGTTACGCCAAGTAAATTGATACCAAACATGTCATGCTTCAAAATTGCACCCGCTTGTGGAATGGCGTCAAACTTTTACCCTTAAAAATCTCTATAGGCGACGTTTAAAAAATTCTACATTTTGCATGTTTTGCGTTACAGAGGAGGTCTAGGGCTAGGATTATTGCTCTCGCTCTACCGGTCGCGGTGATGCCTCACATGCGTGGTTTGACCACCGTTTTCATAAGCGGCACTACTCACATATGCGTTCGCTTCTGCGCGCAAGCTCCTCGGGATGGGGCGCTTTAAAAAAATATTTATTTTTTTTTCTTATTTATTTTACTTTATTTTATTTATTTTTTCACTTTTTTAAAAAAAATTAATAAATTTGGATCACTTTTATTCCTATTGCAAGGAATGTAAACATCCCTTGTAATAGAAAAAAAAAAAGCATGACAGGTCCGGGGGGGCGTGGCGTTTTCACTCGTCCCATATAGGACAGCCCATTCACAGAAGCATCAGAACTTTTTTGGAGTGGTGTGTTTTTACTGCAGTTTTTGATGCATTTGCCACACTTGGGGTGCCTTTTAACATGTAATGACTGTGCAGTTTGCTGTGCATTTGGAAAGGCACAGATGTGAATGGAGCCTCATTGATTTTGTGAAAACACACCAATTTCATTTTCAGGCCCAATTTTCACCTATCATATTGTTATTTTAAGGGGTGTGAATACTTTTTCAAGGCACTGTATATACCCTGACACAAGTGTAAAGAATGTGAAAGTTCTGTGAGCACAGTGGTGATAGATAATTACACAGGAGACACAGAAGCATACACTAAAGTGACGGTAAAGAAGCACTTCCGGAGACTTTTCATATTCAAATGAACATTTATTATAAGCGCACTTGAGTTATATTATTTACAGATTTACTGAAATTGACACCCCCCTTTTAAAATCACATTTTGTTGCTTTGCAACCTGAAATGAAGACACACAGCTTTTGTTTTATCATGCAGTATTTACTATTTGCAGCTTATAACCTCCACGTCAAAGATATACCACCATGTCAGAAAAAATAAATAAAATTAAAAAATGGAATCACTGAGTTGGAAAAAGGATCACCCCCTTTCTAAAAATGACTTGTAAACTCAGTCAGGGGTAGCTAATCACCTTCTCAATGGCACACACAGTAATTTGACTTTCAACTGTCATCAGCTGTGGTCATTTTGATTAGCTCAGCATGAAAAGTGCTTTTCTGGAGCATTTCAGTCCATGGTAGTGCAACTGAAGAAAAACAATCAGCTATGGGTGGCAAGGCACTGTCAAAAGATCTCTGGGATAAAGTTGTGGACAGACACAAGTCAGGAGATGGATACAATTTATTATTATTTTTATTTATTTATTTTTTAAAGGCTTTATCAATGCCTAGATGCACAGTGAAGTCTATTATTAGGAAGTGGTACAAAACAGACCCTCCCTGGATCAGGATATCGCTCCAAACTTGATAAAAGACAGGAGGAAACTGGTCAGAGAGGCTACCAAGAGGACTACAGCAACTCTGAAGCTGTTGCAGGAATTTATGACAAAGAGTGGTCATTGTGTGCATGTGACAACAATATCACAAATTCTCCACAAATGTGGCTTGCATGGGAGGGTTGCAAGAAAAAAAAAAAAGCCACTTCTCAGGAAACGCCACATGCAGTAATGACTGAGCTTTGCCAAAACGTACCTTGAAGATTCTGAGGAAATCAGTGGAAAAAGATGTTCTGGTCAGATGAGACTTAAGCGTCGTACACACGTTACAATTGTTGGCCAAACGAGCGTCTGATCTTGTCTTGCATACTAACGGTACACAATTGTCAGGCAACAAACACGAATGTAGTGATGTACTATGAGGAATTTCAGCTCTTAAACGCCACCCTTTGGGCCCCTTCTGCTAATTTCGTGTTTGGTGAGCATTGATTCCGAGCATGCGTGTTTGTACTTTCGACTTATGTGTGACGGATTTGTGTACGGACCATACAAAAATCTGACGTCAAATCGTTGTCTGCCAAAAATTTACTAGCCTGCCATCCATTTGTTGGCTGAAAGTTGGACAACAATTGTCAAAAGGAGCGTAATAACAGTAAGATTTTAGGACAACAGTCTGTCAACAGACAATCCCCTGCCAACAATCGTACCGCGTGTACGAGGCTTAAAATTGAGTTATTTGGCCTCAACACCAAACGAAATGTCTGAGGGAAATCCAATGCAGCTCACCATCCACACAGCAAAAATGACCACACAGTGCTTGAAAGAAAAAAAGGGGAATGTCCTTGCAAGGCCCAGACCTAAACCCCATTGAAAATCTGTGGAATGACTTGATGGCTGCAGTCCACAAACGGTCACCATCAAATGTTACTGAACTTGAGCCGTTCTGCAAAGAAGAGTGGCAAATATTGCAAAGTCTAGATGCGCAAAGTTAGTAGGGACATATCCCAACAGACTAAAGGCTTTAATTAAAGCAAAAGGTGGTTCAACAAAATACTGACAAGGGGGGTGATCTCTTTTCCCAACTCAGTGATTTGTTTATTTTTTTTTTTTATATTTTTTTTTCTGACGTGGTGTAATATCTTTTTTTTTTTTTTTTGAAAATTATTTTTATTGCAGGTTTTGAAGTTAACAGTTACATAACAGAGCCTATTGGGCATACCTAGGCTCAATTGCATAGCTAAAAAACAACAAACCGAAACAAAAGCACAATAAAATCACAATAAAAACAACCTAGCTAAAATCAAGGCATTCTAAACTATTGAACAATTGGGATTATGAAATATTAGGATTCTTATTGGCCAGTTTCCCTCTCAAACATCCTACAGAGCTAAACTCGGGAATTTATGAAAATACGCGCTCTCCTTCTAATGAAGCATAAATGTAGAGTTGTACAACAGTATCTTTGACTTTATGTGTTATTAAGTTACACTGAGTAAATACAGCTCAATAAAAAAAAAATGTGCCTGTCTTCATTTCAGGCTACAATGCAACAAATTCTGATTACTTTTTTTTTTTTTTTCTATACTCACTGTATGGTGACTGGCCACATTCTGAGAAGGTTTATGCTCCACCAAAACGTTTTCCTTAAAAATACCCTGTTGAGAACTCGTTCTTCCAAAAATGGGCTGTTTTCGAGGTTGATTTAGCTATTTTCTTAACAGATCTCTGACAGTGCCTGTTGGGGATGTTCCAGGATGCTGTGGATAAGAGACTTGATGTTATTTTCAAAGCCTCTTTTTCGCTGATTGATTGGTCTTGCAATGTATCCTGCAATTGCCTCTATGATGTCAGACTCTTGCACTATGGACAAAGTGTATGTCCTGGAACCGGGATCTATTTCTGTGGACCTGGAGATTCTTCAGCATTTGGACTGCCCACCAATTGCCCTGAATGGGCTGGCTGGCTCCTTATGTCAGATGTCTAGGGTAGGCCATCTATGTTTTCACACACTGTTGTGCCTCAAATACTCGTAGGCAGAACTGGCGTGCATGAAACAGCTAGAGGGTATTCCTTTCGTTGGTGGATGTCTCTTTGGCGAGGACCTCGACTCCTTTATCAAGAAGGTAACTGGGAGTAAGAGTACCCTTTAACCTAGTAAATGCAAGGTTACCCTGAAGGTAAGTCCCCAAACTTTACCCAGAGGAAGGGTTCCTTTTGCCCCTCACCACCCCTCTTCCAAGTCCACACAGAGAAAACTGTTCAGACGCAAGCTGTGGACACCAACATCGACTAACCCCAGTTCCAAACCTATTTCCCCACTGTCAGAATACACAGATCAGCGCTGATCGAGGCAGCATTTTTCCAACAAGGCAGTTGAACTGATCAGTAGACCGACTTCTGTTCAATTGTGGTGGCTACACATGGATCAAATTCAGCTGATCTGGCTGAATTCAGATTCATGTACTGTATGCTTCAGTACTCTACCCCTCCCCACTTTATGACTCACAACCTGCCCAACAATCGCAGGCTCTTCAAGTGGCCCTCCAACAGCTTCTTTACTTGGGGGTCTTTATATCAGTTCCAGTCACAGAGAGGTTTCAAGGCTTTTACTACAACCTGCCCACGGTTCTAATGGTGATGTGTGTCCCATATTGGACCTTAAGGTCTTCAACAAATAGTTTGTATATCTGGAAGTTCAGCATGGAATCTGCCTGGCTGGTTGTTGCCTCCATCCAACAAGGGAATTTCCTGGCTTCTTTGGACATCAAAGATGCTTATTCGCATTTATCTTCCGTACCAACACTTTCTGTGCTTTTCCCTAGGCCAACAACAATTTCAATTTGTGGGACTTCTGGCTTGTCCACGGCCTCAGGTCTTTACAAAGGTCATGACTGATCCTTGCCCTACTTCGTTCTCAGGATGTTGTGGGGTACTTGCACAGCCAACTGTTGTAGGCTAGATCTGTCCAGGTTCTATCCTGCAACATTCAGCTGATTGGCTCAACTGCAGCAGGCCTTCAGACTTAAATCCCCAGTCTCCAAAAATCTGCTTCGATTCCAACTCACCACCTGGAAAACTTAGACCTTCTCCTGGCTACAGCCCAGGCTCAAGTGTTGGTCTGTTGATGGCACCCAATGCTGTATGCTCAAATTCATTTTAGGCTGTTAAAACACAGTATCCTGGCTGCATGGGGCAAGCAGATGTCTCTAAATCGACCATTGCGCCTGTTGGCAGAGGCCAGATACTCTAATATAGTGAATATACAATCTGGTGCTGGAGTCTGTTGGGATGGGGAGGTGTACTTGGGACAGAGATTGTACAGGAGACTTGGTTGGAGCTGAAATCTCAACTTCTATCAACATCTTTGAACACTGAGCTATTTGCCTCTCTTCAGAAGTGGACAAGCTAACTTCAGGTACTGTACACGGGTTCAGTCAGACAATGCCATGGCTGTGGCTTAGAGCAATCACTGGAAGAGAACAGAGCTGATTCTGCTCTGGGCAGAATGTCACATTCCGGCCTTGTCAACCATATACAATCCAGACATGGTAAATTGTCAGGTGAACTTTCTTAGCCGCCAGCAGCTGGACTTGAGAGAGTGGTCCCTACACCTGAAGGTGTTTTTGGATGGTTTTCAGAGCTGGTGGATCCTGGAGATGGATCTCCTAGCATCACCCACAAGGTGGAGAGGTTTGTGTCTCAATCATGACATCTGAGGATCTTTGGGGTAGAAGCTCTGGTGACCCCATGGGATCAGTTCTCCCTGATGTATGCCTTTCTTCCCTTAAAGATCCTCCCTTGCTTGCTCTGCCAGATTGGGTTTGAAAGTATCCAAATGATACTTGTGGCCCCAAATTGCTTGAGAAGAATGTGGCATGCGAGCATACTCTAGCTTATAGCAGAGGTTCTGTTGCCATTTCCAGATCTACTGTCTCAGGGTCTAGTGTTCCATCCTGCTTTTCAGTTGCTGGCTTTGACGGCCTGGTTGTTGAAGTCCAAGTCCCTATATTTTTGAGTGCCAGGGCCTGGAAGGCTTTGTGCTTGGTGTGAACAGCAGAAAGTTAGTCCTTGCCAATACCCCGTGAGATGTGGCTTTCTTTCTGTCAGGGCTGGATCAGCAGTTGGTCCTGAGTAGAATCAAGGGCCAAATATCTGCCCTGGGTATTTTTTTCAGTGTCTGTTGGTGTCTAGTGAAGACTTTTATACAGGGAGATAGCTCAAATTGTTCTCTCCAAATGCTATCCTTTTCTGACCTTATTTGCTAGGTGGTTTTCCTGATCACCACCACCTTTGCCAGGAGGGTTTTCGGATTGGCTGCCTTATCTTGTAAGGGATTCCTTCTTGGTCATTCACAAAGATGAGGTTGTCTTTTGTCCCACATTGAAACACTCTCTGAATGGGGTTTTGAGCTGTTTAGAAGCTACCTTGCAGTCATGGCCAACCTGAGATAAAGGTATTGCCTTTGTACTTCTGGAGGGATCTCTCAGGTGGCCCCTTGCATTTAATCCCACCAGCACTAGGTGGATCTGTGAATTTGTGGTTTGGGCTTATTCAGCCAGTAATAAGGTTCCTCCCTTTCCGTTGATGGCTCATTGTACTTGATCAATCAGTGCCTCCTGGGCTTTTCAGCATCAAGTTTCTGCATTGCAATCTTGTAAGGTTGCAACCTGGTCTTCTGTTCACACGTTTTACTGCCGATGCTATCTTTGGATGCATGGTGCTTCAGGCTGCTGTGGTCTCTGAATCTGCTTGTGACCTGTACTGTATGAATATGAAATTAAACATTTTTGACCCCTGTAAAATTCATTTTTATGAAGTAGGACACGGGCCCTCCCTCCCCTCTGTGGTCCTCATATTGCTTGCTACACAACTGAGGCTTGCTGGGAATGGAAGATGTCATATGGGGTCATTACACGTGCCTGCCTTATAACCATTCATCTGAATCTGCCAGTGTCCTGTACTGTGCTCCAAGAAATTGATTTTACAGGCAAGTCAAAAATCCAATTTTCCCATCTTCATTTTGTCTATCCTATTGTCTCATTGTCTTATTTTTGTCTTTATTGGTCATATCACTGAGGTAACCTCTTGCTGTTGAGACAGTTTCACACCTCTGCATTGCAATAACGGTTTGAATCTCTGCAATATTCATTGTTTTGATTGACACCCCAACACACCAGTAGGTGTGTAGCACACAAAAATGTATGCTAGTGCATTGCACTAGAAAAGGGTCATGCAATTTTAAACACATTAGAGTGCTTTGCCAGCCCATTCACCTTGAATAGGCTGCCATGATACAATGCAAGTTAAAGCGGAGCTCCACCCCGAAGAAGAAGCTCCGCTTGTCTGCCTTTGCCCCCCTTCACTGGCACATTTGGCACCTTTTGGGGGTGGGGGAGCAGGTATCTGGTTTTGACAGGTACCCGCTCTCACTTCCGGCTAAGTTTGCTGCAATCCATTACTGGAGATGGCGGCGGCAGCACCTGTTGAAAAATCAGCTTGGGTGAAGACACCACTGGATTCCTAGACAAGTAAGTGTCCTAATATTAAAAGTCAGCAGCTACAGTATTTTGTAGCTGGTGACATTTTTATGTTTTTCTGCAGGAGCCTGGAGCCCCTCTTTAAGGGCACATTTACTGCAAAGAAGTAGATGTGCCCTTAATTTATCATCTCCAGAACTCTTGTTTGTTCAGTTTCTGGATCACAAATCTTACATAAGTTTCACAGTAGTGCCGAAATCCTCATTGTGGATTTAATAGATATTGGACCATTGTGCTGCTCCTGAATTGACGAGCATCAGAAGACTTTACACCAAGTGCTCTTTATCTCATCATCTATTGTGATGAGATAGAGATATAATAAATATATGTGTGTGTATACTGTATATATGTCACTGTATAAACAAAGTTACAATTAACCCTGTCAGCAGTACTGAATATGGGGAATGTCAGGTTTCCTCCAGCAGGGAAGTCTATTCACTGTCTCAGACAATGGCAATCTGGCATCAAGGTCAGTGAATACAGATGAAGGAAATTGTTCTTTGTTTTGTGGTCTATTCTTTCTTTCCTGTTCTTTTTTTACAAGATTCTGTTAAGCCAAGCTGCTTATGAGCTAACATGTTTCAGTGTGGAATACAAAATTATAAAAAGTGAAGGAAGAGAGACATTTAAAAAAAAAAAAAAAAAAAAAAACTTTGACAGACACAAAACATTAAAAAAAGTCTCTATTCCATTATGGCAAACCTGCCTTCAAGTGTATCTCATGGAAACACTTTATTTTTGGATCGAGTAGAATGGTGAAAATCTGACTTTTTATTTTGCTGAGGAAGGTCTGGTCTTGGAGACAGGTCAGGTGTCCCCATTGGAAGATTTCCCCATTATCCTCAGTCAAGTAACAACTAAAATGTCTGTCTTTCCATCACTTTCTGCTCTATTAACAGTGCCCAACAGAACAAACCGCATGATGTTTTCCAGTGCCGAAATGTACAATAAAAATTTGACAACTCTGTCAAACACAACAATTGGATAAACTTTAAAGCACCCATTTCAACTTTGCAAAGCAGTATAACCTCCCCGATTTGCCTTAATTTACTTTTGACAACATCATCTTTTACGTCACACTAGAAACTGTAGCAACTACAAATAGTTTTTTTCTTTTTACTTTTTAGGCCTCATGCACACAGGACATTTTGCAAACTCTCCTAAAAGCCTTTCCCCCTGGCAGCAGCGTTTTGGCTTAAAAAAATCCCTGAAGCTTGTAAAAGTGTCTAAAGCTTTTACAAGCTTTTAGGTGCGTTTACAGGCTTCAAGAGCTTGGGCGTTCATTCATTTCATTGGTCAGAATGATAATTTATTCTGGTCATTGAAATTAATTAATGCTCAAGCGCCAACCGCGTCTAGTGTTTAGGCGGGTTTAACAGCGTCAAACATTTTTTTCTGCCGAAACTCTACTGCTCCTGGATGCGCTGGCAGAGGGTTCTGCCTGCCTCTAAAAGCCACTGCCACAAAATGCTGCTAAAAGCCTATGTGTGCATGGACAAAGGCTAACATGCAGGGAAGTTTAGAGGTAGGAAATAAAAACACCCGACATTCCTAGAAGCAGCTGCAAGAACGTCCAGTGTGCATGAGGCCTTATGATGGTAGCTGTCTATAGCGGACTACAATGCTTCTAAAGGCAGCTCCAGGTCAACAACTGGTGAACCATGATCATCGGCAGCTGCATTAGATGACATGAGTAATTACTAAAGCTGGCAAAATTTTGAGTTCTATATCAAGCTCCAAACTTTGTAGAGCAGACCATAGCTAGAAATTGCTTGACATTTTTATGACAGAATTTACATTGAAAGCAATTGATTTCTAGCAAACAAAAAAGCCAAGGAGTGCAATCCTGTACCTGCTACAAATCTTTGGTGTGATTTTGGTCTGTTTGTTGTTCCTTGCCCAGTTCTATTCCTTTTACACAGCTGTATATGCACACTTACAGTATACTGACCTTGTTTCTTTGTTCCAGGAAGTTTTTAACGCTTAAAAAATGTACTTGGACCTGAAAATGGATCAATGTAATAATAAAATCTTTCTTTTTCGTTCATTGAAGGACACAGGATTCAGAGACATTGGGGTTATACTGCCACCAAAAGTATTTGGATACTGAAAAAAAAAAAACCCTGACCAGCCTGATATAGCTCTCCCACTGGTGATTTTTTTTCTTTTTGTTCTAAAATTTGATCTACACACTGTTTGGTCTGGTCCCTTTTGCAGTTATCTGAATCTTATCCTCAGCAACAGTTTCAAGGGCTGAACTAGGACCCCCCTGGACTGGACAATTGCAGGGCCTGCCTGGAATGTGACCTTTGGGCAGTGAACTCTACTTGTGATGCTTTTCAGGTTCATAGTAAAGCCTTTGGTGTGACCCAGGCTCTGAAGATTCATTTATGAGTAGGCTCTGTGGGCCGAAAATTGGGAGTTACTATATGTATTAGAACCATTGGCTGCCATATTATACATGGTGCACCATATCCGATTATAAACATAGGAGGAGCAGAACTTCATCTTTCAATCTACTAAAAGTTCTGAGGTGGCCAGTGTTTCCTCTCAAGGACCTAACATAGCCTGGAACGGTGCCCCTTGCTTGAGTCCATGTAGTCCTCCTATGCTCTGGCTTGATCCTTGCCTCAGTTTTAACCTGGGGGAAAGGTCATTGCAGTTGTGCAGGAGTTTATGGGCAATGTTACTTGCTAAATCTGCCTGCAGAGGATAAAAGCATACCTCATTACCCCACCTCTGGTGAATCATTGGGGTTATTTACGAAAGGCAAATCCACTTTGCACTACAAGTGCAAACTACAAGTGAAAAGTGCACTTAAAATTGCACTTGAAAGTGCAGTTGCTGTAAATCTGAGGGGTAGATCTGAAATGAGGTGAAGCTCTGCTGATTTTATCATCCAATCATGTGCAAGCTAAAATGCTGTTTTTTTTATTTTCCTTGCATGTCCTCCTCAGATCTACAGCAACTGCACTTCCAAGTGCACTTTCAGTGCAATTTCAAGTGCACTTTGCACTAGTTGTTTGCACTTGTAGTACAAAGTGTATTTGCCTTTCGTAAATAACCCCCATTGTGTCCCTCAAGCTTTTATTAGTGTTGCTAGTTTAGGGTCTATGTGAGGCCCATGTCCACTAAAACAGTGGTCCCCAACCTTTCTGGCACCAGGGACTGGCTGCGTAGAAGAAAATTGTGCCAAGGACCGGGCGTGGGGGCACGATTTTTCGCGGGCAATGGCTGGTGTTAGCGCTTCAATCATCTCGGCACCATGCTTGATATGGTGTCAGGGTGATTGAAGCACATTATTTCTATTATTACACTGTAGTAATAAATGAAATAGCTCAACTCACCATAATTTAGAATAAGTGGGAGCCCTGAGTGTGTCACCTGCCACTGTCGCCTGCTAGCAGATGTGGATAGTCACTTGCCATGCTGCCTGCCACCAGATGCAGAATGTCACTTGCCACATCGCCTGCCACAAGATGTGGATTGTCACTTGCCACATTGCCTGTCCCCAGATGTGGAGTGAGTGGAGCACCCCTTGTGGTCTGTCAGGCAGACAGTTGAGGGGGTGAACTACAAGTCCCAGCACACCCCACCTGTACTCCCACACACAGCTCACCTGTCACTGATGATGTCATATCTCTGTGGGATCGCCCCTCTGGATGTCGTAGCTGTCTCCCTCCTCATGCTGCAGCCAGTCTCACCTGGCAGAGGGAGGGTCCGGGACTCCTCTGGCTGTCACTCTTTGGCTCCACCCTTCTGCCATTCCTGGTTAGCTGTGGGGGGAGGGCAGGCAGGCAGGCAATCTGCACCGCTGAACAGAATCTGTTTTCACACAGCGAGGAGCAACATGAGAGCGGTGATACGGGGTGGGCAGTATGAGATGATGTCATCTCTCTGCTCCCGCCGCACCTCCGACACTGACACAGAGCACTGGCTTTGAAGGCGGAAGAGCGGTGATGCGGGGGGGTGGAGAGAGATATTATCTCTGCTTGTCCGCCCACTCGCTTCTTCCATCACCCAGCGCTGTCTCTTACTGGCGGCCCGGCTGCAGAAGCGCCACGGCCCGGTAGTGGACCGTGGACAGGGGGTTGACGACCCCTGCACTAAAACATTTCCCATTCACACACCATTTCCACAACTTCTGTAGGCTTGGTGGAGAACTCCTGATAAACTTTTCCCCCTTCCCCTCAAATATTTTGTGGTCTCTTACACATTTCAAGAGGCATTTATTAGGAATTGGGCTGTTCCTGCTGTTGGTCTGGCAGAGACCGTAAGAAAATCTGTGACGATCGCTGTAGCAGTAGGTCACCATTATACTGTATAAGGATTATATAGATAAGTGGTTATATAGAAAATGACTGCGCTACTAATATTAGAAAATAAGCTGCCAGCACCAACAATAAGACTAACTGCATGTGAATGTGTGATGGAAAAAGTGCAGCGTTACAAATACATATATGCCCCGGTGTAAACCTAGAGATGAGTGAACATACATGATAACGATTGTGCTAGGATACACAAGGTGCTAGAAACAAAACAATAAAAGTGTTTGTAAAAATACAAATAAATTGTGCACTAATAATAAATACAGTGCAATCAATAATGGCATGGACCAAATGACACCATGTAATCAGGTGACACCATGAGATCCAAATAGTAGAATAAAAACACATGTAACGAAATAACAAGTGTTCTTGTTATATCGGTGAATAGTCAAATTCAATTTAACACATTATAACACAGTGTAAAGTCCATTAATGATGAATATCATGATGTATTAATCTGGAACAACCCATGGTGGGTATCAGATGTTGATAGATCTCAAAAACATGGATGGTAATTTTCCAGTGTTGCCAAAACACCCGGGACTGTGCTTCCACCACCCAGGGGAGGGGTACTCATACCATAACATGTGGACACACACGCCAGCAGCAGTGGGTCAAACAGGCATGGGTAGAAACCCGGATCTCAGGCCACGATCTCCCGGATTTAGAAGGGTATGCACGCACACTCAAAGTAATGCAGCAGACCAGCGATAAAGGAACTCAACCACGATCTTCTGGTTTGTGCAGTCTTCTTAAAGCTCTCCTCCAGCAATGGAAAAAAATGGTGATCATAAAAGAAAAAAGTAAGGCTTCCACATGGCGTAGATCAAAACGTATGGATTTAATAATAAAAGAATAATACAAACATCGCTCAAGATGTGTACAATAAAATGTGATCACAAAAAGCTTGTAAAACAGGCGCAGTATGTGGAGCTTAGCAGGCAATAACCCACCGCGTTTCATTCTATGGAACTTCAGCGCTTTAAGGAGACTGCACAAACCAGGAGATCGTGGTTGAGTTCCTGTTTCCTATATCGCTGGTCTGCTGCATTACTGCAAGTGTGCGTCCATACCCTAACTCCAGGAGATTGTGGCCCGAGATCCAGGTTTCTATCCATGCCTGTTAGACCCACCACTGCTGGCGTGTGTGTCCACATCTTAAGGTAGGAGTACCTATCCCTCCCCTGGGTGGTGGAAGCACAGTCCTGGTTGTTTTGGGAACACTGGAATATTACCATCCATGTTTTTGAGATCTATCAATATCACCATGGGTTGTTCCAGAGGAATACATCATGATATTCATCATTGATGGACTTTGCACTGTGTTATAATGTGTTAAAGTTATTTGACTATTCACTGATATAACACGAACACTTGTTATTTTGTTATATGTGTTTGTATTCTGCCATTTGGATCACAAGGTGTCACCTGATTACATGGTGTCACGTGATCCATGCCATTATTGATTGCACTGTATTTATTATTAGTGCACAATTTATTTGTATTTTTACAAACACTTTTATTGTTTTGTTTCTAGCACCTTGTGCATCCTAGTACAATCATTATTGTGTATGTTCGCCCATCCCTAGGATTATAAAGATAAACCTCAGGAGAGGCTGGTTGTTGTTGATCCAGCTTTACTCCACACTAATCCTTTCTTTGTGAAGCATGCCGTTTGGGGGTGAATGTCTCTTAGGAGCTGCCTTGGACAAGGGTAAGAGCACTCATCTATCTACCCCAGCAAAAGAAGCTTCTTAAGTTACTCACAAGCTTCAATCTATAAGCAAAACTCTACATCACTGCTCAGATTAGCACATCTCAATGCAGACTTTGTGGGCCTTTCAAAGATTTTATTCCAACCTTTTCACAGTTTCAAAAGCAAAAGAGTTCACAGGTCCTATTCTAGATCTCATGGCCCTAAATGTCTTCATTCGGGTCCAGAAACTCTGTGTGAAATCCACGAGTTCCGTCATAGCCATTCTTCATCAGGATTGCTTCTGGCCTTTATAGATATCAACAATGCATTTTTGCATGTCCCTATTTTCCCAGCACATCAGTGTTATCCTCTCTTAGCTGTGGGTCCTCAACACTTCCAGTTCATAGCCCTGCTATTCAATCTGTCTTACACAAACCTTCTATGGCATATTTGGACAACCGCCTGTTGAGGGAAATGTATCATTCCTGATAATCCCCATAAAAGGGAAACCAGCTTCTCGTTCCACAATATTTTGGTGTCTCAGACAAATAATTATTCAAGATTATAATCTTAATAGTCAGGGTGGTCCTTTTCCGGTCACTCTACCTCTATCAGGTCGAGTTCTTCTTGGGCTTTTCAGCACCAGGCAACTGTTTCCCAGATTAGTAAGGCTGTCACCTGGTCTTGCGTTCATAAATTCTCTAAGTTTTACCAGGTAGATTCTCAGGCATATTCTGATAACAGCTTTGGGCATAAGGTCCTTTGGGCAGCTCTTTCAGCTGCAAGTAGTCTCCAGTTTCATACTTGGGCCTGTTAGTGTTTGTTTGCTGTATTGCCCACCCCTCAGTTGGACTTCAAATAAAGTTTGTACAAAAAAAAAAAAAAGGGAGCCGTGTATGATGCGCTGAATCATGAACTTACAGCAGTTGGGAATGGACAGCTATGGGAGAGGTAAAGCACACTGGCAGCTGTCTGTTCTTGTGTGAATTTACCCTTACTCTCGGCACAGCTTTCTTACCAAACTGAGGCATGCTGAGAGTGGAAGGCCAGTCACTTTTTTTTTTGAGTGCCACCCCAAAACTTTCTGTAGGCAGCAGTATAACCCAAATGTCTCTGAATCCTGTATTCTTCTTGAAGGAGAAGTTTAGCCAAGGATTATGGATCACAGGAGTACAGTTTGTTCTGCGCGACTCTGACCGGTTTTCAGCCGACAGTGGGCTAAAGCCCGCTGTTGGCTGATGTCACTCAGCTGGTCCAGGCTCAGAAAAGATTATTTTATTATTTTCATGTAGTTCATTACCTGCATTAAGGTTAAAAAAAGCCCCTTCCAGGCTTCCACTTGTTTCCCACCACCACCATCGCTAGATACTTAGCCGAGTCCTGTATCAATCCAGCGCAGTGCCCATGTGCAGCACTGGTTCTCTCTCTTGCCTCTCACAGGCTCAGAGACAGCATTTGGAGCCATTGCTTCCTGGTGCTGTCAATCAAATGATGTGAGGAAAGAGGGGCCAGGCCACACTCTGTGTGTCAAAAGATGCACACAGCCCAGCTCGGGAGCAAGTCTGCAGGTATGCCACCATAGGAAGTGGCTTGCTTTAAGAGGAGGAGCCAAAAGTGCCAACAGAGGACCCCAGAAGAGGAGGATCAGGGCTGCTTTGTGCAATACCATACAAGTATATTGTGTTTTAGTTTTCTTTTTTTTTTTTTTTTTTAATAAATGCCTTTACAACCTCTTTAACTTTACCAACACCTTTTGCCTTTTAAACAACTATCAAATTTAAAGGATAACATCCACTGTCATAACTAATCTCCCCAAAAATATGAGCTCGCTGGTGCCATACTGATCCAGACACTTAATACTCTGGGGTGATTTACTAAAGGGAAATCCACTCTGCACTACAAGTGCACTGCAAGTGCAGTCGGCGTAGATCGCTATAGATCTGAGGGGAAGCTCTGCTGATTTTATCATCCAATCATGTACAAGCAAAAATGCTGTATTTTATTTTCCTTGCATGTCCCCCTCAGATCTACAGCTACTGCACTTGAAAGTGCACTTGTAGTGCAAAGTGGATTTGGCTTTCGTAAATAACCCTCTCTGAGTCACTTTAATCCAGAGCAAACATGCAGATCAGGAGTCTGACTACACTTTGGTTGCTACATACTTGTTCTTGGTCAGCATTTTATTGGGGTTCAATTTACTAAAGGCAAAAAGATTGCACACTTTGCAAGTTGCTCCAAAGTTTAGGGAAAGTTCTGCTGACTTCCATCATGTCAGCGACAGCCAATAGTTTAGCATTGTTAGTATTAGGTCAGAATTGGTGGCCTGATATTTCTCACAGTACAGGCTTTCTTTTATTAGAGTGGAGATTGGTTATTTGGTGCATAGTTACAGGTGGTATCCACCACATCTCCTCCTGATTCCAAATGTCCTGTGTGGAAGATCTACTACCATATTTATTTATAATAAAGCAGACCTTTAGGAACTTCCACTGGAAGTGAATAAGCCCATTTCCATTAGTCCAATATGCCCCCTGTCAATCCAACTCTGAAAAGCCAGCGTTTCAAAGTGCAGTAAAGCCTCTGGCAATTGAAAATTAAATGACAAATGTGGAGCGGTAAGCTGGCCATACACGTTAAAACCCCTCATTCAGCCCCACGTAAACAGCCTTAGGCCCCTTTCACATGTTTGCCAGACTCCGCTTGCTTAGTGGGGGGATCTCTCCGCTGATCCCCGCTGAGCAGGTGGATGACGGGTCCATCTCCGTTTGGTGAGCAGAGCAGAGACAGCCACAGTCCCACTCTCCTCTATGGGGATATCAAATAAAAACGTGCCGTTTGTCCACTTTTATACCAATCATATCTGATCAGATCCACCAGACAGATGAATAGGACCACCATCTGTCTGGATTTTGTAGACAGGATCAGATTGAATATGATTGGATGAAAGCAGACATCCATCGCTCCATAGGGGTGAATGGAGGGTCGGATCAGGTCCGCCTGAAAAACTGACAGGCAGACCTGATCAGACAGCCCGTGTGAAAGGGCTCTTTGTGGACGAATTTGCAGTGCCAGCTATTGTCTTCCGACAGCCCATTCCCGCGCCTGTCAGAACACCCCAACATCAGCTGCATCTAATTGAATGCAGGCACTTCTCAGCCAAGAATCTCCTCACCTGGTTCCTTTGACAAAAGTAGATTGAAATATTGACATCTGTTGAGCAGGGTGGCGGCAATAGGCCAACCCACATAATTAATTTGGTCCATTTTAGCAGAAATTGTTGAGCCATGTATGGCCAGATTTAGGACCCAATTTATAAAGCAGCAGATTTGCCTTATGTCATTTGACTTTCTTGCACACACCTTTTCTCTAAAGAAAAACACACACATCACAATCTGATTGCGCAACCTACAAATTGCATACAATTGTACAGATATCTTTAGGTATGTGGACTTCGAATTCAATGGAGGAAGTATGTCCATATGAATGAGGCCAAACGTTAAAGCTGAATGTACATACTATTCTTTATTATAAAATGTGTGCATGGCAATGGGGCAGTAACATTTTAAAAGTTGGTTTAATTATAAAATTTTTCATGCCTCCTAGAGAAAAAGCTAATTTACTTACCCAATCCTCTGTTCCTTCCTCCAGAAGGCTCCTCTGAGCTACTAGATCGGTCCCAGCAGGGGCATCCAATCCATTAAGGGCGCACGTTGCCACCCCCCCAATCTATGCGTCCAGCCCCTTGCAGGACACCAGATGCAAGAACTCCAATGGCAGGGGTGTTTTTTTTTTTTTGAAGCACATGATTAGAGTCAGGGGCTCTAATCACGTGGTGGTGGTGGTGGTGCTGCTTAGATGCAGTGTAGATTTACTTTAGGCTCAGTTCACAGTGCCAAGACCTGAAAGTCACGCAACTTTAGGGAAGGTCTGTGTGAGCTTCCTGTAATGTCGGATCCAAATCACATTAATTAAGATGAGGATCCAACTTGGAAGCAACTTCCATTAAAGTCTATAAAGTTGCCTGACGAAGGGGTCCTGCGTGGATCCGAAACATTGCCGTATGTGTACCTTGTGACCATATAAATAAAGCTTTGGACCCTTCTGAGAAATTCTTGGTGTGCTGATGATATTTTTTCATTCAAGTCGGATAGAAGTCACCTTGAAGTCATACAGGAACCTTTTCTAAAGTTGGAGCAGCTACAGTAGTGCTAATTAAGAGTGTACACATAGACTAACATGGGATTTCAAGTGTCACACAACTTGGGGTCTCACAAGTCGGATCCCAAGCCATGGCAGTGTGTACCGAGCCTTAAAAAAATATGGGTAAGCACCAATGAAAAGAAAAACACAGACTAATGTATGCCGGGGCCCCAAAGGCTGCAGGTTAGGCACCGGAGATTTTACAGATATGCAACAGAGACCTCTTTTTACCAAGAAATTCGCAGGAGCTTTTAATAAGGTCCCTTTTTTGGTTAGTAGGGCTGAATACTGGGAAATCAAAGTGCAAAAATGGCCTCCAAGCTGGATTTTTTCCTTCATAATTAGTTACGAGTAATGATCGTTTCCAATAATGAACAGAAAACGTGAAAATAAAAATATGTTTACTGAGATAAACACTTCATATGGTACACAATTTCTTGGAAAGATAATGAGCATTTACAGCATTAAATACAACAAACCCTCCTCACTACCATACAAGCCACCAGTCAGACTTTCACCTCAGTCCTCGGCAGCGATGGAGTCAATAGCATCATTTTGTCACACACTGGCCATAAAACATCATCACACCGCTGCAGAGATATAAATATTTCAAACAAGCAAAACCCTTGAAGATCACAAGCGACCCGAAAATTTAGCTTATGTCAACTGCACAGAAGCAAAGTTGCTTTGGACAGAATGTTTTTAAAAAAAAATAAAAATGACTTCTCCCAACTAAATCGAAAACTGGAGGGAAGAAAATGTGTCCTTTCCCATAGTGGCCTGGCATTCACTTCAACAGAGAGCAACAACTGAAATCAGATTGGCTGGTATAGGTGACAGCCCGTTATATGCCTCCATTTTTTTTTTCACAATTCAGCCCAACCTGCCTATGTAGTAATAAAAAAAAATAAAAAAAAGTGTCTGTGCTGCCCAACGTAGGCAGTAAGAATCCAAAATTAAAGTGGAACTAAACCCAATGATTTTACACGTATCTATACCCAAAACTTTGAATTTACTGCTATCCTGAGCTCTGTCCAAGAGATTCCACCTTCCTTCCTGTCCTGGTGACTCCTTTTTTTTAACCAGATAAGAAGTGAAGGAGAATGTGTCACAGGAAAACAGAGGTTCAAGCATTCCCTTACTTTTAAATCCAAGGCTTCATTCACACCGGCATATGTGTAACTTCTGCATGGAATGCAGGTCCTTGCTAGAAGATCCTGCGTAAAACACTCTACTCACGTTTAGACACATACGTTTAGGTGTGTACAATTCTGCGGATGACTTTACGCACGTGCATACATACATTTATATGTGTAAAATCTGCAGATTTGTACAGCCCCGGACACGGCTGCATCCTACTCTTATTGTAAAGAAAAAGAAAAGCCGCTCTCAAAAGCACAGGTTCCAAAGAATACACACCCTTGATAGGCACTCAGGTGCAGGCTCTGCTGGGATCAGACAACAAACGAATAAGCCTGGATGGCAGCACTCTGATACAACACCTTTATTGGGTTAAAATCCAGTGTAGAGCAGTCAATCCATACAGTTCAAAAGATGGGGATGCAAGCAGCTTACATGTTTCGCACCAGATTCAGGTTTGAAACATGTAAGCTGCTTGCATCCCCCTCTTTTGTACTGTATGGATTGACTGCTCTACACTGGATTTTAACCCAATAAAGGTGTTGTATCAGAGTGCTGCCATCCAGGCTTATTCGTTTGTTCTCTACTCTTATGGTACACTGAAAAACGCAGTGCACGTTTGCGTTTGTAGACAAAGCTGTGTTTATGACCCTATTGATTCCTATTTTGTTCAGTTTAGATGTATACAAAACTATACTCTGTACACACGAATAAGCCCTTAAAAAGTAAGTTTTCTTCTGTCTGTGTCCTCGCTTCCTGTATGATACAGGAAGTGAGGGGAAATCTCTCCAACAGAACCCCAGACAGCAGTAAAATCCTTCCCTACTCCATCCTCTAGAAAAAATGACAATAGATACACTTTAAAGTGGAATTCCACCCAAAAATGGAACTTCCACTTTTTGGATTCCCCCTCCCCCCCTCCGGTGTCACATTTGGCACCTTTCAGGGGGGAGGAGGGAGCAGATACCTGTCTAATACAGGTATTTGCTCCCACTTCCTGGCATAGATCAATGCGGCGCTTGCGGTGACCTACACCGCTTGCGGTGACCTACACCACTTCCGGCGCCTACACTCTCCTCCACCGCTGTATTCTGTGACACACAGAATACAGCAGGGACCAGAGAGGACGCGCAGCGCGACTCGCGCATGCGCAGTAGGGAACCAGAAAGTGAAGCCGCATGGCTTCACTTCCTTATTCCCTTACAGAGGATGGCCGCGGCAGCCGCCGAGAGCCGAGGATCGGCTTCCGACATCGCGGGCTCTCTAGACAGGTAAGTGTCCATATATTGAAGTGAATGATTGCTATAGGAAGCAAGAAATGTTTTATCACATTTTTCATAATGAAGCTCCTATGTTATTATTTGAACACAAGCATGTGATTGGCTGTTGCAGACATTTGTATTTCTAACTTTTTATATATATATATGAGCACATGTATTCTCATGTATTGCCTTGATAGCTCTTATAGAATGTAATACTTACAGGAGATGTTAAAGTGTACATAAAGGCAGGCGATTTTTGCTAGTTTTAAATAAGGTAAGTAAAGGTTAAAAGATAACCAAACACATTTTTAGTAAACACCTGTTGATCTTGCCAGAAATACAGTGTCCTTGTCACTTCCTCTGAACTGAACTGAATATCTTCCTTCCTAGTTGTTATCTTTTGTAGACCACCGATTACCCTGCCTTCAATGTAATGAGGATGAAGAGATACAGTCCTGTTTATAGTCTATAGCAGCCTAGTGTGACAACCATAGCTCCCTCCATAGATACAGTGGAAGAGTAACATAACCACCCACAGACAAGAAGCATGTTATTTGCAGGATTAGAGGGATTAACCTCCCAGAGGGGACACTAACAGCAATTGAGACTTGGCAGCGAGTCTAACCCCTCTTCAAAATTTTATATATATATATATATATTTCTGCATTTACATACACTTTAAAAATCTGTTATGGGACTTCTTGGACCAAGAAGCAATTTGTTAGAATGCTACAAGAGCAAAGTAAACAATATTCCTCAATGGACCAAAGAAACTTCTTTTAATAAACGCCAACATGTAATTAGTTGCTAAAAAAAACCAAACACCTTTTTTCCTATTTGTATAATAAAACTTTCTGATTTATCAGTGGATATAGAGAGCCAAGGCTGCGGAGAACAAACAAGACTTCATCTAACTAAAATGAAAAGGTTCTACTTTTATCTCATAAATACAAATCAACCCACTGGAATATAAAAAATGACAGTTTTTTGGCTTTTAAACTATGACTAAAAATATATATTTTAAAATGTTCAGCCTTAAAGAAAAGGTCCTGCTCCTCAATGACCCTACGACAATGATTGAAGGGGAGGAGAAGATTACGTTAGGAATTCTCCCAAGACAGCCAATGACAATTTACTAGCTACGTTAGCCATACATAAAGATGATTTGTCAAATATTAAGAGAAAATTCCAATTGATGTATTAAAATACACATGCTTGGCTTGTGCGTTGAGGTGGGGGTGTGCCACTCATTACTGGGTCAATGCATGGGGTTTCTAGTCAAAGTGACCGGTACAGCAGTACGCATGCCCCAGAAAAATGTACAACACATAGATCTGAATCAGTTCTAAAGGAAACAGGTCATGAGGCTGTCATACTGAAAATACTAGTTGCCTGGCCGTCTCTGGTTTCAATACTCAGGAACACACACACAGGTCAGGAGTCTGGACTGCACTTAATATATACCTTGTTCCAGGTCAGTGAAACACGGTCTTGAAATCAAAAAGCTAGCCAGCTAGCATTTTCTGGAAGATCAACAATAATGGCTCTTCTACTATTTCTAGAAGCAGAGCCCTTTATTCAGATTGATCACAATTGTCTGAACTATAGTAGCTATGAATTTTAAACATTAAATGCAAATCCTACTGGTTTATAGTGAGCAGATGCTGGCTCTGATCATGTACACTTTGAATTCTTTCCAGTAACTGTCCAATGTTTCAAACCACTGGGTTGTATTAGTAAGGAAAAATAGATATATCTAGATAGGGATAGATAGATAGACAGATAGACAGATAGACAGATAGACATCTATCTGGTTGAAGGGTTACTTTACATAAACTGAAAACGAGCAATGTACTAATATTGATGATTATTGGGTGATTCCAATGTTAATTAAGCAGGCACTGTGTGTCTTTTTTTATGGAGAGATTCTCAGACATGCATAATTCAGCAGATCTGTATGTTGGATGGGAAGCAAATAAAGGATGTACACGTATTGCCTGCACACAGTTTCTCACACTGGTGCTATAGAAATAAATGGTAAGCTGAATAGATCTCTAATGCAGAGCATGTAGACTGTTCACAGGACTGAAGAACTTCCACATTGCGGCAGTTTAATCAAATGTATATGATAATTATTCCATTTGATTCAGTTCACCTATACATGGTTGAGTATGGTGTACTTTCAAGAGATCATGCAGCAGTTTCTGAGTATGGAAGTGCACAGTCAAGGTTTTACATCAAGCTTAGGCTTAATTCACACCGGCTTCAGCTAGCAAATGCTAATCCGAAGAGCCACGTGTACAGGACGCATTTATAAAGTTTACAGAAAGTACCAAGCAGCTACTTTGAAGGCCAAGAAAGACAACGGTCATTTCTTGTCCTTAGTAGGGGAGTGCTGGCTGTAGCTTTAAACCAGCTGCTGACAGATGTTTAGCAGGCTCCTTTACTGCTTCAAGGGCTTTAAATATAAAGGAACTAGGAGCCTGGCTTATATGTAGACACACTGGCTTCAATACTTTTTAAAGCTGGCCATAGTTGAATCTTTTTTTTTTTTTGATCAGCCAGCTGATCAAAGAAAAGGATTACCCCACCCACATAATTAAGATGGATGGAGCAATCTGTATTCTGACAGCGGGGAGTCCTCCATCAGAAAACTGATCAGCGCTGATCGAACAAGAATTTTCCTACATTCCCATTTAAAAGAACCAATTGTTAGATTGACTTCTATCAGGAACAGCCATAGATGGATTGAAATTCAGCTGGTCTCTACTGAACTGGCCAAATTTCGATCCATTCATGGCCAGCTTAACTCACTGACCTATAACAAAATAGATTATGAAGTTCAGAGTTCTTATCTGTGTCATTGTTCTCAATCAGTGACTCAAATCACTAAGCCTGATAGAACAGCCAGGCAACTACATGTTAGTAATGGCCACCTCCTTATTTTAATGCTGGCTTTGCTTATAACTTTAGATGCTTCTTATAGTGGTTGGTAGTTTGCTAAAAAGCCTACTCTACACATTAATCTTTATATTGCCTTGTATGATACGAGGCATATGTAAACTAGGCCTTATTGTGCTGTCAGATCGAAAAAACAATGTGCAGAACAGTCTAATTTTAAAGCAATGGTAAGCAAACCCCCAGACTGGACTGAAAACTCAATTAAATTTGCTCCCAAAGAGGCTTTTTGCCCCCTCAAAATCCCATACAACATTCTGAGAGTACATGTCTCTTTCTCTCATGATGTGTATATAAAAAAAAAATAAGACACTGCCCCAAATCTCCATCCTTTCTATTAGTCTACTGATATAACAAATAGGAACTTTTATTCTATGGGAGGGAAATGGAAAATGTGGAATTTTAGAGGAAAGAAAAACAACAAACAGTGGTGTTAATAGAGTTAAATTTGTAGTAATATCAGGCTACAGCAGGTTTGTGATGTAAATGATGAAATTATGGAATATAATGATAAGCAACTCTAATACAGCCTTGGAAATGTCACTTATTTAAATGCGTTGCTGATGACCTCCCTATTAGTACCATGTTAGTGCCAGAATATTCCACCATTATGCTGTGGAAAGTATGACTGACCCTGTGGAAAATGTATTTTTAGACAGTATGGGTATACATGGATGTAAGTAATCTCCACTTTGGCAATATACGGTGCAAGCCTCTCTCTGCATAGCTAGCAGAAACAATATAGAATTGGGTACAAGAGTCCAACCAAATCACCGCTTTAATGGCAAGGGAGATATATAGATATCTATATATCTCCATACAAGAAAAAAGGGAATGCAGCTTAGGAGGAGGACAAATGCAGGTCAAACACACCTGTCATTGTACTCTGATTGATCTCAGAAGCATCTCAAACTTGTATAAATATGAACTGGCTACACCTGAAAGTGAGCAATACTAGCCCATCGGCACAAGTCCTAAAAAAGGATAAAAACTAACGTTTTTAAAATATTGCTACCAGGTAGGTTTTTATGACAGAAAAGACTCTACTAGTCTCTTTTGTCAAATGCTTCCTGTATTGTACACCGAGCTGTGCATGCACCACTCATCGTACAATTACGGCACTGCTCTGTGCCCTGATGATGTAACTCCCATGCGCATGTGCGGGAGTGATGTCATCGCGGCTTGGCCATTCAAGCAGCCGAACAGACGGAACCTGGATGAAATGCCAAGAGAAGATGGTAGCTCCTGGAACCAGCAGGAGTGCCAACAGTGCAACACTGAAGGGCATCATTTGACAGGCAAGTCTGTCATAATGTGCTAATATGTAGTGCATATTAGCACAATATGACATAAATGTCCTGGGGGTCAATTTAATTAAAACAGAGTTTAATTCCACTTTAACCTCTTACCGCCCATGTAACTTATACAAAAAAAAAAAACTATTGAAAACTATTAGCTGTTACTATACTGGTACAGCAGCCAGAAAGATGCAGGTTAAGCTGTGCTTGCATTTCAGGTGTCTTATGCCTGCCTTTCAAACTAAATCTCCAGTCTGAATATCCAGGATGGGATGGCCAATACACATTGAGTATTGACGTCAAAGACTAGCATTTCATGGATTTAAAATTAGGATATCTATAGGTCACAATGAAGGCAGCCATGATGTATATTCTCACCCAGTATTAATGGGAACCTGTCACAGATCAATACATATGTGCAAAAAGACTTTAACATGCTCATTCTATGGCAATAAACCTGCATCTGTTCATTGAATCACTATCCTGGAACCAAGTGGAAGAATCTGGGAATGGATGTTTCTATCAGAGTCTTCTTACAAGGTGCTTAGCTTTGACACAGTGCCTCGTTGAGAATGCCCTCTAGCAGTTCACTCCAATGACTTAAAAAACTTTATGCAGAAGTTCTCTTGTATTCCCCTTGAGCTCTGCCTCATCACACAAAATGGCTGCGTCAGCTTTGTGCCACATAGACAAAATGCACTCTCACACCCTTTATTGTAATGGGAAAAAAAAAAAAAAAGAATCCAAATTTGTTAGCAGATGACTGTATAGTGAAGACACCTATGCAACATTGCTGAAAATGATGAATCAGTGAGTTTTAAGCATTTTGCTTCCACCTTTTGGCTGTAAGATGGTTGAAATATTAGAAGATAAGCCCTCCCAAAACTTAATGAATTCATTGGCATGAGATGTATTCCTCATTTTTTTGGCTTTTTAAAACACTCAGGATACCAGGCAAGCTTTCCTTGTAAGACCCAGCTGGAAGGGGATGGTACCACTGTTGAGCATTATGTTATCAGAAGCTGAAGGGTGATTCGATCCAGCTACATCGGCACAAAACAAAATTATATTTGGGAGAACTTACCCTAAAATAAAATAAGAATAAACTGAAATTCTATCTTTACACAATTAGGAAAAAAACAAAAAAAAAACAACTGTCAATATATTTTGCCATGGCAGCATAATCTTCCCTTTTGAACATCAACAAGGATGATCCTAAAACTTTAAGTCCTTGTGTTTTCGGCAATCGGTCTGACAGACAGAAATATGCTCCCCCCCCTATTTCTGCAAAATTCCGCACATAGCAGCATGTGTTCCACAAGTCGTTAAAAGGCATCTTGCCTAATGTATCTAGATGTTCCATATCACTGGAGTGGCCTTAGGCTTGTGATAGGAGTTGAATAAGTCATTGCTGCAGCAGTCCTATCTCAGGAGCAGTGGAAATAAATCACTTCAAATACCCTGCATGTGATCCTCTTAGATTCAGCTCAAACAAAACTAAACAGCGTTGCTGGTGCGATCTGAACATTGCTTGGCAATCAAGAGGCCATCTTGAAGTACTCTGCACATATGACTGCATCCACTGCTTCTCTTTATAGAACATTGTCTTTGATCTCGATGGGATTCATCGAAATTTCTCTGGAAGACTAGACTAGGCGCACACTCTTACATATAGCTTCATCCGTGTGCGCATCATACAACCATGTTACTCCAGAGAGGAAGAATCGTCGTCATCATCCTCTTCATCATCAAATGAGCAGGGGGTTTCCCCTCGGGATTCCGTGTAATGGGATGTTCCTGAACTGGAGTGGTGGCTGCTGTTTGTGAGAGATACTTCCGTGTCAAAAAATAATCCTGGATTCATGCTGTGTGGAGATACAAGGAAGAAAAGCAATAAACAAAATGGGAAACTGAGAGAACAGTCTACAAATAAGGACAAACTCAAAAGTTCATTTAAGAAGTTAGTCCAGTCAGCAATAAGAAACCCATTAATGTGAGGAATTTGTTGTGTCAGGTGGATAGAGTCTTTCAGCAGTTACTACTTAATTCGTGTTCTAATACAGTAGTCTCCAAAATGCGGCCAGATGTGGCCCTTTGCTTGCCTCTATCTAGCCCTTGGGGCACTACTTCATCCACAACTGACACTAATGATGGGGCACCACTATTCCTTCCACTGAAACCAAAGATGCGGTGCTATTGCTCCCACTGATATAAACAATAGGCTTTAAGTACACTCACTTTACATACACTCGCGAGTAAGGACATACCTGTGAGTGTATGTAAAGTGGCTCTCAAGCTAAAAACTTGGAAGTGAAAAAGGGTATTGCTTCACTTTAAGTACATTTTCATTTTACATACATGCTCTGGTCCCATTGTGTACTTAAAAGTGGGGTATGCCTGTATTCCTTCCACTAAAACCAATGATGGAGCATGGTTTACTTCCACTGGCCACAGTCCGGCCCCCCATAAAGTCTGAAGGACAGTAAACTGGTGCTTTTTATTTAGAAGGTTTGGAGATCCCTGTTCTAATACATTGAGAATACAAGAGTCCCAGAGACACTCTATTCAACAGCACTCTATCTTTCTGAACAGTGCTGCAAACTGGTGCAGGGGAGGAAAGGGGACTGCTGAATACCAATCCTGCTGCATTGTGTGAGAGTAGTGGCCTGACTTTCTAATATGCTGCCCACAGCATTATGCTTTGATGGAAAAGATAGTTTCACTAAAAAGCAATGGATTTTTCCCTTCCAAAAAAGCCCATTCTGTCTGCATTTGCATATGTGCAGTAACTGCAAACTAATTTAAATGTTGTCCCATGTTGTTCTCTGTATCCTATGTGGGAATTCATTATTCCTTGTAGCAAACCACACCAACAATTACACAGACATTTCAATGCCTAAATGTAAAGGGCATTTCCACACATCTTTTATTTCTTTCCAGTCCTTAACTGATCTCCATCCAACACACAGTTTTTTCGATAAGCTGTGCAATGGGAAGCCTGAGTAACTTTTCCTGTTAAAATAGCCATGTGCTACAGCATTGAATAAATCTGCTAAACTGCAGGGAACGCTGGGGGACACAAAAGTGTCTTTCAGTATTGTAGTACTTCTTAAAGGATAAGTTCACCTTTTATAACATGTTACACCCATATAAAGGGTGTACCATGTAACATGTTAGAGATGGAGGAGCCGCACCCCCACCCCTTGATCCCCTGTTGTAACAGTAAGCGGGGATCTTCTCCCTGCACTTGCTGTCACAATTTAAAAAAGTGTCTGTGTGGGGCTCCGCCCACCTGGTCACGTCATTCGTTCACAGAGTTCTGTGAATGGCTGTTGGCTTCTAGTTGTCAATGAACTGCCAAGGGCGATGTTGAGTGCTCTAGGTAGTTCATTGATGCTTCCTGTCAGTGTGTAACTACCTGCCTGTATAAGGTAAGAGCAGACAGCTTACACAGACAGTCTGTGGGAGTCCTGCATTGCACCCGTGATCAGCAATGCTTTGAAGGCTCCTAGTGAAAAAAAATAATAAATACACTTTTTTTTACCTGCAAAAAGATGTGCCAATTGTTTTTTATTTTTTTTACAAAGGTGAACTTATACTTTAAGGTCCATTTAAACCTTCCCATTTAAACCTTCCTGTTCCCTGTGGAATTTGTGAGTGCCTTGGTACCCTGGTGACATTTCCCCCATTATTGCATTTGCTGGCAACTCCTGGCTATCAAAATGACAGCAAAGAACAGAGAGAAACACACCGCTCCAGGCAGACTCAGGTGCAGGATGGATCACAGGTGCAGACCTCGGCTCACCACCTGGAAGACGAACTAGACAAGGAATTGGTCGCACACTGAAACTACAAATTATCTTGTGAACAAGCAAGCTATCGCTTGTGAAACGTCTACCATTGCCTGTATCTGTCTGACCCTTTGACAATAAAGATGACATCGAGATAATTTGGAGTTCCAGTGTGCGACCAATTCCTTGTCTTGTTTATCAAAATGACAGACAGGAACAGTTGCATAAATACAGAGGCTATTAAAGCTGCTGCTGTTAAAGATCCTGTTTCTTTAATGCAGGTTAAGCAGCATAGTGCTTGTGCTGTCTAATCTGTACCTTTCTATGCTGTAAAAAACCTGTTTGATCCTGTCTATTCCTGTGTCCCCCTATGTAAACTGACCATGGTAATCAGGGCTGCTGATTCATGATTGCCGTGGTCAGTTTACGTGCCCCCATCATCCCGCAGTCTCTCCTCCCCCTCCCTCTCTGCGATCTCCTCCCTGCCCCTCCCCTCCTGCCGCTATTAGTAGCTGGCAGTAAAGTCAGAGTAGCATTATTGCCAGCCCATCTGTTAAATAAAGATATGCTACACAGTGTAAATGTTTGTTTAAATTGATGTCGCCAAGTAACCTTTTTCAGATCACTGAACCTTGCGCCGATCTCCTCCCCCGATCTAAGCGGGAAGACCTGAGCAGACAGCACAGCAGTCACGTGATCTCCCAGCAGACGTTAGAGGGGGATCTCAGCCCCTCCTGCTGCAGCCCTTATATCGGTGGTAGGTCACGTGACCGCACAGAGATTACCCTATTTTTTTTTTTTAGACAGAAGCGTCTAATTCTAGCTTACCAAAGATTTGGACTCCTAAAACACTCAATTTGCTTTATTCATACCTTGTCTGTGAATAGGTGGTAGAACCCGCAGCAGGCACTGAAGAACACTGTGATGCATTGAAATTAAGACCTTGTTCCACCCAAGAGTTTCCTGTGGCCATCTCTGTTACACAATGAAATACAGCGCATATCAGAAATCTTCAAACAGGAAACATTTAAATTATAAAGTTAAATTAGGAATTTATTTTGTAAACATATCATTTTCAAAGAGTAGACAAAGATTAGAATCCCTGCCTTTTCTTCTGGGTCTTTGCTGAGCAGATTTACACTTTTCTATGAGTCCTGGTGACCTTGTCACTGTGACAGAAACTGATGGGAGATCCAAAATTATAAAGCTGTCACAAGCACAGGAGGTAAGTGGAAATCTTCCAATGGAGCCACCTGTTTGGGTGACAACGGTCCAGAACACACACCTACAACAGTTTCGATGATGGAACACAGTGAAAAGAAAATTGAAGGGTATGCAAATCTTAAGTTTAAAAATATAGTTTTGAATACATTTCTACATACATTTCCATCACTTTATCACAATAGCTGCAAGATGGAGCGGCAGTAGCTTTAGGAATCTTATAGTAGTGGAATCACTTGATGAACACCAATAGCACTGACTAAGCACAACTGCATGCATGGGGTTTCTACATGTCAATGCTAAAATACTGCCAATGTTTTATTAACATTTTACAACCAAAAAGGTGACAGGTATTTCCAATATATAACTCAGTTAATGGGCTCTGTGCAGTTTTTGGAGGTCTTGTCCAGCTATACCATTACTATAAGCTTTACGTACCCAATGCATGCTTCCTAAAAACGCAGTTACTTTCTATCCATTAATCAGATTTAAATTGTTAGAACAGGCCTGACACTGATTGATGGCAGGGGGAAGCAACTAAAATTCCAAAAAGATATCGATACAAAGGGCCTTAAATAGGTTAGTTTACAGAAGTATTTGAGATTCTAATTTATGTATAGGACAGTTAAAGCCAATCAAATGGTCCCTATCAACAGGCTGTTCCTACAGCTTCAGCCACAGGTCTAGTGTGCTCATAGATCAGTTACAGGGAGGTAATAAATCTCTCTGGTAGCCGCGTTGTGTTCACGGGCAAATTTTTCATTCTGGGATGACAAAAGTGTCAATAAAAATGGCTGAGTATTAGGGCACTTGGCATTCCTTATGTTACAATTAAGTTATCTCTCTTCCTGAATCTGGCCATGCACGAGAAGAAATTTATGACCTCTATTAATCATCCTAATAGCCTGCAGGACTGCTCATAGCCTATTGAGTGCATTATGTAAGCAATATCAGAGTATTACTTCAATGTACTTAAATGACAAGTGAAACATTTCCATTGAATAGTCCTAACTAACCTTACCTAACTAATATAGAGGATGCCATTGCTGCCCCCCCCCCTTCTGATTGTCATTCTGATTGATCCAATGCCTCCAATAGCTTCTGAGTTCCTGACCTGGTACAAGTATACAGATCAGAAGTCTTGAGTTCAGTATGACTTCCCAATCTAAATGCTGGTTCCCAGTGAGCGATTGAGGAATTTTTTAACTCAGGGACAGAAGGTTAATGAGCTTTCTTGAAGGAGGTCAGCAGATGTAGCCCCCATATTTGTCAGACCAGGTTTCCTTTAACCAGCAATGTCTTTATGACAGTCCTCTTATCCCAGTAAGCACAAGTCCTGTTCTTATCAGTCACCTATGTCATTCCACAGAGTGAGCTATTAAAGTTAGGCTCGGTTGTACTGTTCAGCAAGGCCTTGACAATTTGGAACGTCATAATAAGAGCTAATGACAAATTGCTCCTAGTGGAGACTCCGCAACTCCCTGTGTGTTAGTGGGAAGATCTCAAGCAGTTAGCGAGTTGTTGTGAGAAATGACTGGCCTTGGCCTAGTCTGTAATAAACACACACCAAAACATCTGTCGATATGAGAGGCTCTGCTCCACTCTACATCACAGCTGCTGCAACAGAAATTGCTGTGAAGCCTCCAAATTCATTTCATAGGAAATGTTATTATAGGGAACATTCTCCTCAATTACAAATAAGGGCTACTGTGTGTTTTTCATTACCAAATACATGTAATATAATTAGAAGCAAGGGTTTATTTCTCATGGAGGACCTAGTTGCATGCCTATTTATAGGAACTACAAGAAACATTTCATAAAATGTATAGGTTTCAACAGTACTTCTGCACACAATTAACCTTCACAGTTTAAAAAAAAGGAAAAACTGAACAAAAAGAACCTTTTATGTGGATTAACGCATCATGTCCCATATGACAATGCTGTCAGGGCCCTGCTACGGCTTCCAGGGCATCTTTTTATTTATATTATTTTAGTTAAATAGTTATATAAATTAATTAAATATAATGTTGCGCTTTTTTTTTGGGGGGGGTGGGGGGGGGGTTATTTCTGTTTGAGCACATAGATTGAGAACTTGCAGAGTTATGCATACAATGGCAAATAAACATTTGACTTGAAATAAGACTGAATAGACTGGAACAGGCACTAAGTGAGTTCAGCACCCTGAAATGTATCTGATATAAACATCAATTCATGACACATGAAATATAACACCACACTCTAACCTTAAAGAGGGGCTCCAGTCTCCCCTATAAATTTTTAAAGTCAGCAGCTACAAATACTGTAGCCGCTGACCTTTAATATAAGGACACCTACCTTTTCTGGGATCAAGAGTTGCCTCACCCAAGCTGATTCTTCAATCAGCTTCGGGGTCCAGGCGCCGGCATCTTAAGTAAGAGGAACCGGCAGTGAGGCCTTGCGGCTTTACAGCCGGTTCCCACTGTGCATGTATGAGCCATGCTGCTCTTTGTTATTGGTCCAGCAGTCTTCTGGGACCTGTAATGTGTCCTAGAAGGCTGCGGGGAAAGGAGGGGGCAAACTTTCACTCACATCGATGCAGCCCAACCTTCGGCTCTTTGGTATATGGTCTCAGATCTCAGCAGTTTGTAGTGGGAACATTAATTATGGTAATAGCATTAATATCTACTATCCATATATAACATATTCTCAGTTTCATACTGTCTTCTGCAGCATATCCCCAGCCAAAATGTAGCATATCCACACCCTGTGACCCTTATTTCCCCTATTAGGTCTGCAGTTTCTGACAGATCTCTCAAACATTACATATACTGAACATTATGTGCTGATGTTGATGTCTTTGGTGATGTCAGGGGCCACATTTGAGGCCCCCTTTAGCTCATAAGTTAACGACCACTTCTTTCGAGTACACAAGTTACAGTGTCATCAGGTCAGTAGCTGTAACATATTACAATTCTCAAAAAAAATCCACATATTCAAACTTTAGCAAAAACAACATATCTATAGTAGCTACTGAATTACGCAGCAGTAAGAGAAACCAAATCAGACACAGCTAAATTATCCAGATCCTTCCGGGAAGGAGTCTATCTATGACCAATCAAAAGGGTTCAGCCCAGGGGTATCCAGTCGCTTAGCCCAGAGTTTCTCAAATTTATCCGGACACCCTATGGTGGTAAATGTAGCATTCTAATCTAAGCTTCTCTCCTATTTGTTTTATCTATTCTGCCAGTAGTGGTGGTTCTGTCGATTTTCAATGTGATAGTATCACTTTACGAGCTTGGAATAGGGCTCTGGCCATAGCTTCACTACACAACCCCCAGACCAGAAGATCACTGAGAATACCCAGTAAGCATTAATTAGGGATGCTGCATTTTTTCACACATAAATGCACCGAAACGCACCACAAATGCATGTATATGCAACTTAGTAAAAAAACACACTGCAACAGCATCGCATTACAAACACACACTGAACGTAAGGATTGTGGTGTAAACGAGCCCTGAAAAAGAACTTGTCTCAAATGAGAGAAGGGGAGAAACTTCATTAGCTTTTATTTCTATCTGTGTCTCCTTTGTATATTAACCCTTACTTCCTGCCACAGTAAAGTCTAGTACACACGATGAGATATGCTTGTCTCCATATCGAAAACTAATAGCTTACTAACTGAAGTACGAAAATTCTTGTACAACAGAATAAAAATTCAGAAGTGATGTAAAGTATTTATATTGTATTTTTAGACGAAAACTGCAGTGATTAAAACGAAAACGTTCGTGTTTGTCCATTCGGAAAATTTTGGACGAAAGCTGTGTACTAAAGATCAGATTATCGTACGATTGTGTCGAAAGCGGTATTTTTTGTACGATATTCTGATCATGTGCACAGGGCTTTAAAGCGGAGTTCCACCCAAAAGTGGAACTTCCGCTCATCTGATTCCTCCCCCCCTCTGGCGCCACAATTGACACCTTTCAGAGGGGAGGGGGGTGCAGATACCTGTCTACTACAGGTATTTGCACCCACTTCCTGGAATAGACTCCCGCGGGAGTCACGCCCCTTCCCACAACCCCCCCCCCCGATGTCTCCTGGTAAACACACAGGTCCCAGGAGATAGCGGGGACCACTTAGAACGTGCAGCGCGACTCCTGCATGCGCAGTAGGGAACCGGGAAGTGAAGCCGCAACGCTTCACTTCCTGATTCCCTCACAGAGAATGGCGGCGGCAGCAGCCGAGAGCCGAGCAATTAATTGGCTTCGGGCTGCCGACATCGCTGGACTCCAGGATAGGTAAGTGACCATTTATTAAAGGTCAGCAGCTGCAGTATTTGTAGCTGCTGGCTTTTAATATTTTTTTTCTAGGTGGACTCCCTCTTTAAAATGCTGTTATCAAGACAGGAAGTGAAAAGAAACCTCCTCAAAAAAGATACCAGAAAAAAAAAATCCCACAACTTGTCAGATGTTCTGCATCCTACTCTCATCAAAACTCGCTAAAAAAAGTTTTGGCTAGGGGGGGTTAAAAAAAAAAAAAACAAAAAAAAAAAAACTTTAAACTTAATCTAACTTCCAGCCACTATTTACAACTCTCTCTATATATAGAACAAACATGCAAATAGACTTTTTTTTACAGGTATTACGGTCATTACAAGCATGAAGTTCAATTCTAAAAGTATATCTGGGTGTTCTGTTCCTTTAAGATGGTAGTACTCTCTTCCAGCTATGAATGGGATTTCCCCTGTTCGTACTGGTTGTTCTCAATGATCAACAGGAAAAGCCCTTTCATTAAGAAGAAATGTCACCTAGGAGGCAATGAATAGCCGGCTCTATGTTTAATATGCACAAGGAGTCTACTTTCAGCTCTGCCCTATCCCACACACAATGTCCTAGACTAAAGGAAGCTCCATCTCTCAGCCTCTTTGAATGGGCTTCCCGAATCCCAAATGCCGCCCACTTCCCTGTAACTCTTTCAGTTTTTTCAACTAACCATCTGCTGAGGGGTGAACTGGATGACACTTTATAGGGCAACAAGCAGTTTATTGAGGAGCTGGTGACTGTATCACAGAGATCAATGTGAGAAATGACAGTGAACCTCCAAAGTTTGGTAAGTTTTCTTTCTTGAGTTAATTTCTGTCACTTTATTACCAAAATTAACATAAACGCTATGATCAGATCCTTATTACATAATGATGTAGATGTCTTTATTTTAAAGGAGTGTGTTCATATTGAACCTATCCTTTAGGGCCTTTCTGGCTGTGGTCAACATTTGCTGCACGAACTTCAATGTGTGGCTATCAAACATAACACCCTTTTCTTCATAGGTCCACTCACCAGTCAGAGTACCCCTGATAAATGCGTGCCCCAGTTTTCAAACCTTTCAAAGGTGATGGGCCATCTACATAACTGAATGAAATCCAAGGTGCACAAGTGCTTCTCAGCCAGATGAGCAGGTTTTCAACATAAGGCTATGCAATGCCAAGAGACTACCCAGGGAAGACCAGAGCTCTGCGGGGAGGTGGAGGACCTGAAGAAAGTGCACATATCCTTTAGAACTGCGGTCCCCTACCTTTTTGGCACCAGGGGCCGCTTTCACTGCAGCCAATTTGACCGGGGGGGGGGGCAGGGGTTATGGGAGGGGCTATTCACAGAGTCTGTCCTCAGCCCCCCCCTTACAGCACAGTCCCCCTTCATATTACAGTGCCCCCTTTACAGAGCAGTCCCCGTTACGTTAATGTAAAGGGGGTACTGTAATGTAATGGGGACTCTATAATGTAAAAGGGAATGCTCTGTAAGGAGGGACTGTAATGTAAAGGGGGGCTGTGATATAAAGGGGACTGCACTGTGAAGGGGCACTGTAATAATTACAGTGCCCCTTTGTAGTGCAGTCCCCTTTATATTATAGTGCCCCTAGCAATCACAGCCTTCTTCATCACAGTGCCCCTGAATCCCCCCCCCCTTTCCTTTCCAACATGACACTTGCCTATTCTAATGTCTGCCTCCCCTGCACAGGACTCGTACCTTTAGCAGGGCAGAGGCTGTGATCAGTCCATGCTTCCTCTCCCGGCTCCCCCGCCCACCCGATGAGATCTTTCAATCAGCAGGGCAGGGTGTGTGGGGAGCTCTCCATTCTGATCTGCAGCTCCTCCTGCCCTGCTGATTGGATGACGTCGTGGAGAGGGTGGGCGGAGGAGCTGGGAGAGGACAAGCGGGCATGGCCGCACAGCAGGAGGTGAGTGGCGACCGTGGTCTGTCATAGCCCTGTGCGGCCCGGGAGTTGGGGACCCCTGCTTTAGAACACCTAACATATGTCCACGCATTGCAGTGTGCGACCAGTGTTAATATTTAGATAATCGCGAAATTAAGGAACAAAAACTTTTATCCAAAGAGGAACTATAAAGGCAAACTTTTGTTTAATTTTGGATATAGCGAAAAAGAGGGTTATAACACCTATCAGGTTTTTTTTTTCATTGTGTTCCACTGGCATGATTTTGCTATATTTCCTGTTCCAGAGCCAAAACAGGAAGTGAGAAGAGTGATTTCACTCCAAAGTGAGGGAATCCCTAGTTGTCAGCAGAGTCACCAGAACTAGTGCGCCCCCACCCATTGGATGATTTCTCCCCTATTACTGTTCTGCAAACCACCAAAATTGGGATTTTCTTTCACTTTCAGGTGAAGAGAGTAAATCTACATAACGGGGTCATAGACCATAACAATTCGTGTGGTGTTCTAATCCCTCTCCACCCTGTCCCGAACTAAAAAAAAGTTTTTGCATTTATTTATACTTTACATTTATTTCTTATTAGCCACAGAAGATATTTCTTTTTTATGTGCACCAAAAAGCATGTTCACATGAAAAAGAGCATTCTCGTCTAATAGGATATTGGCGATATTGTAATTTGGTAAAGTGTTGGAGAGAGAGAGAGATTGTGGGCTAGTAGCGATGTGAGCTTGTACATCTTAAGTATTCTTAGGGATTCTAAGAGGTTATAACTATCCCTTTGTCTGAAGATACAGCATCTGATGACCATATCATGCAGTATACTCTCATGAATGAAGATACCAGTTAAGCTCCCAGGTGACAGAAGAGGAGAAAAATCTAAGTTATATTTGTAAACTTGCATGCATTGTCTGGGTATACTATTGTAAAAGTGCACATATAGTGCCATCAATTTAAAATCACAGGATAAACATCTGATGTGTATGGATCCACCTTTCTCTCCATGAAAAGACATCACTCCAATAAAATTCAAGCAAACCAGAGGAGCCAATGTCTGGTGTATCCACTCTGCCACCTGCTGTTAGTAAACTTAGTGACTCTGCAAGATATGAGAGCTCAGCAGTGACCCAGAACACATTATCTGCATTATAGACAAGAACAGAAAAAAAACTAACCTAAAAAAGGTCTGCCAAGTTTATTGATTATTTACCTGTCACATATCCTTCTAAGGCTCTTGGAACAAACGATTTGGCAAGACTGAGGTTTTCTTTTGTGCATTTGCCAGACTCAAGTCCAAATGACATCCCCATCCTCTTCAGAACCTCAATGTCATCATGGATTTCAAAGGTATTGTCAAAGTTAAAGAGGTATTCAAACCTGCAAAAATATAGGCATTTCCATATATGTTCAGAAGGGTAAAAAAAAAAAAAATCACACAAAGAAAGCTAGAATAGGAGGATAGGTAGAAGAAGGTCTGGAGAAGACTCAGCACAGAAAAAGGTGGTGGGTACAAGAGATGAGGACATATAGTAGACAAAGCCTATGGCACTCGTTATCAGGACGTGCTGCACTCTTCAACAGCTGGAGGAGCTCAGGTTGCCCATAAGTGATGGAGAACACATTATTCACAACTGAAAAATGAATCACTACTATTCAGTACTTGGCTATACATCACACTCACTTGTCACTAGATATACTGCAATCAATGACAGTCTTTTTGCTGGTGTTCACAATGATAAAGGGCAGCTTGATGGTGGAGTTTACAGCTGGTGGTGTTTGGCTCTGTTGCTCAATTTGTCTGTTTCTCTGAATCAAATGCTTGAATGCAATTTGCTAGGGTGAAAAGGAAACATAATCAGGTGATGAGTCTTGCACTTATGTCTGGATAATAATGACAAGGTACTGCTAAGTCACACTAATGAATCCATAGCACCAAGTGACACATTCATTTATATTCAGCAAGGCACTGTATAGAGCAATGATGATCAGCAAAGTGCACGGACCATCAGCTGTTAATCATGTTTATATCCCCTGCAGTCAGATTAATTATTGAGTAAAATTCAGTGACCTACAGCAGCCAATCAGATGCTCACAAATCAGCTGACTGGTTGATACAGGTTGTTGCAATCTACACATTAACACGGCATTGTCTTATCGACTACCACCAACAGTTTAAAAATGTCCTTGTACGCCTTGGTCTGTTGTATAATCAAATCACAGCTGCTCAATGTTTGAACAATACCGGTTACAGGAAACTTTTAATGAGAGGAAACAGAGTCTGGTTTATTCTTCAGGAAATGGCAGTTGGCTGGTTGTCATTCTAACCCTTTTACCCCCATATTTGGTCTCTGACCCAGAACAAGTACTTAGATAAGAACATGACTTTTTTCTGGCCTTCCTGATCTTTATAATTGATTACTATTAGGCATCTAGCAATTTTGGAGAAAAAAAAATTGGAAAAAAAAAGTCCATCCAGTTCAACCAACAGAGAAAAAAAAAAAAACACACACACAAACAAATAGAAAACCTCCATATATGCAACCACATACCCACAAATAAAGCATGATCCAATTTGCTCCGGGAGGGAATCCTTCCCGATCACCCAATAGGCAAATCGGATATTCCCTGGATCAACTTTACTTATAAATGTTAGTATCCAGTTATTATATGTGCATTTAGGAACAATTGCAGGCCTTTTTTTAAACAATCTACTGAGCTAACCAAAACCAGCTCTAGAGGGAGTCTATTCCACATTTTCACAGCTTTTACTGTGAAGAAGCCTTTTCAAATTTGGAGTTTACATTTATTTTCCTCCAGATGTAAATAGTGCCCCTTGTCCTCTGATAACCTTAAGGTGAATAACTCTACACCAAGTTCATTATATGGACCACTTATGTATTTATACGTGTTGATCATATTCCCCATTAATTTCCTCTTCTCAAGAGACCATAAACTCAGTTCAGCTAAACGTTGCTCATAGCTGAGCTCCCCCATGCCTCTTATCAGTTTGGTTGCCCGTATCTGCACTTTCTCCATTTCCCCGATATCCTTTTTGTGAACTGGTGTACAAAACTAAAATGCATATTCCAGATGAGGTCTTACTAATGATTTGTACAAGGGCAAAATTATATATATCTCTTTCTCTGGAGTCTAGACTGCCCATAATACAAGAAAGGATTTTGCTTGCTTTAGAAACCGCAGCTTGGCATTGCATGCCATTATTAAGCTTATGATCTGCCAAAACCCCCAGATCCTTCTCCATCATTGATTCCCCCCGTTGTACTCCCCATAGTATGTATGATGCATACATATCTTTAGTCCCAAGTGCATACCTTTACATTTGTCAACACTAAACTTTACTTGCCACGCAGTTCCCCAATTAGACAGTGAATTGAGGCCGGCTTGTCAAGAGTAATTTCAAGAGTCAGAAGTAATCAAGAGTAATTTCAGTGGTTTGTCCATGAATTTCCCACCCTTTCCTCACAATCTATATCCTTCCATCCCTCCAAATACAACCCAAAGTGGCCAAAGTTCCACTTTTTAAGAGAACAGTCACCCAGTCAAGAAGTCCATCTCTACAAAATGACAATTGAAGCATATAAGTATATACAAATGAAACCAAAGCAATAGTGGCCTTCACTATTGCAACCATAAATAAGGCCTCGGCATAAATAATGATCATGTTAGAGGAGGCTTTAGAACGGTACAGGTTATCCTGGATGTCCGATGAACAAGTTACTAGCTGACCAGATTAAGTAAAAAGTGGTTATGGAAACACAGGGATATGAAAATTAGGCTTAAAATGTCATTAAACCCACATAATTTAAAACTATCAATAAATGCTGTATTAAATGCTGTTGATGCTCACTCAGTCGCTATGGTATTCATTGTCTGTATTCTGAAAAAAACCTGGTTGATCCTGTTGTTCTCTATCTCCCCCTTCTGTCCATGTCCCCATTGCTGTTGGGGATTTCGCAGAGTAGTGTTGACAGTTAGTGCACATGTTACTATAGAGCCACACATGTGGGCGTATACTCAGTGGTAAATAACATGCCATTTTTTCCAAATGTCCTCTTTCATGCCCACTAACAAGCTAAAAACAATGGGGCGGGATATTACATCTTGACTGATGGAAGCTTCACCTCCCTGTTATTCTAAGACACAGGTTGGAGGGGCGTAACACAGCCTGTGACTGGCAGAAATCCACCCACACCAGGTTATTGTCAAAAAATAATAAAGATTTAATTTCAAATATATATTTGTATGATGATTTAAAACAGTTTATTTATATAATTGTTTTTATTTTTACTCTGTATTCCTTTTTTTTTTGAACATCTGACCAGCAGCAAAGGACTAGAAGCTACTCCTGCTTATGTTTCCCTGCAGACAGGCTGGGAAAGATCTGGGTCATGTGACAGCTGTATATCGATTAGGAAAAAAAGTACTTCAATTTTCAAAAATTTTTTATTCGAATATATATACACAGTACCATCATCCACAAAAGAGACGGGATAATGTTAATTAAACAGTGTGTGTTTAGTATCAATTTAAATAGAGGATCTTCTTTTTAAATCCAATTAGACAAGTACTTTCTTGGTAAATTGGGTGGAATTCACCAACTTTAATATTTTTATATGTAGCTAGCTCAACATAATCACATGAGTGGACAAGTCATACGTTCCCACAAGATCAGAACACACACTTAGTAGAATATATCATTGTAATGAAGTGTTGTGCACATTCTGATTATCTGACGGTCCCATCCAAGCACAGAGATGAAGGAAGAAAACTGGTGAAAGAGATCTCTATGAAAGAAAAATGGTATTATATTTTCCAAGGCACATAAAACTCACTGTTACAGCACACTGGGCCCTGAATGGTGGGGTTTGATATAAAACAGTGCTTATGGTTATGAATACTAAACAGCTTCTCATTGTAATCACATGTGCCTCTGATCTTGAAAGGAAAGTGGAGATTTATTATGTATATGAACTATATGAAAGGGCCTTTTATGGCTACAATAATAGTTGTAATAATGAACAGAGGAAAAAATAAAGATGTAAAGGGGAATACGCTAGGCGATTCTGTATTGTTGTCCTGAACCTTAGCTCCTGAACCCCATTCCCATGTAACAAAAGGGGAGACCACAGTAAGAATGCATAAAATATCACTTTCAGACACAAATGATTAATATTCCAAAGAAAGATATACGTTGTAAAATACATCAACCATACTAGATGCCTGAGCTTAAAATTTTCCAAGTCACTAATCTAGAACAAGCATGCACCAAGTAAAGTAAGAACTCCTATTTTTCAGACTCTTCTGGTCACAGACTAAAAAGATTAAAGGCAGAAAAAAACAGGCAAATAGGAGCTTTAGAAGCTGATGTCAATGATGGAAGCTTAAAAACTTTAACCAGTACAGGTTGCCTTTATTGTCCGTTTGTTGAAGTTTCCGAAAAGCTTGCAAGTAATAGACACAAATAGTGAAGAGCCAAAAAACTGAGCAAAGAACCAAATTCAGAACCAAACCCCTTGAAGGTAAAGAAAAACATTTCTATTCTATATTCGGATTTTCCACCAGTAAGAGATAAAGAGTTGATTCTGGCCTGCTATATGTAGTAGTAAGAAGATGCTTTAGCTAGACTTAGTAATGTGGTGAGAACACAGTTGAGAGGGAGGTCTGTATCTGATGGGACTCAACAAACACTTCCATTGTCATACTCTTCATTCTTACTATACAGCAAAAAGTGAACGCGTGGCCCTGTGATCGCTATTTCACATGATTCAAACTTCCAACAATAATCACACAGAACAGGCAGTGTTTGAATACAGCAGCTACGGAGCGGAATTTTATGTATGTTTTAATGCCAATAAAAAACACAACAAATTATGATAATGAAAAAAAAGCCTACTACAGAGAAAGGAACAATAAACAGACAAGATCAAAACATGTGTGGTGATACGAAATCCTACCACACCATTCTAGTTCAAAGCACAGCAAATATTTGCAGAAATGTAGGTGTATGTAAACGTAAAATGTGGAACAACTCTGTGAAATTCAATGAGAAGGATACACTATGTCACGATCTGGGGCCAGGCTCAGAGACCAGTAGCTAAAGCACTAGGGAGACTCTCACCAATCAGCAGGATAGGTATATAAGCAGGTCACCCTGGTGGATGACGCAGGCTCATCTGAGGTTCTGAGTCTAAGTACTAACTGGTATTCAGCAGAGCTCCTGATTGTGGAGACGGGTTTTTTTGCGTGTTAGTACCAGGTTGCAGTCCTCAGGATTACCCCACCAGGAGGTAAGCAACCCAGGGTACAGTAGAGCATAGAGCAGGTAAGGATCAAACAGAAGCATAGTCAGTAAGGAAGCCAAGGGTCGGTAACAAGTGGTTGCAGGTTGGGATCAGGCAGAAGCGTAGTCAAGGAACAAGCTAAAAGGTTGGTAATGAGTGGTAGCAAAAAAAATGGACGGCAGCAGGGAACACAAGAGCAACATATAGGCTGGAGAGAGCACAATAATCTGGAAAACAGGAAGTGCAGAGACAAGGCTTAAATCGGAAAGTTCATGGGAGGAGCAAAGAGTTCATGATTAAGCAGACGTCAAGACACAAAGCAGGGTTGTCCAATGGATCAGACAGGGTCATGTCCAGCATCTCAGGTAGCTCAGCAAGAAGAGTCATTCCAGGTCCTGACACACTAATGAATCGGGAGTTTGCTGAATGTTCTTCTAATAGGCTACTATTATTAAAGTGACCTAGACCCGGCCCCAAATATTTCAATGGTAATAGAAGTTCTTAAAGTGATTGTAAACCTTCATTTTTTTTTTTTTTTAAATAACATATCATATTATCTCCACTGTGCAGTTCGTTTCACACAGTGTGGGCCCAAACCTCATCTTCCGGCGGTGCTTGCGGCTCCTCCTTGGATCGGTAAACCCCTGGGAGAAGCGCTCTCCCTGGGGGTTACCTTGCAGGTGCCCTGCCGAGTCCAGCATTTGCTTGCTTAAAACACAAAATGCCGGACTCGGCCCAGCGTCACTGAATTTGATTGACAGCAGCGGGAGCCAATAGCTGCGCTGCTATCAATCTATCCAATCAAGAGCCGAGAACCCTGGACAGAGAGATAGAGCGAGTCTCCGCCAAAGGAACGAATGGGCTCAGGTGAGTAAAACAGGGGGCTAGTCAGTGTCAGAAGTTTTAGGATGCATTAAGGTGAAAAACACGAGGGTTTACAACCCCTTTAAGTGCAGGGATCTTGTGGTACCTGCAAGTCCTTGTTAATCTGTAAATCATTTCCTATATCCCTTTTGATCCCCCTTGGATCATTGGCTCAGGCTGTACATGGAGCTTTGACCAAGACAAGATTAGGCCACACACCCCCACATTCTCTTGTCATGTCATTCAACTATATTGGTTGCCAGAAGCTGAGTGGGCAGTAAAGACCCTGTTGTATGTTATAAGAACATGCAGCATTCATCAGTAGAAGTCTTCTGTTGATGAATGATGTAGACTTCAAAACAATAATTTCAGAAAACATGTCTGAGATTTTGTTACACCACCTCTCCCCCACTAAAGAGGTACTTTTTAATACATATTGTTTGACCCCAACATACAATGGCTTAGGATGGGGGGGCCTGTGTATGGTCTGGCCTGAATACAAAAACAGCAGCAGTAACATTGCCAAGGCACTGCAGCTGCAGTTGGTAATTCAGACACACTCATGGCCTCTTTGATTGCACTGAAGTGCAGAAACCCATGGCAGCTATTTAGAATCCATCTTGAACTTAACCAACTTCTGAAGAGTGAACTTATATTGGTTCCTTTGGGTTACTGCCCTGAAGAAATTGACCTTTTTGATTATGGCAATACAAGCACAGGTGATGATATAAATAAATTCAGGTGCAGAGAAGTAAAGGCAGAGGGCAGTACATACAGTGATCCAGGCAGACAGAGGGCAGGATAATGATTAAGCACAGGTTGGATGTGTGAAACGTGTTTATGTGACTAAATATTTGGTCTCCCTGGTGTACCCTGGTGATTTTCAATAAAGGTACTTTGTTTTGGAACCTTTGGATGTGCCAGACAGACAGCAGGGCACACTGATCTAGACAGGCGGCGTGCAGGATATAAAGAGATACTGGCAGGTGGGCTGAAGGACACAAAGAGATCCAGGTAGGCAGACAGCAAGACACACCGTGATCTAGGCAGACGTAAAGCAGGACTCACAAAAATACAGGAAAGCAGAAGACAGGACACATGGTGACCCAGGCAGATTAAAGGAAGGTCACAATGATACAGGCAGGCAAAGGGAAGAACGCAGTGATCTTGGCAGTTAGAGGGCAGGGTAGTGGTCACCAAGCCAGCTTGTTCCCAAGTAGAGAGCAACCCACATAAGCAGTTTTCAAGTAATGAGGAGACACGATATAGAGCCTACAAATGATTGCCACCAATGTGTGTTCAGCAGGATCACTTTTGTTTTCCTCTCCTGATAAGCCAGTGCCAGAGGCATCTGCAGTGTACTTCTCCTACCCCTCTCCATAATAGACACAAAATTTTCTCATGATGCAGTCACTCATGTTTTTGAACCACATAGCCAGCAGGAATGAATATGGACTGCCAGATTTAGCTTGCACATTCAATTACTCTCTGACAGCCTTAAAATCGCTTCCACTGAATCCTCTAGACAAATACAAGCAATATCTTTATGCTCACTCCATTGTTTTTGTTTTGTTTTTTGCTGCAATTTTCATAAGCCATTTTCATTAGGTATGCATGGGCCAACATACAAAAACCACTTAAATTTCGACTTTTATTATTTATCTGCCAATACATTTTGGACAGATGGTATCGATACTTAAAATAAGGCCCATTGTGTTTTAATAATTCCAAACTAATAATAATACAAGGTGATGGTGTTTGAGATCTCAAAAATGATTAGGTACCTGCAGCAGCAGCTCCTGGAGCTGAGCAGTCTTTTGTTTGATGCGTTCTATTCGCCTTTGTTTCTCCATCTGAAATTCCAGAGGGTAAAATGATCAGTGTAAATGATGATAACAACTGAATCCAAACAATCAGGACAATGCAAACCTTTCAAACAAATCTGTTGGGTAATCACCTCTATTGGTTTACTTAAACTCGGAAAGATAGAAAGTCCTTTTTGTAGAATTAAAGAGCAATTCCAATAAGCAGATGCGTCAAGAAGAGTGTCAAAAGTTATTTGCCTTTACTTTTATGCTTATGTCTGACTAAATAGTAAAGTGGAATTTTCAGGGGGTGGCATGCCCCAATCTTCCTACTACATTGTATTCAATAGTTAAAACAAGAAAAGTGTTTACCCCTCATTAAGGCCATGGCACGCATTCAGGCTGCAAACCAAAAATGCAGAGATCTTGCCTCAAGTGTTCCCAAAGTAAGAAACCATTTCTTAACTCTAACACCAACCAAACCTAAAATGAGAGTTTTAGGCAGGTTGAGCTTTCGATTTAGAGTAACATTGGTCCAAAGAGGTAGGAAAGGCTGCAGAACAAAGACACTTCTGTAGCATAACGAGAAAATAGAAACAGCATTGCTTATACTGTTCGAAACACAGAAAAAACATCAAAACGGAGTTCCACCCATTTAGAAGTCAGAAGGTACAAAAAGTGTACCTGCTGAGTTTTAATAAACAGACACTCACCTGTCCAATGGTCCAGCAATGCGGCCGCTCGAAGCCTCCGTTCTCTGCCCCTCCGCTCTGTGGCCCTGGCACTGCAATTGAGCGTGCCCGGCTGTGGCTTTACTGAATGGCCGGGCAATGTTTTGGGACCTGTGACATGTCCCAGAAGACTGCAGGGAGGGGGAGAAGTGAACTTCCGCCCAGCGCCGCGGTACCAGAAGAGGCAGTGGGAGCTGGGTACCGTGAAAACTAGGTACCTGCTCCCCCCCCAATAAAATGACATGCCAAATGTAGCAGTACTTAAAAAGGAAAGTTCAATTTTTTGGGGTAAAATGTTGCTTTAAAAAAGTCTCCTCCCCTATTCTCTTACCTATCCTGCCTAACTTGTAAAAATAAAGAAGTGTGTAGTTACCAATTTTTAATCTGATCCGGTCACGTGAACCCACAGCTCCAACTCTGTGCTAGTGAACGGCTGCTGAGTGGGGGCTGGAGCTGCAGAATCACGTGACTGGACCAGAGCAGATTAAAAATATGTAAGTGTGCACATCTTTTTTTACAGAGGTTAGGCAGGATAGGAATGAGTAATGGGGGAGCGAACATTTTTAGGAATAGTGGCGTTTATACCACTTTAATACAACTTACTAATACTATTCACTTTAACTTCATTAGAGCTTTGATACAGAATGATAATGAATAAAAACTGGAACCAATACCCTGAAGTCAGATTTGAGTTTGACGCTTTTTATTGCAACACCAGGGATAGTTCTACAACTACCACACGGTTTCTGTAATGTAAAAAAATTAGACTAAGATGAATCATTTCAGAACAGAACTTTTCCACCTTTAATGTGACTTACAAACTGTACAACTCAATTGAAAAACAAACTGAAATCTTTTGGGGGGGGGGGGATTTAGTTTTTAAGTAAAATTAAAAACTAAAATAATGTGCTTGCATAAGTGTGCACATCCTCTTATAACTGGAGATGTAGCTGTGTCCAGAAATAGGCAATCACAATCAAACTCATGTTAAATAATAGGAGTCAGTAGACACTGCCATCATTTAAAGTGTCTCCGATTAACCCCAAAGTTCAGCTGTTCTAGTAAGCCATGGTCCACAGAGGGCTTCCAAAGCATCAGAGGGATCTCATTGTTAAAATGTGTCAGTCAGGCGAAGGGTACAAAAGAATTTCCAAGGCATTAGATACACCATGGAACACATTGAAGACAGTCATCATCAAGTGGAGAAAATATGGCACAATAGTGACATTACCAAGAACTGGATGTCCCACCAAAATTATTGAAAAGAGGAGAAAACTGGTCAGGGCGGCTGCCAAGAGGCCTACAACAACAACATTAAAAGGAGCTGCAGGAATATATCTGGCAAGTAATGGCTGTGTGGTACACGTGACAACAATCTCCCGTATTCTTCATATGTCTGGACTATGGGGTGGCAAGAAGGAAGACTTTTTTTTTTTTACGAAGAAAAACATCCAAGCCCGGCTAAATTTTGCAAAAACACATCTGAAGTCTCCCAAAAGCATGTGGGAAAATGTCTTCTGGTCTGATGAAACCAAGGTTGAACTTTTTGGCCATAATTCCAAAAGATATGTTTGGTGCAAAAACAACACTGCATATCACAAAAAGAACACCATACCCACAGTGAAGCATGGTAGTGGCAGCATCATCATTCTTTGGGGCTGATTTTCTTCAGCTGAGACAGGGGCCTTAGTCAAGGTAGAGGGAATTATGAACCATTCCAAATACCAGTGAATATTGGCACAAAACCTTCAAGCGTCTACTAGATCGAAAGCTGAACATGAAGAGGAACTTAATCTTTCAGCATGACAACGACCCAAAACACATCCAAATCAACAAAGAAATAGCTTCACCAGAAGAAGATTAAAGTTTTGGAATGGCCCAGCCAGAGCCCAGACCTGAATCAGATTGAGAATCTGTGTAGTGATTTGAAGAGGGCTGTGCACAGGAGATGCCCTCGCAATCTGACAGATTTGGAGAGTTTTTGCAAAGAAGAGTGGGCAAATATTGTCAAGTCAAGATGTGCCACGCTGATAGACTCATACCCAAAATAACCAAGTGATGTAATAAAATCAAAAGGTGCTTCAACAAAGTATTAGTTTAAGGGTTTGCACGCTTATGCAACCATACTATTTTAGTTTTTTATTTTTACTTTCCTCCACCTAAAATATTTCAGTTTGTTCAATTGAGTTGTACAGTTTATAAGTCACATTAAAAGGTGGGAAAAGTTCTGAAATTATTTATATCTTTGCCTCATTTTTTACATCACAGAAACCTGACATTTTAACAGGGGTGTGTAAACTTTTTATATCCACTGTAGGTATTAATAGGGGCTACAAAACAAAATTTCACAATTTCCTGAGATGGTTAGGAGTCCTTTAGGTGATGGGGACCTTTTACTAGATGACGCCACCCCAAACAGATAGGGGCGTGTCATCTAAACTCAAGATCCCCCCTAAAAATAGCTTGCAAAACTCTGACATCTTCTATCCAGATCCAACGTTGTAAAGGATATTTTACCTATATTAATGTCCCTTTTATTGTGAACAAAAACACCTTTATAAAATATTAGTTCTTGGACCTTGCTTTTATAGGATTTAATCAATTTAAAACAAAAAAAACAGCATAATCATGTATGATTTATTGCAAACAAGTGACCAGGGCACTGGGACCATCAATTCTAAAAGTTTTTTTATTAAGCATTAGCTAAAACTTACATGAATGTCTTGGTGGGCGCGGCTTGAGGATCAGCTTCTCTGGTGGATTTCACCCTTGGCTTTTAGCCTCCCATCCAGGTGTGTTGGTCATCGAGATCTCGGCTGCTCCTGCTGTCCAGTGCTTTTTTGTCCATAATCTGTGGGCTTCTACGTTCCTTTTGTGCCTTGAACCAGGCTTCTTACCACACTGCACTGGCGATGCGTGGGGGGTGCGATTGGGCCTTGGCCCCAGGCGCCATTGTATGTCACTCCTGGCTCTGCCCTCCTAATTTGCTATTTCCTTTGTCCCTGCGCTCCGGCTGCCATGTTCAGTCTCAGGCTGCCCTGTGAGTGGGCGAATGGGGTCATATGCGGCTTTACTCTTCCACCTCTGGCTCAGCGCTGATGTCATTGTAGCACGCCGGACACCTTCGGCTTAGCTCTGCTCCCCTGGTCCTTGGCTGGCATCCTCCCTTTCCATTGGCAAGGCTCCTTTTGGCAGACCCCTCGGACCCCCAGCTTTGCCTATGCCTGCCCCATGTCCTCCCGCAAACTGCGGTACCACCATCCTCTGGTAGCAGAGTCTCTGCCCAGATATGGTTTCCATCCTCCCCAGCATGGTCACTGGTGCCCTTCCATACTCCACCAGCGAGCCTTCTGGGTGTTGTTATCCCCTCCATGCCTGTAGGCTTCCAGTGGTATCTTTGGCGTTATTCATTGGCTTTTTAGTGTAGTGTAGTGGACAGTGGAGTGTCAGTGTAGAGTAGTGGTCAGTGGAGTGATCAGTGGAAGTGTGGTGGACAGTGTGGAGTAGTGGCCAGGCCAGTGTAGTGTAGGACAGTGTAGAGTAGAGTAGTGATCAGTCGAGGAGTGGACAGTGTAGTGTAGTGGACAGTGGCGTGGTCAGTGGAGTGGACAGTGGAGTGGACAGTGGAGTGGACAGTGGAGTGGACAGTGGAGTGGACAGTGGAGTGGACAGTGGAGTGGACAGTGGAGTGGAGTGGTCAGTGTAGTGTGGTGTGGTGGACAGTGGAGTGGTCAGTATAGTGTGGTGGACAGTGTAATGGTAAGTGTACTGGTCAGGTAGGTCAATGTAGTGGTCAGTATAGGAATCCGGTTGGTCAGTGCTGTGGTCAGCATAGGAATCGGGTAGGTCAGTGCTGTGGTCAGCATAGGAATCGGGTAGGTCAGCATAGGAATCGGGTAGAGGTTAGTGTAGTGGTCAGTGTAGTGGTCAGTGTAGTGGTCAGTGTAGTGGTCAGTGTAGAGGTCAGTGTAGAGGTCAGTGTAGAGGTCAGTGTAGAGGTCAGTGTAGAGGTCAGTGTAGTGGTCAGTGTAGTGGTCAGTGTAGTGGTCAGTGTAGGAATTGGGCAGCTCAGTGTAGTGGTCAGTGTAGGAATTGGGCAGCTCAGTGTAGTGGTCAGTGTTGGAATCAGGTAGGTCAGTGTATCAGAGGTCAGTTTTGGAATCAGGTAGGTCAGCGTAAGGGTCAGTGTAGTGGTCAGGTAGGTCAGTGTAGGAATCAGGTAGGTTAGTGTAGGAATCAGGTAGGTCAGTGTAGGAATCAGGTAGGTCAGTGTAGGAATCAGGTAGGTCAGTGTAGGAATCAGGTAGGTCAGTGTAGGAATCAGGTAGGTCAGTGTAGGAATCAGGTAGGTCAGTGTAGGAATCAGGTAGGTCAGTGTAGTGGTCAGGTAGGTCAGTGTAGTGGTCAGGTAGGTCAGTGTAGGAATCAGGTAGGTCAGTGTAGGAATCAGGTAGGTCAGTGTAGTGGTCAGGTAGGTCAGTGTAGGAATCAGGTAGGTCAGTGTAGTGGTCAGGTAGGTCATTGTAGGAATCAGGTAGGTTAGTGTAGTGGTCAGGTAGGTCAGTGTAGGAATCAGGTAGGTTAGTGTAGTGGTCAGTGTAATCAGGCTGGTAAGTACTATTGTAGGAAGTTAAGGGGGCTTAGGGAGAGCTAAAAGTCTGCAGGTTAGAGGCCGCAAATTACTTTGCTTTGCCACTGCCACACTGGCTGTCAGGCGGTTTGCCTGCATGCATCCTGCTTTGGCTCATCACCACCCAGCCCACTGTCTCCCCCTGATCTGTGCTGTGACAGTTTGTGGATTCCCCCTCACCTCCTCCACTATGTTCCAAGACATTCATGTAAGTTTTAGCTAATGCTTATTAAATAAAACTTTAAATAAACTTTCAGAATTCATGGTCCAGCGCATTGGTTACTTGTTTGCAATTCTCGGTGGATCTTCCCTTGATCTTTTATATCAAGAGCTGTGGGAATCATACACTGGAACTTGTGTTTTCCATTTATAAGAAACTCCATGACAGTTGCTAATCCTCTGCAACCTTTAGAGTTGACAGTTGCTCATTCCTCGCAACCTTTTTTGCAGCCACTTCATATGCATGAATAATTCCTTCCAGCAGTCCATTGTGAGGGCTTGACTTAGTGTCTAACTGCACTTTTGTTTTCTGTATGATTTATTGTTACTGGAGCAAAAAATATATACTGAACAAGAACATTTATTATAAGACTATTATAGAGGGGCTACTAGTTACTGTCCGCATCAATTAGAAATATATACAATTCTAGTGGATAAAGTAAATCCTGTAAGACTGCAGTATCCTTACATAATGCAGAGTGTGGAAATAGCACAGGATAATGCAGAGCATGTAACACTGTCGCTCCTGCAATAAGACACGGTAGGCTGAAGCACACTAGTAATGAGCTGCTGAGTCAGCTGCTCCCCACAGTCGGGTACCAGGACTCATTACATCAAAGCCAGGCCTCAAACACAACACTGAACTGAAATACTGGTTTACAGGCATACACAAGGAAATGTCCTGAGAATGTGAATACCCTATAGGCCATCATCATCACAAGGCTGATAGTTTTGGCAAACATTTATATCCAAAAGTCATTTCATTTTTGGAAAAACATATATGCATGCAATATCCAGAAACGATCACCTCTCTCCTTGTTCTTCAATATTATTTCTTCAGTGGGACTCCATGGTGGGGTCCTTCAAGATCTCAATACAGAACTGTAAAAGTTCTGGTACAGCTAAGGGTCCTTGAAGTTGTCCCAGTTCTCACAACCTGCTAAATGGTTGCTTAAAAGGACCCTATCACTATTCCAAAGTTCTTGAACAAGGTCATACCTGTAAAAAGTAGAGGATGAATACTTTCCTCTCCTGCCATCCACAACACACAGCAGCTCCTTTTTTTGAAATATCAATCCCTAAACTCTGCTGAAAAATGGAACATGCAGAAGAGTCTCTCTTTTCTTTCACAGCTCCCATTGGTTCCTTCTGCTGACTTTCACACCATTAGAGGAGACAGCAGTAGTGGCATGGAGGAAAAAGGAGAAAGCTGTGGTGGACAGAGAGATGGGGGCTTCAAGATTTGCAAGATTCCCAGAGGAATTTCTCATGAGCAGAGTGTTGTCTGGCTGTTTAGGCACAGGAGAGGTAAGGATTTACACTCTTCTTTTACAGATAGAACTTTGCTTGGGAACTTTAGTATAGTGACAGGGCTGCTTTATAGCTGAAGTTCATAGTCATATATAGTGCATGCATTGTTGTAGAATAAGAGTATGTAAGCCATGAGAGGAGAGAAGTAGGTTTTATTGATAGAACATTACCTCCAGATTCTCACATTCCTGGACGGAGTTTGATGGCAGACCAATCCACTTAATTTCTTTTTTCTCCTTAGAGATAATATTCATGGCCATTAGTACATTAAGAGCATCATAAACTCTTCTTCGGATATTCTTCTGATCGTAAGCCTGAGACGTAAACAAACAATTTCTAATAAGTAACTCATTATTGCTTGGAAGGCTAATTTCAATGCAAATGAGTTATCATTCAATATCATACTATGAAATCTCCTGTGACATATCATGGCAGCCATATGAGGTAGAGAGAGTATGTCAGCTGGAAGACCGTACTCAACACTGCTACATAGCAAAGAGTACTTTAATAAAACCGGTTTCTAATAAATTAATAAAAACAGACCTCTTAGCTGCAAATTTAAAGCGTTAACCCAAAAAAAAAAGAACCCTGTTCCCTTAAAGCATGTTATACGTGCCTCCGTCATCTGCAGCCCTGCTCTGTCCTTCTCTGTCCTCTCTTCCGTCCAATCCCCCCTCCCATCCCTGCCTAACTGCTCGTGTCAGACGCCAGCCCCCTCCGCTCCTGCTGCTCTCATAATAAAAAATGCTCCCACCCCCTCTACAATTTAACAATAAGTGCCCCTGTGCCTGTGTTATATAAAAAATATGCTTATCTGTACCTATAACGCAGTAGCTCCTGGCGATCACATGACTCCTCGGCTCTCTCTCCTCTCGGCTGATATCAGCGGCAGTGCTCAGCCCAGCTCGCTGGAGCTGTCAGCCGGGCAGAGGAGAGGGCCGAGGAGCCACCCGATTGCCAGGAGCCGCTGTGATATAGGTACAGATTTGCATAATTTTTTATATAACACAGGCACAGGGGCATTTATTGTTATATTACAGAGGGGATGGGACCTTTTTATAGAAGTGGGTTAACAACCACTTTAAATAAGAACTGGGAAAAACAATTTTGGGGCTTTGCCCGCACTGCATAGGTAAGCTGCTCATTTTTTGCCTAGGGGTGAGGAGGACGGAGATGTACTTATCTAATCCACTGATCCTCCAAATGCAAGACCTGTCCCTGCCACTCCTGCTCGTGTGTGGACTGTTCCTGATGTTATCACGCCTATAGACCGGCTCTGGACGTGAGGACAACAGGAACAGTCCACCACTGGATGTGGGTGATTGCTGTTTTCCAGAGGATTGAAGAATTGGGCAACTATAGCCTTTCCATGCACCCCTAGACAAGCAGTTAACCCATGCAGTGTAGACACAGCCCAACTGCATGGGAGAAAAAAAATTTCCCTGGCGTTCTTTAAGAAGCAAAAGTTTTCTTCCACATACCTTGTGATTCTGCTAACACAGAGACATATACATTACAACAATGAATACACTGAGAACAAGTTTACCTGGAGTTTGTACCATCCTACTTCAATCTACAGCAACACTCGCAGAGATCGAGACTATGTTAGTGTACTAATTCAAGAAAAAAGATGTGCAATACAAATTTCCCTAGCACTTGTCTTATTTTGCCTTTACCACCTTCACCGTCCTTTGCTAGTTATGAACCCATGAGCAGCTGCCATTTTTCTCCTTTTGTTGGAAGCCAAGGACACAATGGTCATCACCCAAATAAGCTATCGGGGAATTTCTTTCATAAAGTTTTTTCATTGTGCTAATGTGTGACCAAGAATTGCAACAACTATCCTGTTGGCTTCAGAACTTAAATATGACCTGCTATATGTGCTGAAAATGACTAAACAGTGCGAGTTTTGTACAGATAAATTAGAATTTGAAGTCACACAGTCAAAATACAAATGTATCATAACATTAATTGTCAATGCTTGTTAGGCATACAATAAGAGCAGATAAACAGCAAGATAACACAAATTCCACTCACCGAATCAGTGGGCAGGTGACCTGTAGTATTGGTAAATTCAGCCACCAACTCATCAGCCACCTCATTGTACGACGTAGTGCCTTTGGTCTGAACCTTTTCACAAACCTTCATAGAGAAATGGCGAAGACCCTTTCCACTCTTCTCTCCTCTTTTGCTCCTCTTGCTTTAGTTTGTAAAATGAAAATGACATAATTTAGCCTTGCAAATGAATATTATGGCTGAACATTGTTATTACAGAATACATAAAAATCGGGGGTGTAAAAAATAATGTAAAAACTGAAAGGCCGATGAAGTGTTTCAACTATTTCACACTCTTTAATACCTAGGATCAACTTGTAATACTCACAAAATGTGAAGGTAAAACACTGATACATTGCATTTTTGTGATATCTTTTGGACCACCTCTTCCTCTAAATCTAAACAACTGTGTAATTTGACTGTTTCCGATAACAGATCGCTGCACTTTTGTATAAACCTATCCAAACCTACATACAGATTTTATTCCATATACTACAACACGAGGCATCGTCGCGGTTTATTGCCATCCCGATCGCACACACCTGTGTTGGCGCGTGGTGCGCCGCCGGCTCAGGGGGGCCATTTAGGGAGCATCATAGACTGATTACCACAGGTGAAGCACATTTACCACACCCTTCCTCTTATCCTGGCCCCTATATAAACTTGGCAGTCTAATATGGTCCTGGCTTCATTTTTGAGACATAGGACATCACTGCATCTGTGACACTCTCTAGGTAAGATCCCTGGGCCAGATTACTTTGTGACATCTATGTACAATAATGGGGTATTTTTTCCTCTTTTTGAAACATTAATGCTTGGATATTCTTCCCGGCATTATACAAATAAACACCATATTTGATTTTTTGGTCCCTGGTTCTTTGCTATTTAGCGATCTAGGCAGCCCCCCCCCCACCAAATATCAGGGGCAGCAACTTTGAAGTACAAGAGGTCTCTATGGCTCCATCCACGGATGAGTTGTATTTCAACATTAATGGCCATTTTCAGTAGATGTGGGTCTGTGAAAGAACTTTTGCTTTGCAAAATTTAATCTACAATATCTAAAGCGATAGGAATGTGTATTTAGATATATTGGTCAACTCTAATGAGTGTTCCTTCACTATGCGCTTAGCCTCTTCTGTGCATTCGTTTATTACACTTTTTTCCTATTTTAGATCATTTTGCTTCACATTCAGATCTGTGCTGGTCTCATATGCGAGTGCTCTGGCCCCCCTTTTGGGAGGTGGTTTCCAGATACGGGAAGGCTCTACTTGGACATGATTGATTCCCATCCTGCTCTGGCTTGTCTGACGCCTTCTCAGGCATTTGTTTTCTTCTTCTATGTTGAGCCTAGGATCTCCATTTTTTGACACACTTACACATGAGGTCAGTATTGATACCAATATTTATGTCTTTCTGCGTTATGTCCATTTACAATGAAATAGCCGATTAGTTCATTAGATAGAGGATATGTTTTATTCTATGTGTAATTATGTCTATATTAACATTGTAGATTGTTTGTATCTACCTGGAAGTTCCCAGCCCATTCCCTTTCCCTGAAGACCCTTACCTCACATGTTGAAACGCTTTGGTTTTCACCTGTCTCCTTGACAGTTGGTTTGGGCCTCTTCTTTATCCATTCTTTGACTATTTTTGTATATCATGTGTTTCAGTTTTATTCATATTGTATGATGTTATTTACTTTTTGTAATAAATTTGTACTGGTTTTTACATAATTTTCATTTTTTTGAGTGTTCATGGTCCTTTAAAGTCCCACTTTTGAGGAATTTTGTTTTTACGCAATTTTCTTTGTTCTATTTATCAAGTGGCATGCTTGACTCAACAGAGATTCTCTGCATACACTTCATCAATCCAGGGGATTAGGAGCCCTGCACTGTGGTAGTTTATGCATGACTGGTAGCTACACTCCCATTTAGCCTTTGTTTTCTACATAGTAAACTCCATATATCAGCCGATCATCTATTCTACAGCAACCAGCAAGATTTGAGAAAAGAGTGTGGGGTTAGAAGAGCAAAATAAAGCAAACAATTGTGCAAAAGGGAGGAATAAATTAACTATAACTGAGAAAAAAAAAACAAAAAACAATGTTTAACTATCAAGCAGGAAATGTTATAAAGCTGAACTGGACAAAATGTGAACCAATTGGGTTGGAAATGCCAAGATGACTGCCTGGAAAGAAGACACCCCAATGATGTGTCCATAACTCATGGTGCTGTATTATAGTAGGGATCGGCAACCTTTTCCACATTAAAAATGTGAATTTACAAGCATTAGATAACCACTGTAGACCCCAGATCAGCCCCAATTCTTGCTCCATCAGAAACACAGGGGTTTTACACCATAACTGGTGGTTTCAATAGGAGAAGGAAGAGGTTAGGTGGCTTTGTTATGCAACAACTTCTGCAGCCGCAGGCAGGAATACACTGGGACTGGGAGGAAGCCCTGCACTTGAACACTAGCAACCTCAGGCAGACCTCTGAAACATCATGGAGGTGGGTGGACTGTGGGCAGGCCAGGCTTTGTCAAGGACAGCCTAGTGAGCTGTCAATTACAGCCGCACTATTGTCGTAGGGAACAGGGGCCCACCAGAGGATCCTGTGGGCCTGCATGCCTGCCATGGTTGTCACTGAAAATAGCATTGGCACCCGTGCCTTAGGTTGCCCATCCCTGGTATATACAAAGTGGGCATATAAAGATTTCTGTAAACAATTTAATCCCATGTATTGGCAACGAACAGACGTTTCACTGTTCAGTACAAAATCTTGGAAATGTTACAAAAGTGTTTTTTTATTTCCAGTTATTTTATGCTGCTGTGGATCCTTGATTTCTTTTTATAGGCAGCACATATGTAAAGAAGGTCTACACAGTGTTTAATGCATTATGTAATGAACAGGCTATACAAATATCATGCTTGGCATGTAATAATTCCCTTTTTTGGATAAAATGGAAAAATCCGGTCACAGAAACCGTAGCTGAAGTCCTGGGTGTCCTTCCCAGAATGTACAGGAAGATGCTAAGTACAACTATATTCTGCAGTGTCTGAAAGAAAAGGTGCTGCAGATGATAGAAACGCTTCCTGACAAGTGGTTGCCACAGTGGCCAGGCACTCTGCGAAAGCATCCAGAGGGATTAGTTCCAGATTCCTTGTTAGGAACAGCAGCAGGAAGTGAAAAGAACTGGAAGAGTCAGAACTCTGCCAGGGACCAACTAGTCTGAACTGCTCAGCATTTACTGCTTTCAGAGAGGGTTTTATAGCATTTGCTTACTTCCATTGTACACTACATTGTACGATGTGTGCTCAATATTCGCTCTGCATACACTAAACTTCCACAGAACTGTACATTTTGCTAGAAATACTAAAATATGGGGTTAAATAACAAATAAAATTGACAAACTGAGGATATCTCTATATGTGACTGCTTTTGATTTACTGAGAGCTACAGTTGCATAATTTCTAAAAATACTTACACATAGGCTTTCTCAGCAGTTGAAGGCCCCTTTCACATGGGCGGACCCCGTTCAGGTTCGGCTGTCAGTTTTTTAGGCGGACCTGAACGGACGCTCCATGCAGGTCTATGGAGCGACAGATGTCAGCGGTGACATGTCCGCTGACATCCGCTCCGCTGAATCTAGACGGATGTAAACTCTATTTTCCATCCATCTGGCGGATCAGATAAAAACAGACAGGTGGTCTGTTTTCATCCGATCTCCCATAGAGGAGAGCGGAGCTCTGACAAGTCAGTCTCTCCACAGTGAGCAGAGACGGACCTGTTATTCGCCTGCTCAGCAGGGATCAACGGATCGATCCCTGCTGAGCAAGCAGAGTGTGTACACGGACAGCCCCATGTGAAAGGGGACGAACGCTCTGAGGCCTCAGACAATCCAAAATTTGTGCTACAAACAAGCGAGCTGCCACCAGTTTGATAAAACATGTCTTAAAGGGAAAGTGTTGTGAGAGAATAATGGAGGCTGCCATTGCCAACTCCTCTAGTTTCCTGGTTGTCATACTCATGCTTTAGCTTTAATGCTGTCCACGTCACCGACCCAGAACAAATACAGAGATAAGGAATTCTGACACTCATCATCGAGCCTCATTCAGGCCTACCTAACCGAACCCCCTACTTGCCAGTCATGGAATTCCAGAATCTAGATAATTGCGAGTCATGAATCATATGGTTTTCCATAGATTAGACCAGGGTCAGTCACCTTTTCCCATTAAGTTTCAATTTACAAGCATTAGACATCTGGTGTGCCAGTGAACAACAGTGAACAACAGCACATTTTAACCATATAGTTTATTTTTTATTTTTGCACCCATAATTATACTGCCAACGGCAAGTTAGTTAGATTTATAAATCATTATGTTAACAGGTGTACACACAAAACATTTCGTATTTACCATTTATGTGCACAGTAAGACCCCATTCACAACTGTGTGACTTTGGACATCAAAGTTGCATGACAAGTCGTACCCCATGTTTTCCAATGATAAAGATTCAATGCATGCCTGAATGTTTTACATGCAACTGTGGTGCAACAGTGGGTCCTACTCTTCAGAGGGACAACAAGTCAAATCAAAGTTGCATCAAAGTTGCACTCCAAAGTCGAGCTACTTTGGACTCATGCAAGTGTGAATGGAGCTTTAAAGGAGTTGTAAAGTCAGAAGGTTTTTTTTATCTTCCTGCATTCTATGCAGGAAGATAAAAACCCTTCTGTGTGCAGCAGCCCCCCTAATACTTACCCCATCTCTGTCCAGTGATGTCCACGAGTGTTTTGGCCGTGCAAGACTCTCCCTCCTGATTGGCTGAGACACGCACCATTGGCTCCCGTTGCTGTCAAAGTCAGTTAGTCAGTCAGTCAGTCAGTCAGTCAGTCAATCAGGAGATAGAAGGGCCGGGCCACAGCTCCATGTCTGAATAGACACAGGGAGCTGCGATTCGGCTCGGGTGCCCCCATAGCAAGCTTCTTGCTGTGGGGGCACTCAACAGGAGGAAGGAACCAGGAGCAGCGAAGAGGGACCCGAGAAGAGGGGAATCTGGGCTGCTCTGTGCAAATTCACTGCAACAAAGGAGGTAAGTAAGACATGTTTGTTATATTTATTGGAAAAAAGAAGACTTTAGTATCACTTTAAACCGGCCATTAACGGTGAAAATTTCTTTACTGCGACCATGGCTTGACTAGTCGCTAGCAATAACCGCATGTATGATTCGGCAGGCTAGTTGTACCCAAGTTGATTGATCAATCTTGGTACATTCAGCCTGCCCATACATGGTTCGAATTTCAGCCGGTTGAGATCGAATCATCTATGGCAAGCCTTAGACTTCCTTCCAATGAGATTCCTATCCCTATCTTTCATGCCTTAGCTGTGCTACACCTGGCCTACAGGATGTTAATTTTAACCACGCACACTTCTGAACCAAATCTTGTAATGCAGCTTTGAGATGGACAAACACGGTGTGAAAAAATCTGTTTGCACATGTATACGATTCCAAAACGTAGAGATTAATGCAAAGGTCACTTTTTTCAAGCATACGAACTAGACACTATTTAGCAAACTTTACTACATTTATGATTTAATGAGTAATATCAAATAATTTTGTATACATGTGACTATTGATCTTCTCGGTGCCACTGTAAATGGCCTTGCATGACCACCTGTGCATTAGTTTGCTCACCCTTTGATTATACAAATCTGCATAGGTGAATCAAAAAATCTTTAACTGGTTTTTGAATTGATTTTCTTCATCTCTGGGCATGAGATAATTAGGAATAGTAGTTCAAAATCATTAGCCTTGCCAATTTACCCACCCTCCAAACCCAAACAGCCACTCAGCAGTCCAGAAATTGACTATGTCCTACAAGATTTCAAAGAAACCCCAACATCCTAAAACCTCAAACCCTCTTCATCTACTAATCTGGACCTCCAACACCACTCTTAGCAGATAAAAACTCTCAACACTCACCCTTCAGAGAAGTCAGCCTCTATGAACTCCCGGGAACGCTTCCTGTCCCTACAAAATAAGAGACACAATCATGTTATTTTGCAAAACTACACATTTGGCAAAGTGATTAATGCTTTGTCAAATGCTAAAATTACAACTGGTGAAATGTAGGGATGTAGATCAATAGGAGTAGACGAGGCTAAGCTATCAGGTAGTGAATTAGGGGAAAAGGGTACAGAAATTAGTGTGGGGGATCGCCCATCAATATTTTGTTTTCTGTGCTAAAAAGGTTCCCGAGTCTTCAATTTAATATTTTTGGGCTCAGAGCAGTTTCTAGCATTACACATAAAAATCCTTTAAAAGTAGGCAATTCTCCTGATTAGTTATTCATGTGAGCATCTTCCTATTCCTATTAACGTGAATGATTTTAATGTTTGAAAACTAACTTTGTGAAGACCCTCACACCTTTACTGTGACACATATTCACTATGCTCTGTAAGTAGGCAATGCTGTGTCACACATTTCACAGAGCCTGTGTTTCGTCAGATTAGGTGACCCATCAGAATGTGTAACGGAAGTGACGTTCCGTCGCCACCATCTGGCTACACCCCGCACTCCTCCATAGTAAGGATACACTGAGAAGGGGGAAAGCGGACATCTTGTTTTGCAATTTTCACTTATTTTTTCACAGTAAAGCGAGTTTATATAGTGAAATACAGTACTTAGAATTCCGTCTGACTGGTTAGATGTTGAATTTTAAAAGCAGCGAACCTCTCTCAGATTAGCAAACCTATGAGATGAGCAGGCTTGCCGCTACTTTTAAAATTCAACATCTAACCAGTCGGACGGAATTCTAAGTACTGTATTTCACTATATAAAAACTCACTTTATTATTAAAAATAAGTGTAAAATGTAAAACTCGGTGGGTGTAACAAGATGTCTGCTTTCCGCTTTTTCAGGGTATCTTTACTATGGAGGAGTGCGGGGTGTAGCAAGATGGTGGCAACGGAACGTCACTTCCGTTACACATTCTGACGGGTCGCCAAATCTGATGAAACACCTGCCTTCCAAACTACAGAGGTGTGAAAAGGAGGTGTTTCAGGTGGCACAGTCAGCACAGGAAGTATTACTTGCATGCAGCAAGGTTCCATGGGATATGTAGTTCTTTGAAATTGAACGTAAACCAAGAAATGAGCAGAGAAGAGGCCACAAAGCTGGAAGTCTATCAGCTGAACAGTGACTATCACATCAGATGCAGTCACTGCCCAGGTATTCAAGTAAACTCAGATGCTTGAATGTGAAAGCCAGCAGCAGAGAACATATTTGATTTCTCTTCTTCAGCCCATGGGCTGAAGAAGAGAAATCTATGCGTGTATAGCTAGCCTAAACCCCTAGAGTCTCTTTGGGAAGCTGATTACTTCAGAATTTAAAAGTGTAGCTGATCTTAAAAAGGTTCCCTTATAGCAGGTTAAACACAGTACTTGTGCAGTCTAATCTGTCCATTTCTATGCTGTACAAAAACCTGGTTGATCCTGCCTGTACCTGTGTCCCCCTTAGTGTGCTGACCACAGTAATTATGGTTGCTGATCCATGATACTGTGGTCAGTTTACGTGCCTCCATCATCCCGCTGCTCTCCTCTCTCCCCCTTCCTCCCCCTCTTTCCCGTGCCTGTCAGCTCCTGTGTGTGAGCCGATCTCTTCCCCTCCCGTCCCGCCACTATATTAGTAGCTGGCAGTAGAGTTAAAGAAAGAATACTGCCAGTCCCTCTGTTCTACAAAGCCATACTACACTGTGCACAGGTTTGTAAAAATGATGTCTCTAAATACCTTATTTCAGTTTGTTTCTGGCGGTCACATGACCACCGGTCGCTCTCCTCCCCCGATCTAAGGACTACAGCGAGAGGGGCTGAGCGGACAACACAGCGGTCATGTGACCTCCCCGGCTGATGTGAGGAGGATCTCGGCCCCTCCCACTGTTGCCCTTAGATCGGGGGAGGAGAGCAGCCAGAGGTCAGGTGACTGGCCAGAAACTAACTGAAATAAGGTATTTAGAGACATAATTGTATACAAACATGTACACATTGTAGTGTGGCTTAGTAGGAAAGAGGGGCTGGCAGTAATCTTTGACTTTACAACCATTTTAAGTTCTGTGGAGAAAGTACTGGGCTTTCAGGGAAAGCATAGCCTAGAAGGATCATCCCACAATCTTTCATTCATGGTTTGTTCAGCATACATCTATTTATAATGATACATTGCAATCTATGGTGCTGTTTAAACACTATTCACTGCCGAACATTCAAAATAATGCACTACCATAGGTAGGTTAGAGATGCTTCCACATGATTGAACCATGAAAAAACATAAAATGATGACTGGATACAACCAATGGTTTATTTGGTCTTCCCATGTAAGAAAAAGAGAGATGTAATACACAAAGAACACATGAATACGCAGCAGTGTGTCAAGAGTCTAAACCCCCCAAATACAGTACCACATTAGGAACAAAACATGCATCCCAAAGATATGAATTACCCGGGGATCCAGCTAGTTGTGTCTGTAATGTGGCTCTGAGTGACCATGGCTGAGGTAGCCGTAGAGAACGGTCTCCCTATGAGAAGATCTGCTCCGGCGTTCAGTCTCTGAGGAGTGCTTATAATCTAGAAAAGATAAGGAAAAACATTACAGTATTTATTCCAGCATGGTATTCATTTTATCTGGTCTCAATTTGCCCAGAATGAGTCCTTACTATTCTTTAAAGCCGCAGAGGTGGTTGTCACATCTTTAAAAAGGAAAAGGTTTGGGACTTTAAATGAAGTTCATGACACATACAGGTAGCTGGTAACAGTGGTCAAAAGCATGATGACACATTTATTCTTTCATATAAATACAGATATCATAATTCATATTGTATATACACACACACATATATATATATATATATATATATATATATATATATATTATATTATTCAGACCCGCTTAAATTTTTCACTCTATGTTATATTGCAGCCATTTGCTAAAATCATTTAAAGAGGAGTTCCACCCAGGGGGTCCATTAGAAAAAAAAAATAAAATAAAAGTCAGCAGCTACAAATACTGCAGCTGCTGACTTTTAATTGGACACTTACCTGTCCCAGGGTCCAGCGATGCGGGGGATCGAAGCCCCGCTCGTCCCCCCCCTCTGCTCGTCGGCGACGGCATTTCAACTGTGGGCGCCAGGCTGTGGCTTCACAGCCTGGCACCCACTGCGCATGCGCGAGCGGCGCCGCACGCCGTGATTGGCCGCTCAATCACCTGGGACCTGTAATGGGTCCCAGATGATTGACAGGAGGGAGGGAGCAGAGCCGAGCCCTTCCTGTGCCGAGGGGGAAGTGATGTCACCAGCCCAGGCAAAGGAAGTGGCAGACTACGAGGGACCCCCTAGCAACAGGCATTTAGAGGTAAGTTAAAAAAATATATATATATCCAAATGTTTTTTTGTTTTGTTTTTTAGAATTTTTCAGGTATTTTTGTCTTTTGGGGTGGAACCCCACTTTAAGTTACTTTTTTTTCCTCATTAATGTACACACAGCACCCCATATTGATAGAAAAACACAGAATTGTTGACATTTTTGCAGATTTATTAAAAAAGAAAAACTGAAATATCACATGGTCCTAAGTATTCAGACCCTTTGCTCAGTATTTAGTAGAAGTACCCTTTTGATCTAATACAGCCATGAGTCAGTTTGGGGAAGATGCAACAAGTTTTTCACACCTAGATTTGGGGATCCTCTACCATTCCTCCTTGCAGATCCTCTCCAGTTCTGTCAGGTTAGATGGTAAACATTGGTGGACAGCAATGGCGACCCTAGGGGGGCCAGAGGGGGCCCTGACCCCCCCAACATTATGCTGGGCCCCACCATAGGCCGCATCTTACTCAGGCCACCGCTGGGGTAACACAGTCTCTATTGAGAGGGAGAACGTCCCCAGTCAGCTCCTGCGGGTGATTCCTCCCCCTCCCTCTGCTTGCTGACACTGCATAATGCAAGCACTCACACAACCACGGCCACCTGATCTGCTCCTTCCCCTGCATCCTCTTTGGCAGGGAGAAGAGCGAGTTGCAGGAAGGACTCCACCAGAACTCTCAGTTACTGAAAAAACAGACTGATTTCTCCCTTCCTTAGGACAGGAGAACCAGCCTGTAAATTCCAAGAGATGCCAGACCAGCGCTGTCAATAGCAGGGGCAGGACAGCAAGAGGAGGCTGGGGAACCCCACAGTGGCAGAACACCAGGGCCCGGTGGCAAGACAACCTTTCCAACCCTGATAGTTCTCCCACTGCTTTGGACCCTTATATTTTCTTGGTATGCTGGTGACATATATCTCTTGTTTTCTGCCACCCTGGGGGGGCCCAATACAGTAGGAAGGGAGCTCACTGCAGAACATGTGAAAGGGCCGTTGTGGGATCGTAGTAAAGGGGTAAAGGGCCCCAGGATAGATAAAATATCTATAGATATATCTATCTATCTATCTATTTGCATTTTATATTGCCCCCCTATTTTTGTCCCTGACTCCCCATGTGCCCCCCCTAAATATAAAAGCTCGAGACGCCACTGGTGGACAGCCATTTTTAGGTCTCTCCACAGATGCTCAATTGGGTCTAAGTGAGGGCTCTAGCTGGCTGGGCCATTCAAGAACAGTCACGGAGTTGTTGTGAAGCCACTCCATTATTTTAGCTGTGTGTTTAGGGTCATTGTCTTGTTGGAAGGTAAATCTTCAGCTCAGTCTGAGGTCCTGAGCACTCTGGAGAAGGTTTTCATCCAGGATATCCCTGTACTTGGCCACATTCATCTTTCCTTCGATTGCAACCAGTCGTCCTGTCCCTGCAGCTGAAAAACACCCCCACAGCATGATGCTGCCACCACCATGCTTCACTGTTGGGACTGTATTGGACAGGTGATGAGCAGTGCCTGGTTTTCTCCACACATACCGCTTAGAATTAAGGCTAAAAAGTTCTATCTTGGCCTCATCAGACCAAAGCATCTTATTTCTCACCATCTTGGAGTCCTTCAGGTGTTTTTAAGCAAACTCCATGCGGGATTTCATGTGTCTTGCACTGAGGAGAGGCTTCCGTAGGGCCACTCTGCCATAAAGCCCCAACTGGTGGAGGGCTGCAGTGATGGTTGACTTTCTACAACTTTCTGCCATCTCCCGACTGCATCTCTGGAGCTCAGCCACAGTGATTTTTGGGTTCTTCTTTACCCCTCTCACCAAGGCTCTTCTCCCTCAATAGCTCAGTTTGGCCGGACGGCCAGCTCTAGGAAGGGTTCTGGTCATCCCAAACATCTTCTATTAAAAGGATTATGGAGGCCACTGTGCTCTTAGGAACCTTAAGTGCAGCAGAAATTTTTTGTAACCTTGGCCAGATCTGTGCCTTGCCACAATTCTGTCTCTGAGCTCTTCAGGCAGTTCCTTTGACCTCATGATTCTCATTTGCTCTGACATGCACTGTGAGCTGTAAGGTCTTATATAGACAGGTGTGTGGCTTTCCTAATCAAGTCCAATCAATATAATCAAACACAGCTAGACACTAATGAAGGTGTAGAACCATCTCAAGGATGATCAGAAGAAATGGACAGCACCTGAGTTAAATGTACGAGTGTCACAGCAAAGGGTCTGAATACTTAGGACCATGTGATATTTCAGTTTTTCTTTTTTAATAAATCTGCAAAAATGTCAACAATTCTGTGTTTTTCTATCAATATGGGGTGCTGTGTGTACATTAATGAGGGGAAAAAAAAATGAACTTAAATGATTTTAGCAAATGGCTGCAAACAAAGTGTTAAAAATTTAAGGGGGTCTGAATACTTTCCGCCGTGTGTGTGTGTGTGTGTGTGTGTGTGTATGTATACACACATACACACACATACGTCATGAACGCATTGCAGTATAAAGTATAATTGTTGTGGGCTGGCTTGTAATCCACATCATAAAATATATATTACAATCATTAATGATTGCAGAAAGTTCATAATAATCTAAGCTTTAAAACGCATGATTATAATGCATCTAAAAAAACTTGATGTGTGCGCTTCATATCATTGTAGGGTCACCAGCAGCATAGACCCAGTGGTTTAATTATAGGAACAAGGCGTTTGACAGTTTTTATATTACATGATAAGCCCACAGTAAATTTATTCTTGAAGAGTCAATAGACAACATGGAACTCTAGCCTAAATTTGTTTTTCAGCTTTAGGAATTATGACGGTTTAATAAAGGTCAGGTTTTTGGCCATTGCCCAAGTCCCTATTATGAAGGCTTACTCCTTAGGCTCTGATTACTATCACCAGAACACAAAGTAAAGAAAATGTAATATCTGACAGTTGTCGCCCAAACAGCAAGTACGGACACAAGACCAGTGAAAACTATGAAAGGTCAGATTTCCTTTGTTTGGGGAGGTTTCATGTCACGTTCGTTGTCTGTGGTTCTGTTGTGTCTCTGGATATGAAGACCTGCACGATTAATCATTAAAAAATCATGATCTCAATTCAACCCCCCTCCCGATCTTAACACAGCATTTCTTCCATTGAGTGCAGAGTTCTCTGCTCACAGCGGACAGCTGTAAGAAAAAAAAAAGAAAAAAAAAAAAAAGAAGAGGAGGATGGCCAGCCTGCCAAGTTTCACAACATTATCAGCTAACTATAAACAAAGTATCTCTCAGTTCTTTGGATGAACTTCTGTCTGTAAATGAGGTTAGTTTAACCATTTGAAGTCTAAGCCTTTTTTCTGACACTTGTTGCTTACAAGTTAAAGTGGAACTTCAGTCATGTTTTCCTCTTTCCATCTGTTAAATCTTTTGCCCTTGTTCTTTTACGTTTGGATAGTAAAACATTTTTTTTTTCTGCCAGTACATACCTTATACAGCTCACTTCCTGTTTCTTGTCTGTAAAATCATGCACAGCTCTCTCTCTCTCTCTGTCGCCTGAGTGTGTGCCAGGAAGGGAGGGGGGGGGGCGAGTCATAAGAGGGCCAATGAGAACTGCAGAGCTGGAGGTGTGCCTCTGTGTGTCTGTGTAAATCCAGGAAGTGAACAGGAAGCAGCTTCAGCTGCCCGCAGTTAAAATGGCTGCAGCCAGACTCAGTGGAGGGAGATTTCTACAGCATATTTGGCGAGTACAGAATCACAGTATGTATAAAATAATATGCATAAGTGGTTGGAGGGAAGCTTCAGAATGGCAAAGATGTTTTTTTATTACAAATTATGTGAGCAGACTGCAGTTCCACTTTAAAATCAGTATTTTTTACTTAGAACCTCCAAAATATTTATAATATATATATATTTATTTTTTTTGCAGAGACCCTAGAGAATAAAAGGGCGGCTGTTACAATATTTTATATCACACTGTATTTGCGCAGTGGTCTTTCAAATGCACTTTTTTTGGAAAAAAAAACACTTTAACTAAAAATAAATAAACAGCAAAGTTAGCCCCATTTTTTGTATAATGTGAAAGATGTTATGCGGAGAATCGTGATCTTTATTCTAAGCAAAAAAATCATGAGTCTCGTTTAAGCCAGAATCGTGCAGCTCTAACATGACGTGAGGGGAACATTTCTGTAATGGAGTTGCAGACAGTCACAGGACCCAAACAGAGGTTCTAACTCTTCTCTACACCATCTAAAGTTAGAAAATGTGTTTTCTGCATTAAAAAGTGTTACAGGTGAGGTCAGGTGGGCGAAGTCAGCTAATGGCTCTTTATACCTCTAGAAAACGCCAAAAGAAAAGTACCTGTGGTAATATATTCTCCCAACCTTGGAGATTTGAGTGTTTCTGCCCACATTTGGGTGTTCCCACTCCTCACGTTGCATTCTCCATAATTCAAAATAAATGACGATTCAACCGTGAATGTGGGAAGGCCCAGTAATGGGCACAGCTTATTCTTTGCCTAGAAACTCAAGCTCATGAGAGAACAAAGAGATCTGAATAAAATACAATAGATGAACCTATAGCCTGCAAAAGTGCTTAATTATTATGCATTAGATTATCAAGCTGCCATATGCCATGGAGCAGTAAAGAAATGAAGATCCCACTATGGATTTCTGTAAGCTTTTAGATTCTTTGTACACATTTTGTGTTCACATTGTACCATTTAATGTACTGGAGGACACTTGACATAACAAGGCAGTGTAACATCAAGCGCTGTACAGACACGCATAGCAGACACATTTCAGAACAAAGACAATTGGTTTCTACAGGTTACTTCACTTTGTTCTAGAAAAAAGTATTTTACTGCTAAACTTGTAGATAGAGTGGAGAGGGATTAGAACACCTGTGGGGTTTTTATTGCTTTATGTGCCCCCGTTAGGGAGATTCACCCACTCTATTTGTCCTTTTTACTGTTATCACCGAAAATAAAATGAAAAGAAAATCTCAAAATTGTGAGTTGCCCCCAGAACAGGAATGAGGAAACATCTTCCAAAGGGTACACTAGTTCTGGTGATCCTGGTGACAACCAGGGATTCCCTCACTTCAGATGGATTTTCACTCACTTCCTGTTTCGGCTATGGGACAGGAAGTGAAGGAAAATCTCCCTAATCTGACAGATCGTTAAAAAAAAAAAAAAAAAAAAAAAAACACCTTACAGAGGTTATAATTCTCCCTACTCTATCAAAAATGAAAAAAAAAAATCTTAAATAGTTTGATACATTCATGTGACATTTCCTACGAGCCCATTACAAAAAAAAAAAAAAAAACTTTTAGCTCATTAGTTAATGTTTTATTATTATTTTTTGTTTTTATTTCTTTGTCTTTCTACGTATCAATATTTTGGATTAGGGACATGCTGGTGGTGGCCCAACAGCTGGGTGGCAATTCACCCATCTCTGACTTAAATCAACTTGTTCTATCCATCTTTAGTATACTGAATAAAAAAGAATAGTATCTCTCCATAATGACATATTCTTTATATGGAAATAGACAAAGAGGAGTGGTCCGCCCTTAATGACCGAGCTATAACATTGGCTGAACAACAAACCTGCGTTTTACATGCGTTTTTAGGCGTGTTCCCATTGTCTTCTATTAGAATGTGCGTTTTCTGAAAGCACATCACAGATGCAGCACTTTAATGCACTTTCATAAAAACGTGTTCTAATAGAAGTCAATAGGAATGTAGCTAATACTGTGTGTAAAACACATACAATTGTACTGTGCCCAAAACAGAGGCCCCCCCCCTGCCTAAAGCACACCCCCCATGTTAAGGGGAAGGGGTCTGGTATGGTCCAGGGAGAGGGGCACTCTCTTGTCCCCCCCCCCTTCTTGGCCTGCCCCAGGCTGCATGCTTGAATAAGGGTCTGGTAGGGATTTTGGGGGGACCCCACACCATTTAAAAAATAAATAAAAATGTATGTGGGGGTTCCCCTTTAAAATCCATACCAGACCCTTGGGTCTGGTATGGATTGGGGGGGGGGGGGTGGCCCACGCCATTTTTTTTCTATTTTGGTGTGGGGTTCCCCTTAAAATCTGTACCAGACCCGAAAGGGCCTGGTGTGTATTTGGGGGGCCCGCGCTTTTTTTTCTTCTGATTGAATTAGTTTTCAAAATGGATGAGATGTGCGATGAGATGATACGTTCCCATAGAGGGCAATGAGCCTGGAATTTGCATCTGAATTGCACCGCGGTGCTCAGAAAATGCACAGGACTCTATATAAATATGAAGAGATTCGCACTGCTGCTGCACCGTATATATGTGAACTCCATTGAAAGCCGGTTTGGTTCACATGTCATGCAAATCTAATGCAGTTCAAAACGCATCCAAATCGCATATGTGAACTGAGAATAATACGAAGTAAAAGAGTAGCTTCCTTTCCTATGGCAGAAAGGAAATCATGCTCATTATTACATAATAAACACCTTTTTTAGCTCGAACTGGGAACATGTAGTAGAGCTAGAATTGATTTGCTCCTATAGACATATATTGATTGTCATTCTATAGAGCTGGATCAGGCCATGATTCTCCTAAGGGGGAGCATACTTGCTATGATAAATTATCGATTTCTTTTCTGATCGATGCCTCCTGATTGAATTATTCTATAGTGTACAACCTATTCAATCGATATACCAAACACACGGAATTGGATTTCGAATGGCATCGCAAGTGTCAGATGGCACCTGTTTTCCCAATGCAATCACATAATCAGATCAAAGCCTCTCAGTGTTGCCAATCGATGCAAAGTGGTTGAAAATTTTACACACTGGACAATTGACTCAGCTTGATCAAATTCAATCTAAGTCAAGTCGAAAGTTGATAGGAACGGAAGATATGTCTATTCAATTGTTTGCCAATTTCATTGGATCACAAATCAATTAGATAGTAAAAGTGAAGTGTGTATGGGCACCATAACCATGAGCAGAATCAAAAACCGTGGCAGATCATTCTCAAAGAACAGCCAATCGGTAGAGTTGGCTTTCTCTAACTGACCACCATTGTTCACCTTGAGAAATGGTCAACACGTTGAATCTGTGCAATCTCTATGCCCACTACAAAAACAGGATATTGACCTCTATCAATGTCCATGTTCCTGAGCTGATCATCTGACAAAATGAGGGTCCAGTGGTCCAATAACTTCTGCACATCCAAGTATCATCTCTCGCTATGCCTGTGTATTGTCCAGCCAGTGTGACAACCCCAATGCCTCAGGCTGTCTGAACCTATGACTGACCAGAGAAAAGAAATGAAGTATTACAGCAGGCCTTTAAGGAGGGTTGGGCTCCCTCCAGTCATCTGCCCTTCATCTATCTATTAGAATACATGTGCTCCCACTGTGGAGACTCTTCAAAAGTTAGAGTTAGGGTCTGCAGGATACAGGGTGCCTTGCCGTGGCCTGCAGCTTATGCATGTATTTGCAAATGTGTGCAACTAAACCCCTGTTTTTAACGAATACTGTTAGGCAGGTTAATTCGGCTGGTCGCAAGCTGGTTGGTAAGTTGAGCTTGGAAATTCTTTGGTTTTATTTTACATGCGTTTGCCCTTCCAGTGCTCCTTGCTGTGAAGACCAGTTATAGGTGGGGGCAGTCTTGTAGATATGGTACATAAAACCAAAAAAAGCAGGTACAAAAGATTCTTGTCCAATCTGGTGTTTATATCTCTACCCATTAAAGCCTTTCTAAAATTTGCCATTTGTGGCTTTGGCTGATTTTTCTATGCACTGCAGCTATGGATGGGTTAATCTTCGCAAGCCAGAAGCCCGCAGTAGGTGCATAGAAAAAAAAAAGACTAATGATTGTCACATGGGAGATCCAAACACCGGTCCAATCCCTTCCCATCCAGTCACAGGCCCCCCAGAACACACGTCACTGCTGTTCTTGGCTGACCTCAGGTCCACCTCTCGGCTTTGATCTCCACCGGAAGCTAAGCTGGGACCCCAGGCTGCGACCCTGCACTAGATGCTTTACTGCAGGTTTCAGAGACCTACAGAGAAAGACAGGCGTGCAGTGACAATCATTCATACATCCTCTCCGGCTGCACAAACATTTAAAGCCATAGCCTGCACTGCTGAAACCTTTGGGTACTATGGTGTTTTCATTCATGGGGGTAGGAGGAGACTAGCTAAATTAGAACACTTTATAGATTGGATGGTTTTGTCCCCGAATGTATAGAAGGTCAGAGGAGTACATGATGTAATTAATTCTGCTGTGATGTGGAATATGAGTGTTGCCTGTCCTCAATGCACATAGAGATACTGTTCCTGACAAAACACAGTAAGCAGAAATGAGATGTTTTTGGTATTGCAGAATGTAGTATGTTAGATGGATTACTTTCCAGCAAGTCAATCTTCTTCCACCCAATAATCCCATAACAGAACCCTGGCAATTGTAATATAAAGAATTTCGATAAGCGGCTTAGTGATTAGCACTAGGGTTAGGGTTGCCACTTTTTCTTCAAGCCAAACACTTTAGTGGCGCACAGTACATTTTTTTTTGTTTTAGTATACAGTAAAGGATTGGAACAGACCTGGGACACCTTTGGGCACTCCAAAGAAAATAGTAATAGGATGCACATAGTGTCCCCTCACCCTCCTGTCAAGCCTTGTTCCAAGCCACATTCCTGTCTGAATAATGTGTCCGGGTTTCAGGTGGACTGGAACCCAGACACATGACTCAAAACCTGGACTGTCCCGGGTGAGTCCTAGACAGGTGGCAACCCTAAATAGGGTCCTGGGTTCAAATCCCAACCAGGTTTCTACCCGCAAGGAACTTGCATGGCCTTCCGCTCACACTCTGATAGACTAGTCAACTCCTGTCTGAACTGGCCCTAGGAGGGGTGTGCTTGTATATTGATATGTAAAGTGCTATGTAAATAGTCAGGACTATATAAATACCAGTAATGAATACATTAAAATAATAATTGCAACTGATCCACATACAGTCAGATGTTCAGGACCGGATTTGCTATTTGCCACAGCAGGCTTACACCTATAGATGACAAAAGCAAAACAGGCACTGGTTATCTGTATAGTTATTAGCAATAAATAAATGTTTCTTCTATCAGCAGAAAAATCTTCCGCTCATATAAGCTACCGTTACAATGCAAGAAGGTTTAGGACCAGTAAAAAATGAAAATGTTCAGTTTGAAAGAGGTGATCCAGAAGGGTGTGTTTCTTTAGGCTTCAAAGATAGTCAGGTGATTTACTAAAACTGGAGAGTGCAAAATCTGGTGCAGCTCTGCTTAGAAATTTAGTTTTCAGGTTTCTTTTTCAAAGCTTAAAGTGGAGTTCCACCCACTTTTACAACTCTTCAGTATCCCTCACTAAACTGTGCACTGTAAACGAATTGGATATTTTTTTTTCTCAGCACTTACTGTATATCTGCTGTATTAATTTTATCACTTCCTCCTCCCTGGCCCATCGTGTCATTTCCTGTTTGCAATGCCTTCTGGGAAGGGGCGGCAACTTCCTCTAACACTGCTGTTGCTATGGAAACCTGACCTGAAACCTATTACACTGCTTGTGCTACACTGAGCATGTGCGAGATCTGCAAGGATGAGATCCAGGAAGAAATACAGTCTGGCTTCAGATGCCCACACTTAAGATGGCCACGGCCTGCTGTAAGTTTATAAAATAACAAACTACTGCTATAAACTAACAAAACAGACCTTAGTTTTACAGACTAACTTTACTAGAATACATTAAGCTTGTGTATTATAGGGGTATTTTTATTTAAAAAGTATAATTTCGGCCGGAACACCACTTTAATTGAACAAGCTGAAGTTAGAAGCTGATTGGCTACTATGCACAGCTTTTTCACTCTGCATTTTTAATAAATCAACTCCTGTGTCTTTACCAGCCATAGTGTCTGAAATCTATACGTCAATATAACTCCAATTTCTGCTGTTCTATGTAATGTGTGCTGCCCCCTTCTTATGTTCTATGTAATCTGTCCCCCCCCCCCTTCTTATGTTCTATGTAATCTGTCCGCCCCCCCTTTCTTATGTTCTATGTAATCTGTCCTCCCCCCCCCCCCCTTATTATGTTCTATGTAATCTGTGCAGCCCCCTTGCTGCTGAGCTATGTAATGTGTGCTGCCCCCCTCTTGTCTGTTTTAAGTAATCTGTGCCCCTCCCTCCCCCTTCTTCTATAATCTGTGCTGCCCCCCTTCCTCTGTTCTGTGTAATCTGTACTGCCCCCCTTCCTCTGTTCTGTGTAATCTGTACTGCCCCCCTTCTTCTGTTCTGTGTAATCTGTGCTGCCACCCTTCTTCTGTTCCATGTAATCTGTACTGCCCCCTCTTCTTCTGTTCTATGTAATCTGTACTGCCCCCCTTCTTCTGTTCTATATAAGGTGTGCTGCCCCCCTTCTTCTGTTCCATGTAATCTGTACTGCCCCCTTCTTCTGTTCCATGTAATCTGTGCTGCCCCCCTCTTCTGTTCCATGTAATCTGTACTGCCCCCCTTCTTCTGGTCTATGTAATCTGTACTGCCCCCCTTCTTCTGGTCTATGTAATCTGTGCTGCCCCCTCCTCTTCTCTTCCATGTAATCTGTACTGCCCCCTTCTTCTGTTCTATGTAAGGTGTGTTGCCCCCCCCCCTTCCATGTAATCTGTACTGCCCCCTTCTTCTGTTCTATGTAAGGTGTGCTGCCCCCCCCCCCCCTTCCATGTAATCTGTACTGCCCCCTTCTTCTGTTCCATGTAATCTGTGCTGCCCCCCTCTTCTGTTCCATGTAATCTGTACTGCCCCCCTTCTTCTGGTCTATGTAATCTGTACTGCCCCCCTTCTTCTGGTCTATGTAATCTGTGCTGCCCCCTCCTCTTCTCTTCCATGTAATCTGTACTGCCCCCTTCTTCTGTTCTATGTAAGGTGTGCTGCCCCCCCCCCTTCCATGTAATCTGTACTGCCCCCTTCTTCTGTTCTATGTAAGGTGTGCTGCCCCCCCCCCCTTCCATGTAATCTGTACTGCCCCCTTCTTCTGTTCTATGTAAGGTGTGCTGCCCCCCCCTCTTCTGTTTCATGTAATCTGTGTTGCCCCCCTTCCTCTGTTCCGTGTAATCTGTACTGCTCCCCTTCTTCTGTTCTATGTAAGTTGTACTGCCCCCCCTCTTCTGTTTCATGTAATCTGTGTTGCCCCTCTTCTTCTGTTCTATGTAATCTCTACTGCCCCCCTTCTTCTGTTCTATGTAAGGTGCACTGCCCCCCTTCTTCTGTTCTATGTAAGGTGTGCTGCCCCCCTTCTTCTGTTCTATGTAAGGTGTGCTGCCCCCCCTTCTGCTTTTTATGTAATCTGTGCTGCCCACCCCCCCCTTCTGTTCCATGTAATCGCTAGTGCCCCCCCTTCTTCTGTTCCATGTAATCTGTAGTGCCCCCCTTCTTCTGTTTTATGTAATCTGTGCTGCCCCCCCTTCTTCTGTTTCATGTAATCTGTACTGCCCCCTTCTTCTGTTTTATGTAAGGTGTGCCCCCCCCCCCCCTTCTTCTGTTCTGTGTAATGCAAAAGTGATCTGCATTTTTTATTTTTAGTTTCAGGCCCTCCTAGCTTTGTTGAAGATGACACATGTACACCACTATGAGTGAATGACAGGTCTGCTTACCATTTCATATTGTCCATTGTTACTAGTGGAGCACAGCGTTTCCAATAAATCTGCTCTTGGCCAGACTCAAAGGCTTTCCCGACAGCTCGAGGCAGACCTTAGCATACAGCATGCTCTGAAAATGTGTTCTTGCTTTTACCTGCCAGCTCTCTGCCTGCCTTTGTATCAGCCAGCACTTCCTTCCTACTTACTGTAAGTCACACACACTGCTTTTTTACATTTGTGGGAGCTTCAATCTCACCAAAACCATGAAAACATTGAATATGTAAACTCATCTCCACTCAAGGAGAAGCTGAATCATTACTGGGCCCAAATCATTCACTGTTATGTACAAAATGTAATCTTTACATCCCTAATATATTGTCCCTTCTGTGGGAAAAAAATGTTTTAGTTATTTTTACTGAAATATATGTTTAAATTTTTTTTCTATGCAAAATAAAAAACATATGTAGGACATCTCTGCAGCCATTGCACCTTTCTCCATGCTTCTTCCTTTCAAAAAGACAAGTAGGAAATCTAGACAGTCATCCTGCCAGAAATCTAGTGAACTCCTGATATCTTGAAGTGAGCAGGCATGGCTGCTGCCTGGACTCCCAATAGCCTGTCTACATACTGTCTATAGGGAAAAGGCTCTTGGGAGATGCAGATCTGGAGGGATCTGCATTGTGTAAAAAGGCTGTTTGATCCGGGCTTCTCTGATCCTCCGCTTCTTCCACAGTCCCCAATCCATCTCCTGATAGTACAGAGCCTTGGGGGGGACTCTGCACATTGCTAGAGAGGTTTTTTTTTTTGGGGGGTTTTTTTTGGGGAGTCTGCATGTGATCAGCACGAGGCCAATCAGCACTGTCTAGACAGGGGGGTCAGGGACCTGCAGCCTCATAGGACAGTCAGAGGAGAATGAAAACTCCTCCTACAAGCTTTAACCAGTGCTCGGCAGGACAATGATACAAGTCACATGACTGCTATATACTGCCGATGAGAAAAAGGTATATGGCAGTTCATATTTACTAATATAATTGCATTTCCATGTTCCGTGTACTGTGAAAGACCAGATATAGTGAATGCAGGCTCTTGGGTTTAGTAACACTTTACAGAAAAAAAATACTTGGCCATGATCTAGAAGGGGAAGCTTGGGGGTCAATTTGGGTCATGTCTATACAATCTCTTTAAAGTGGATTTCCAGCTTAACCTAACTACTCTAAAAAATGCCTCCCCCGCCTAATACATATGTTTACCAACCTCTGTAAAAAAAGATGTTTATACTTACCCATTTTCAAGCCGCTCCGGTCCAGTCATGTGATCTCCAATGTCTGCCAGCAGCGCTGAGAGTGCTCTGACAGCAGCTAGTAAAGCCTAAAGCGGTGATGTCACCCATAGGCTTTAATGGCCCATCCATTGTCGGTGGTCCCTCCTCTCCCCTGCAGTCGCGCTGGCCGACACAGGAGAATGGGATCACGTGACCTGACCAGAGCAGCCTGAAAATAGGCAAGTATACACAGGGTTAGTAAGCATAGGTGTTCGGAGGGGGGAGGGGATGGTTTTAAGAGTAGTTAGAGTTAATCTGGAATTCCACTAAGTTATTAATGGAAAATGTATTTATTGCTAATACCTCACTACATTACAGTGGTTCTAAGGGATAACATTTTTTGTTTACCCAAAATAAAAAAACACAATATACCTATCTGTTATGGTCTCTTCTGGGGTCCCTCACTTGCACTCTCTGCTCCTCTTCTGTGTGTGCCCCTCTAGAAAGCCACTTGCTATGGCAGTAGACATTCAGACCTGCTCCTGAGCCAGGCTGTGTGCATCCTTAGACACACACACTGCATGGCCTAACCCTGCCCCCTGCTCTGCTCACAGAATTGAAGGGTGGGGGGATGATCCTGCTACTGGGACATTTTTTTACCTTAATGCAGGGAATGTGTTAAGGTAAAAAATATTATGACTTTAGAACTGCTTTAAAGATATGGACTTCAAAAGTGCAATTCCATGATGGACAAGCAACCATTTTAACTATTTTACCAGCCAAATCAGAGTTGATCACAATAAATACATTTCACTGAAAACTAAAACAAGTGCAAGTACTAGATTTCTGATGCCTCTTGTAGCAGCTCATTTCGTTTGCTAAACTGGCTTCAAATTTGCAAGTTTGATTTCCCAATCCAGATATCCATTATTACTGGGTGTCAACCAAGTCTTAAAGTGTTTGCTACCCCATAATTTTATATTCTAGATATGTCTCTGCTATACCGTGTATAAAAAAAAATATCCTGTTCTCTTTGTACTGCTTTCTTTGTGTAAAATCCCTGGTGTTACTGCCAGTCCCTCTGTTATCCTATTAAAAACAGACCACACTAAGCAGGAAAGCACACCATGGTCAGTTCTCTAGCTCTGCTGGGAACTCAACCTGTTCTCCTCCAATGATCATACTTGTCCTGACACCCCCCTCTGCACAGCTATTCACTGGGAAGCTCAGTGTGCTGTTCTCCTCCCCCAGCTCTTATGCAGCTGAGAACAGAGGGAATGTGATCACTTATTTAAAAAAAGGGAAATAAAAAGGTATTTGTAATGTTCTTTTTATATCTATACACAAATGTTTTGCCTTTCATTTCAGTTTTAAACTAATGGGTTGTTTATAAGGTGTACAATCACTTTAAGATGCATGGAAGCCCCCTGGTGTCTATGGTCCCATCCTCTCAACAAAGCCGAGCAAGAGAGATGGTCACACAGCTCCCTATTTTTTTATTCTGTGGAATAAACAGTAACAAGAATCTCATTCACAAAAGGTGTCTTTGTTGTCTGTGGGTACATTGTTGTTATATTACCATAACTTACAATAGTGCCTAGCCTAGGTATTAAACAAAATGAATATTTTGCCATGGATGGGGAAGACTTTCCACCCTAGCACCGCTGGTGTCATGAGGATAATATAACCCATAGAGATGGTGAACCTGGACATTGTGTTTTACAAAGCATTTTGGAAGGGTAAGGAATGAGGTGTATGCTTGTGTATATTGCTGTTTTCCAATGCTTCTATTTCTCCATCAAAGTCAATGTGGATACATATCAGCGATGTCCCAAGCTGACCTCAAACTGACTGATCTCAAATCCAAGCCAATTTTCTGCATTGTGTTGAAGCCAGTATACAACGCACACTAGTCCTTCATTTTCAGCACATTTATATTTCCAGTACTGGGAAATGGAGCTCTGATGATAAACTACTCATGGATGACACATCCAGGCTCCTATAATGAATGAGGCCAACATAATAAAGTGCACAAGTGTTTGTATTGCACTGACATCAGCATAGGAAGCATTTTTGAAGGACCTGGAAAGCAGGGCTTGAATTTAGAATTAGATATAATTGAGCACTGACGCCAACGTTTATTGTTGATTTTGTCATGCATTGTGTAGCTCTGCTTTTATTCTGTATGGAAGAAAGCTAGTGTGGATTTTGAGATGAATATATCATGTATTGAAAGAACACAAACTGATTGCAGGCTTAACTAATTGTTCCTATAAGCTTGTGCATATTTGCCCTTAAATTTATGTAAAACTGGTCTCACCCATATGCAATTTCTCCCTGAAAAACAGCCACTTTTGCCTATTGTACAAAAGCTTTAGAGATTGGCTGAAGTGTATCTAAAGCAATTTTTTTGGTTTGGTTTTGGAAAGAGTAGGTAATGGATGAAACCTCCATCATGTTTTTGTTGTCTTTGACCAACTGTAGACATTTCCATTCACTTCCTGCTCTGTAGACACAAGTGTTGTAAGGATGGGAGTGCAACTCTAGCTTGTGCAGTCCTTCGAAAGATTTTTGTTTTGCAACAGCTAACATGTTTCAGGGGCTCAGCTCTCCCCCTTCATCAGGGCTAAAAACGAGACAATAGAGAAAAAAACAAAAAATGCATTTTCACTAGTGTCTAAAGTTTATAGCCCTGATGAAGGAAAAAGGGCTGATCCCCTAAAATGTGTTGGCTGTTGAAAAACAACATTTTACAAAAAGGACTGTACAAGCCAAATGTGGCATTCCAATCATTTCAACACTTTAGTAAACTCTTCCTAGGGTCCAGCAGATTCTAGGATTGCACACCATCCATCACATTATAACACATCACCATGAGGTTCAGCACTTCTACAACCAAAAAATGACCGTAGACACAACAGGAAGTGGGAGAATAACTGTTCCAGTGAGAACTCAAAATATTATATTTCCCCTCACTTTCACTTCCTGTGGATCATGGTCACCCCTTACAACAATAAAAACCTGGCTTGGGTTTAAACCTCTCTCTATACTCTCCAAAACTAACAAAAGTTTTAGCCAATCTGACAGCTGTGGTTTGGTTTTATTTCTTCACACATATCAACAGGAATACATAGGAAATGAATATGTGACCTGTGAACACTAGCTCAGCCATACTTCGGAGTCTGAAGGCCATGTTCCCCAATGTTAATTTACCATAAAAACCACAAATTACCTGTAGAATGTCATAGCCTCCTAAGGCACGCTTTGTTGACAATGACAGGGTCAACTACAAAAAATGTCTGGTTTTCACACCTAGTACCTTACTGTGATAGCATCGATATGGGGAGCTGAGACTGTTAAAAAGGACAAATAAACCTTTATTTTAGAAAGCCGAACTTCCCATAACTTATATTTTTCTAAATATTTTCAACCTGTCATAAGGGAAACCTGGAGGCTGCCATGGTTGACCTCTACTGACAATGCCAATTGTCTACCTGTCATGGTAGTGATGCGAGTCAAATGACCTGGAACAAGTATTTCAGATAAGGACATCTTACAGTTTCTGACTTTCCTGCATACTTTTTCTGGGCCAGTGACTCAAAGTACTGAAGCCGGTAGGTCAGCATAATGGTCAAGGAAGCAGAATTGTCAGAAGGCACTTAGTAATTTCGGCTCATATTTCACACGACAAGTTTACTTTAAGTCATCAGAACAAATCATTCCCAATCAGGTCCCTAATACTGTTAAAGAAAATACTGCCACAGCCGTCTGGCCCCGTGAAAACCAATTAAGCTGTTTGGTTATCGTGCAATACTTGCCAGAATTCCGCGGGTAATGTTACCTTGTGTCTCTCCTGCTCAGCGGGTTTGTTAGAGGAATTATTTTCACATGTGCAGTCAAACATTCCGAGCGCTTTCTTACAAACAGAAAATTTGCTTTACTTTATAAACACTTTACCCCCACCCGGACTTAACCCATTCTGTTCTCAGGGCACGTCGTGTAACTGGATTGAAGAAACCACGCTCACTGGACAATCTTTAAAAGCAGTAGTAAACAAATACGGGATGAAAGGAGGATTCACACATTAGCCTTACTCTAGATTTAGACTTGATCATTCAAGCAGGTTTATGATGTACGAATGACCTTGGTCCTGGGCCCAGGAACACCGACTGAAAATTTGATTGGACAACATTTCATCAATCTTGGTCTTTTTAAATATACGTAGAACTTCTGCAGCAACATAATACTGAGAAGTGTCATCAATTAATTTCAATAGAAATTTTGTCTTCGCTATTGATTGTTAAAGTGGTTATGAATCAAGGGGTTGTCCAGGTCTATGCCCCCTTAGTACAAAAAAAAGATGAGGAGGTTGTCAAGCCTTTAGTCATCTACAGACATCAGAGTTCAGATGGACACAGACACAGACACGTGATCTGGTCACTGGACAGATGTACACACTCTGGCTGTTTTTATAGGCAGGCTTTGCCGACCATACAAGTTTATATGATTGGAGAGGGAAATGGATTTGGGTGGGGGACAACAGATGTGATAGGCTTTTCAACCTGTGGTCAGAGGCTTTGTGATTTTCATATGATTGAGATAAAAACTCATGGATTGGGTGACGAATACCTTATCCACAAGTGCTAGGAAACCTAGCTATTCCTAGACTGAAAGCTACCAAACACAGTTAGAATTTCAGCCAATTCAACATGAATCAGAACCACCTGATGAAATAAAAAAAGGCAACTGAACATTTGAATTTTGTCGAAGGAGCCCGGAGGAAAATTGTTGGCCAAACAGTGCCTGCATTTGTTCAGATGCAGTTGGTGTTCAGGTATTTTGACAGCCACTGGTTCTACCAATGGAAGTTCCTCCATCTATGCTGAACAAGAGAAATCTAGGAGGCGTATGACCAGCTTTTAAGGGTAAGTTCACTTTTACACACATTTCCTAAAAAAAAGTCCCCGAGTACCACATTAAAATGCTGTGCTTCTTTCCCCAAACAAATGCCCAGATCTTCAACCGTTGACATAATTGTCTTCACCAACTAGTCCTGCAAATGTCAGGCACACCCAGCACTGGATGTGCGGTCCCAGCAATATATGAACGAGCACTCCCAGCCTGCCTCCTCACCTGCATATTTGAAGTCCGCTCGCTCTCTCACTTTGGCGTTTCTGTGTAAGTATAGGAGAGTGGACTGTGTGTACCCAAATGGGGATAGAGGCCGGGAGTGCTTGCTCATGGATTTCCGGGGCCACACAACCAGCACTGACAGTAAACAACTCTTCTTTCTATCCTGAAAAAGATCAGCTCAAACTCCACTAAAAACAAGAAAGAGAATTCCTCTAAATTTACAATGTACTAAATTCAGCATGGAAGTTTTACAGGTTTACTCTACAGATTCCACTCCTTGAGCCGACAACCTTTATCCATTCTTTATATGAAGAGAAGAGATTGCATGGCTCTGTATTATGACACTGAGCTGCGTGACTGACAAGAATAGCTGCCCAGCTGCAATATCTTTTTGCAGCTAAAACAATTAGCACATACGTGTTTCCAATGTTTACTTAGCGGTTTGCTTCACACATTTCGTAGGCACAAGGGTTGAGATGTGTATAATTTAAGTTCCTAGGGCTGAACACCCTCTGTAGCCATTAAATGGGGCCCTATTCTCCCTGTTGGATTTTGAACTGATTTTATAATAAGAATGGACAATTGGAGTGAAGGCATTACGAGGCCAGCAGAAAAACCTTAAGGCGCCTTTCACACTTGTGCGACTTCAAAGTCACGCGATTTTACCGCGATATTGCGGGCACGATTTTATCGCGATTTTACAGTGAATTTGCAAGATTTTGCCGCGATTTGGGAAAAGTGCCACTTTGTACGACTTTGCCACAACTTTGACATAAAAACATACATCGTGTGAGACTTGTGCTTACAAAGTCGTACTGAAATTGTGTCCATTTTATTCAGGTACGATTTGCATGCTACTTGAGGGTTTAACATTGAGGTCTATGGAGTACAACTCACATGGAAGTTGGACCAAAGTAGTGCAGGGACTACTTTGAAGTCGCCAATATGAATGGTAGTCATTGAAAATCATGGAGAATGACTTGTCATACGATTTTGCAGTACAAAATCGTGGGACAAGTCGTATAAGTGTAAAAGGGGACTAAAGCAGTATTAAACACAGAACCAAAAATGAATATATTGCATAATATATTTTAGGCTTTTTTTCTTTATTTTCACCTGTTATTTCTTTAAACAGACCAAGCTGTCCTGCAGAAGTAGCAATTAGAGGGTTGAAAAACCCATTTACCGGGGTGCTTACAATGGTCAGCTTTTAATCATTTATGTAAAACCCTTTTCCCCAAAAGAAAAAAAAAAACTGCTTCTGTAACAATAAAAGTGTTAGCTGAAGATCGGCTTTAATTCATTAGCCAAGTCCATTTAAATATGTTAGTGCATCTTAGGCAGGCCATAGATGTTGCAAATTTCTTTCCTGCAACCACGGGTTGCAGGAATGAAATGTGCACAATTCCCCCATCAACACGGTCAGTACTGACAGGGGAATCCCCCTGCAAAACAATGATCTGCTCCAGGCGGGGGCAGGCGCAAGACAGCGATTATTGCTAGCAACTATAGCAGCTGCTATCGATAATCGCAAGGGAATCTGGCAGGCTGGTTGTACCCAAGTTGATCATTTGGCCAGCTTGGTACATTCAGCCTGCCCATACAGTATGAATCTCAGCCGATTCCTGCTAAGTCAGCCGAGATTCGAACTGTCTATGGCCGTCCTAACACTACCCCTTCCCCAGACTGACAATGCTGCTGTTCAAAGGTGTCTTTGTTGCTCCTCCATCCAGAGTGGAGATACACATATGCCGCATACACACGATCATAAATGCCGCCAGGAAAACTCCGATGAGAGCTTTTTGTCAGAAAATGCGACCGTGTGTATGCTTCATCGGTCTTTTGCTGGCGGAATTCCAGCCAGCAAAAGATTGAGAGCATGTTCTCTATTTTTCGGTCCGGAAAAGTTCCTATCCGAAAACGCGTTCATCTGTATGCAATTCGGACGCGCAAAAAAAAAAAAAAAAAATCGCATGCTCGGAAACAATTTGACGCATGCTCGCAAGCATTAAACCTCATTTTCTCGGCTCGTCATAGTGTTGTACGTCACCACGTTCTTGACGGTCGAAAGTTCTGAGAGCTTTTGTGTGACCGTGTGTATGCAAGGCAAGCTTGAACGGAATTCTGTCGGAAAAACCATCCAAGATTTTTCTGATGGAAATTCCAATCGTGTGTACGGGGCATAAGCCCCTTTCAGATGGAGCGGAATCCGTGAAGAGGATCCGCCTGCTCAGCAGGGCATTTCTCCGCTGATCCCAGCTGAGCAGGCAGATGACAGGTCCGTGTCCGCTCCACTATGCAGAGCGAACACAGCCCGCTGTTCTCTATGGGGTGGTCGGATGGAAACGGACTGTCCATCCATATCTATCCGATCTGACTGTCATCGGATCTGATCTGCTGGAAGAATGGGGAACGGATCCCCATCAGTCTTAAGCAGACCGGAATGGATGCCGGCGGGTGCCAGCAGACACTGTCCCCCGCTTTATAGAGAATAGGTGGTCTGATCGGGTCCACCTGAAATACGGACGGTCAGACCTGAATGGTCCTTTGGTGTGAAAGGGGCGAAGACAGGAAGTTTGTTACTGGCAGGTTCAAAAAGTTAAATAAAAGGGAAAAAAAAAGCCTAAAGAAAACGAATGTAAGCCACCACATTTAAAATATTGGTAATCTACAATATATTACATTTTTGTTTTTGATTTTAATACTGCTTTAAAAACTAATGCCCTGTACACACGAACCGAAAATCAGACGACATATGGTCCGACTTTTTGCGCTTACTAGTCGCAAGTAGAAATTGAACAGGTTACTAAAGTCACGACAGAAAAAAAATAAAAATAATAATAATAATAATAATAATAATAATAATATTAATTCAGAAGCGATGTCACATGTTGTAGTGTATTTTGGAAAGTACAATATATTGTATTTTCGGATGACAACTGTACTGACTAGATCAAAATCATACAAGGAAAACTTTCGTGCTTGTCCGATCTAATAATATCGGATGAACTGTCTTGATTGGCTCTTGAAAGCTCTATACTAACAATCCGATTATCGTACGATCGTATCAAAATCGGTATTTTTCGTCTGATTTTCCGATCGTGTGTACGGGCCATAAAGCTCAACAGGTCACTGTTGGACAGACTAAACCTTTAATACATTCAGCATCTTGTAGTTTTATATATAGAACGTCTGGCGGATTACCTCATTCGCTCTGTAGAACCTCCGATTTGGCTCTGCTTCTGAGCAAATCTATCAGCCCATAGGAAAAGTATGTTTGAAATATGTCCAGAACAGAAGCAACTAGGTATCTGCTACAAGTACTGCTACAGTCTCTAAAGCAGTATATGGAGAACAATATTTATTCCTTCAAAACAAAGCCAGTTCCATCTGAAAGGGACAGTATAATGTGCTTTCAGAGATCTAGAATATAAAATAATATATATATATATATATTTTTTTTTTTTTTTTATTTCAGTGTTTACCTGGCAGAAATTTTCTATTTTTTATCTAACTTTACTGTTTACATGGTTGCTAAAATACATTTGATTATTGTTTTAATGTAAAATTTGTAGACTAGCCACTGCAATCATTCTTCTTTCACAATTGAGAAAAAAGAGATCAGCCATATAGGGAGCGCACAGATTTAAATAAGCTGGCTGGAAGTACAGCCAATGTATAGAGCCTGCATATGTAATGCGCAAACATAGGCAGAATAATAATAAGCCAAAGATTTAAAAAAACAATGCTTTTAAAAGATCATACTGTTAAGATTATATATTAAACAGCTTAATTTTACCTGTATATTTAATAAAATGAAATACTTTATCTTTTAAAGTGAACTGTGACAAGGTTATGGACATTCCAGCATTTACATATTCTGAAAAAGCAATAAAAGGAGCAAATAATCTTTACTTTTCTCTGTAGCTGCAGATACAGTATAGCAATTCATCCTCAAAATTCACAGCAGAAGCTATTGAGTCATTAAAAAGGAGATCTATGGTCATGGCAACAATTTAAGAACATCAGTATTGTAAAAGCAATACAACATTATTAACAATCCAATATAAGCTTCTTTGAAAAATCTCCTTTGATCTTGTGAGTACTGCCTATCTGATGGCCATCTCTCTCCACAACTTCCTAGACTCCCTGCATGTTTTGCAGATTCTCCGCTGCTTTTTACATTCAATGTCTAAGGACTACATATCCCACGGTACCGTGCTGTCAGCAAACAGTGATTTCTTTACTGACTCCACCTCCTGAAATTCCTCCTATCAGCACCTCTGTAGATCAGAAGGCAGGCTCTGTGAAATGTGTGACACAGCAGTGCCTACTCACAGGGCATGGTGACTATGTGGCACGGGATTTATGGAAGGATCCCAACTTTATTGTGGGGATCTATCCAGATGCCTGACCTCCAGCTGGCTCAGCTTCTCAGCTGAGAGCCTGAGTCAATTGCTACCACACCTTCCCTAGCCCAACGCTCTATTCTGCCCCTCTAGCCCTCACTAGAGTGCAGCGACTTATAGTCACCACTTTCAACTCTCTAAAGACCAAGAACTGAGCGATCAACGGTCATGTGATCACTCAGTTCTCCGCCTTAGAGCCTTGGGCTAATGCTGCAGCCATGTAGGTTTGATTTCCCACACTTATCCTTTAACCACTTGCTTACTGGGCAATTAAACCCCCCTCCTGCCCAGACCAATTTTCAGCTTTCAGCGCTGTCACACTTTGCATGACAATTGTGCAGTCATACAACACCATCATTTTTTTCACACAAACAGAGCTTTATTTTGGTGGTATCTAATCTACTACTGGGGTTTTTATTTTTTGCTAAACAAAAAAAAAAAAAAAGAAGACGTAAAAGTTTGAAAAAAAACAGGTTTTCATAGTTTGTTATAAAATTTTGCAAAAAGGTAATTTTTCTCCTTCATTGATATGCGCTGATGAGGCTGCACTGATGCGTGGCACTGGTAGGTAACACTGGGGATGAGGCACTGATTGGCATTGATAGAGGGACATCTGTGCCCACAGTGCCACCTGACAGCCGCCGTTGATGGGCTTTTTTTTCTCCTCATGTTATCAGTGTGAGAAGAAATAGCCGATTACCGGCTCGGTTTACATCACATGATCAGCTGTCATTGGCTGACAGCTGATCATGTGGTAAGGGGTCGGGATCGACCCCTTACTCTGATCTGTGATCAGTCGAGTCTCATTGACTCGCAGGTCACAGAGCGTGCAGCAGGGGGCGGTACAGGCCGTTTGAGCACGGAAGGACGTCATAATTCGGCTATCACATGGACGGGAAGTGGTTAAAGTATAACTAAAGGCAAAACCTTTTTTTTCAGTTTTGGATAAAGATTATATATATATATATATATATATATATATATATATATATATATATATATATATATATACACATACATACACACACACACATACATACACATATACATACCCCTAAAAAAAATAGAATATCAAAAAGTTCATTTATTTCAGTAATTCAATTCAAAAAGTGAAACTCATATTATATAGATTCATTACATACACAGTGATATATTTCAAGCATTTCTTATTTTAAATTTTGATGATTATGGCGTACAGATAGTAAAAACCCAAAATTGAGTATCTCAAAAAATTAGATCACATAAGACCAATAGAAAAAAGGATTTTTAATACAGATATGTTGGCTTACTGAAAAGTATTTCCATGTACAGTATAGTATGCACTCATCACTTGGACGGGGCTCCCTTTGCATGAATTACTGCATCAATGCGGCGTAGTATGGAGGCGATCAGCCTGTGGCACTGCTGAGGTGTTATGGAAGCCCAGGTTTCTTTGATAGTGACCTTCTGCTCATCTGCATTGTTTGGTCTGGTGTCTCTCTCATCTTCCTCTTGACAATACCCCACAGATTCTCTATGGGGTTTAGGTCAGGCGAGTTTGCTGGTCAATCAAGCACAGCGATACCATAATCATTAAACCAGGTATTGGTACTTTTGGCAGTGTGGGCAGGCTCCCCAAATCATCCATGGACTGTGGAAACTTCACACTGGACCCCATGCAACTTGGGTTCTGTGCCTCTCCACACCTTCTCCAGACTCTGGGACCTGGATTTCCAAATGAAATGCAAAATTAACTTGTATCCAAAAAGAGAACTTTGGACCACTTAGCAACAGTCCAGTCCTTTTTCTCCTTAGCTCAGGTAAGACGCCTCTGATGTCTCTGGTTCAGGAGTGGCTTGGAATGCGACAGTTGTAGCCCATGTTCTGGATACATCAATGTGCGGTGGCTCTTGAAGCACTGACACCAGCCGAAGTTCACCCTTTGTGAATCTCCCCCAACTTCTTAAATGGTCTTTGCTTCACAACCCTCTCAAGGATGTGGTTATCCCTGTTGCTTGTGCACCTTTTTCTACCACACTTTTTCCTTCCACTCAACTTTCAAATAATATGCTTGGATACAGCACTCTGAACAGCCAGCTTCTTTAGCAATGACCTTTTGTGACTTACCCTCCTTGTGGAAGGTGTCAATGACTATTTTCTGGGCAACTGTCAAGTCAGCGGTCTTCCCTATGATTGTGTAACCTACTGAACCAGACTGAGAGACCATTTAAAGGCTCGGGAAACCTTTACAGGTGTTTTGCGTAAATTAGCTGTTTAGAGTGTGACACTAAGTATAAAATATTGAACTTTTTCACAATATTTTAATTTTCTGAGATATTGAATTTTGGGTTTTCACTAGCTGTAATGCCCCGTACACACGGTCGGACATTGATTGGACGTTCCGACAACAAAATCCATGGATTTTTTCTGACGGATGTTGGCTCAAACTTGTCTTGCATACACACGTTCACACAAAGTTGTCGGAAAATCTGATCATTCTAAACGCGGTGACGTAAAACAACGTATGTCGGGACTATAAATGGGGCAGTAGCCAATAGCTTTCATCTCTTTATTTATTCTGAGCATGTGTGTCACTTTGTGCGTCGGATTTGTGTACACACGATCGGAAAAAAAAAAAAAACGGATTTTGTTGTCGGAAAATTTTATAGCCTTCTCTCAAGCTTTGTGTGTCGGAAAATCCGATGGAAAATGTGTGATGGAGCCCACACACGGTCGGAATTTCCGACAACAAGGTCCTATCACACATTTTTCGTGTACACCGTGTGTACAGGGCATAAGCCATAATCATCAAAATGAAAAGAAATAAATCCTTGAAATACATCACCCATTTAATTTTTTTAATTGAATTACTGAAATAAATTAAACTTTTTAATGATATGCATTATATATATATATATATACACATACACACACATACATACATACATATTATATATATATATATATATATATATATATATATATATATATATACATATACATATACACACACCCCGATCAGCTATAATATTATGACCACTGACAGGTAAAGTGAATATCTTGTTACAATGGCATCTGAAAATTGGTGAGAAGTATTAGGCAGCAGGTAAACACGTTGTCCATAAAGTTGATGTGGTGAAAGTAGAAAAAAAAAATGGGCATCGCCATTTGTTGCATATGGGGCTATGAAGCAAATGGTGACCCATGTCTCCCTCCTAGATTGTAAGCTCTAACGAGCAGGGTTCTCCGATTCCTCCTGTATTGAACTTGTACTGTCTGCTCCAATGTTGTAAAGCGCTGAGAAAACTGTCGGCGCTATATAAATCCTGTATAATAATAAATGTCCACAGTCAAAAGCTTCTACAACTGTCACTTGCACATCGGAACTGGACTACGGAGCAATAGAAGAAGGTGGCCTGGTCTGATGAATCACATTTCCTTTTACATCATGCGGATGCCTGGGTGCGTGTGCATCACTTACCTGGGGAAGAGCTGGCACCAGGATGCGGTACAGGAAGGCAAGTCAGCATAGACAGTGTGATGCTTTGGGTAATGTTCTGCTGGAAAACCTTGGGTCCTGACATTCATGTGGATGTTACTTTGGTATCCATGCCTCAATGGGTCAGGGCTGTTTTTAGAAAAAGGGGGACCATACTCAATATTAGGTGGGTGGTCATAATGTTATTGCTGATCGGTGAGAATATATATATATATATATATATATATATATATATATATATATATATATATATATATATATATATATATATATATATATATATATATATCCTGCCTCTTTGTCTTGTTTTTAAATGTTTCGGACAAATCAAAAATATGGACCGAAAATAGATAAACCTGACTGCAGTTAACACTGACTGTAGCAGTTAATTCGGTTATGAAATGTAGGGGAGTGAATATCCAGATTGCTGCTACACAGCTGTGTCATGGCTAACACATCAGTTCTGAAACGCCAGTGCCACCTACAGGCAAAACAAGGTACTCCACCACACCAACATCCAATGTTCTGTGCTCAGTGTTCACTATAAACATACATTTTTTACCTTCTATTCTTATCTGCACACTTTCAGAACAACTTGGGGTCACTTTAGGTTGCCTAGGGCACAAGAAGCAACACTTTCTTCTAGCTCCAGGATTCCAGACGAGGAGGACAGTATGTAATAAGAAGTAGTGTTAATTTTGGCAGCAAATTTAGTTTTAGTCCCATTTTAGTTTTCTGCAATTGTTTTCATTTTAGTCGTATTTAGTCTACTAAATCTCCAGTACATTTTAGTTGACTAAAATCTATTGGGTGTAATTAAATTGTAATGCATTAGTTAAGCTTTCTCTACAATTTCCTAACTCATTATATACTGCTGGAGTGAAAAATCGAATATGTTATTATTTATGGTATTGAGGTATGAACATTCACTACCGACCAGTGTTCATTTTTAAGTCAAATTTCTATTTAGTTTTAGTCATAGTCTTGACTAAAATGCCTTTTTAGTTTTAGTCATCTCAATTGTTTCAGTTGCATTTTAGTCGACTAAAATAGTATTCATTTAGTCGACTAAAATGTTTTAGTCAACAAAATTAACACTGGTAAGAAGACGGTTACCCAACTTGTCAGGTTGAGAAAAAACACATCCAGTTGTAAATAGTGCCCCCTTATCCCTTGTTATAACCCTAGAGGATTGATGATTTAGGGGTGGGGGGAGATCAAGGGCACACTTTTAGGTGGGTTAGAGGGGTAAATGTTAAAGCGTTAAAGCACCCACAGGCCAAATCCAGCCCGCCAGGCCATTTCATGTGGCCCTTGCACCTTTCCTGCGGCTGTGGCACCCTCCTAGTCTCAGCCTCCACCTCCTCTCAGCAGTCGGCAGCGGAGAAGAACAAACTCCTCCACCAGATCCTGTGCTTCTTCATGCAGCTGCAGAGAGGCTTGCCTCTACCCCCCCCCCACCAGCCAGTCAGCAGCAGAGGACAGAACTCCTTCTACAGATCATGCTCCTCTCTGTGCAGCTGCAGAACCCCCTCGCCTTCACCTTCCCTGGCTTCAGCATTCAAAAGACTCCGGAAGCTGACTCCAGCCCTCCTCCAGAACCTGCACTTTCTGCTTTCCAGCAGCAGCACAAGAGTAAGGAGGGGTGCGCTGTAAATAAGAGGTGGTGGGGTGGTCTTGACTTCTGATGTAAGGGGGGTGGGGTGCTCTAGCCATCTAGTCTTACAGATAAAACTGGTCCTTTGAGGGCAACCATAATGCTGATGCAGCCTGTGATGAAATGGTGTTTGACACCCCTGTCCTACAGTGTGTTTTTTTTTCCTTTAGGGGAGATGTAAATTCTTTAGACCAGGACCTCAGTGACATTTAATTCACTGGATTTCCATTGCTGTGAAAGCAAGCTACGTATTGTATTCCCTGTGGACCCAATACAAATACAAAATGCATTGAAAGGGACCACAATGCAGCCCTGGTCATGCTTTACCATATGTTGCAGTGATGCATAGCAAAACACACCTTACTGCAATACACAGACACTTAGCAGCACCGGATGTAAGATCCTCACTGCTTTCTGGTGCTTGGGGAGCTGCAGGCGCTACGTACAGCCAATACAAGTGAATGGCTGTACATGGCTGTCCTCGGGTAAATGCAGATGGCACATTAGGGGAGAAGCATGTACGCACATGCGTGGGTAGATGCAGACGCTATCAACATTTACCTGAGCATGCCATTCACTTGTACTGGTAACTGTACCCAAGCGTTCATGTGCATGAGGCCTTGCATTGGTGGCTTCCAATGCTGATCTTTCTGAAAATGCTAGTTGCCTGGCTTTTACGCCGACTCCCTGACCTGGAAGTACACTATGCAGATCAATAAAATCTCGCTAATTATACTGTGAACACCAACACTGACTGCTTTTTATACCATTGTGTGCCTGCAGATCAGTCTGCTTAGGAGTACTTTTGAGTCCATTTAGGCTCTGTTTCCACTACTGCGACTTGTTTTGCGACTTGACACATGTCAAGTCGCATGACAAGTCAAAACCCATGTATTTCAATGGTCCCCGTTCTAATTAGTGCGACTCAAGACGCAGCGTCTCCAAAAAAGGTTCTTGCACTACTTTGTTCCTTCTTCGGTGCGACTTGTTCTCCATAGAAAGGTATTAAGTCGCAATGCAGTCGCATGTACATGTCTGACACCGCGACTTTGTTGCGACTTCCACGGAAGTCTACGGAAGCACATGATCTCTGCTCCTCCCAAATACATCACTTCCTATATTTATGTACGTGAGTGTGGAAGACAGGAAGGGGAAGTAACTAAGCAGGATAAGGAATTACATCACTCTGGCTAAATCGCAGAACATCAAAGTCGTTTTTAAAGTCGCATCAAATTGCAACATAAATCGCAGTGTAAAGTCGCAGTGTAAATCGCGCGACTTTGGGGACGCACTAGTGGAAACATAGCCTTTACATTCTATTTCACCCAGCCCTGATGAAGGGGGATTGTGTGGCCCCCCGACACACCCCGAATGCTTGCTGTAACTAGATGAACAATAAAGGCATTGGACTCCCAATGATTTTTCATTTGGCGCTCTTTTTGACTTATTACACGGAAAGGGAATGGCAGCTTCTGTATTTCTCTGTACATACAGTACATCATTTCTCTATTTTGCAAGCCACCTGTGTTTCCGCCCGATTTCATAATCCTAAAAGGCCTTCCCAAAATCTAGATCAAAGGCAAAGTATCTCAGTACATTTCCTATGATGTCATTATAGACCCAGCAGCACAGAAAAATCTCCTGCACAGACAACAAATGACTCTAGAGGGCGATCATGAATATATTATTCAAAAGATTCAACAACCGCACAAAAACAGGACTAAAGAAAATGAATTATGACCATGTAATAAGTGCTCCTTAAAGTGATGGTAAAGGTAAAAAATAAACATATCATACTTACCTCCACTGTGCAGCTTGTTTTGCACAGAGTGGCTGCAAACCTAGTCTTCTGGGGTCCCTCGTTGGCTCTCGCAGCTCCTCCGCACATCTGATAACCCCCTTCGGAGAAGCGCTTCCCCGAGGGGGGTTACCTTGCGGGCGCACTCCTGAGTCCATCATTCGGTGTCCATATCGGCTGAATGCAAGACTCGGGCCCTCCACCGGCACTCGCGTCATTGGATTTGATTGACAGCAGCGGGAGCCAATGGCTGCGCTGCTATCAATTTATCCATTAAAGAGTCAAGAACCCCGGGCAGGGAGGCAGCGCGTCCATAGGATGCAATAAGGTTAAAAAAAAAACACAAAGGTTTACAACCCCTTTAAAGTTAATCACTAGATCGCCGCAGAAAAAATACCTGGACTTAGTCAAAGAAAACAAACGTTTTTTTGGAATTGAATTTAGGAAAAATTGTCCTACTAAAAATGTATGGATTTTAGGTGCTACAGGATATGGATTACATACAGTGCCTTGAAATAGTATTCATACCCCTTGAAATGTTCCACATTTTGTCATGTTACAACCAAAATGGTAAATATGTTTTATTTGGATTTTATGTGATAGACCAACACAAAGTGGCACATAATTGTGAAGAGGAAGGAAAATGATAAATGTTTTTCAAAATTACTTACAAATAAATATGTGAAAAGTGTGATGTGCATTTATATTCAGCCCTCCTTACTAACAATAGGTTTTTCTAGAAGTAAAATTTAAAGTGTAATTCTACTTAAAGCGGAACTTTACCCATAACTTGATAAAAAAAATAATGTTCTCTTGCAAGGAACAAACATTCCACATTAATAATTATTCTATCAAAATTAGTGTGTGCTGTACATTGTCTCCAGCATTGCTCCGGTTTCCTCTTGATGGAGGCTGCCATTTTGCTGAAGCCCAGAGCCCCTTAGCAGCAGTAAATCGTAAAATGTAACTAAACATATCGGATTAACGGTTTTAAAAAACTGATACATTTCCAGAATTCCGGGATTGCTAACTGTCACATTTCCTTGTGTCCTCAACCAAACTGTCAAAAAAATCAAATGACTGGTGTCATGACTGATCACATGTGCAGCCTACGGCAGTTGCAGATCAAACAGAAGCAGCTTCCTTGGCTGTAAAGTATAGGAGGGTTTAATCCTGCTTTAAGGCTGTCAGCAGATCGGCCCTTACAAACTCAGCAGTGCCTAAAAATGGAGAGCAACTGAGCATGTGCAGATCAGGGTGAGACAGCGTATTACTGGATTTGAAAAACAGTATAGACACTTATTTTTTATGTCTTACATAGCTATACCTGCAAAAGGGGCCAGTCTAAAGTGATCTAGCAGGACTTAAAATTTCAAATACATTCCTGATTAGCCACAAAGGATAGAAATCCAAATTTTGTGTACCAAATGCATTTGCAAACCCAGTTATTACCTTGAAAAAAAATAGTAGTGACACCATCACTGTGCTGTACACATCCTGCGTGGAGAGCAGAGCTGTAGGAGGGACATAGCAGACTCCACCCACTACAGGCTGCCTGCAGAAAACTACAGGAGGGGGTGGAGACAAGACCAGGTACACGGCACAAGAGAGCAGTGACCGCTCTGTATTACAGGAAGCTCTTACACAGCAGTAACGTTTTACACTGGAATACTGCACAGATCTGAAATGCATACACCAAGAGAGAATACATAGGACTCTTCTATTTATTATTACTATGATACTTATATAGCGCCATCAATTTACGCAGCGCTTTACATATACATTGTACATTCACATCAGTCCCTACCCTCGAGGAGCTTACAATCTAGGGCCAATTTAGACAGAAGCCAATTAACCTACCAGCATATTTAAACTATAATTGCTTATCCAAAAGTTCAGCTTTAAAGTAGTACTGAAGGATACGTGTTTGCACTCACAGCATTAAGCTAAAAATGCCCCAGTAAAATTATAACCCCCCACCTCCTTCCAATTCACAGACACCTACTAGCTGTCGCACGGTGTCACTGCAGGGGCTGATACAGTTTAGTGTCCTACGATTAGCTGCGCGTAGGCAGCCCCATTGAAAGTAATGAGAGGCTGCTGGCTCTTATAGCCAATTGCGCTCACTGACATTTAATAATTCATGCTGCAATCACATGCAAGGATTCAGCACAAGTGTGAATGCACGCTAAAAGCCTCCTTAGTGTAGACTAGGGATTGACCGATATCGTTTTTTCTGTGCCGATACGATACCGATATTTTGGCCACCTCTCAGGGCGATATTGTCTGCCGATATTCTGTATATTTAAAAAACAAAATAAAAAATTGTTACACTTTTTTTTTAAATCACGGATATTGCTGTAACGTAAACACCCCTTGTGACAGTAATAGGCAGTGACAGGTACTCTTTATGGGGGGATCAGGGGTCTAGAAGACCCCCAAACCCCTCCACTTGAAAGTATTACAAACGTCAAGATCTGCATTTTTGAATACTTTATATTTTTTTAAAACTGGCGTTTAAGATGGCAGCAATCCGGGAGTTGATGACTTCGCTTCCGAGTTACTAGATCTGAGACCCAAACGAAGCATCGGCTTTGTTCGAGTCTTCAGCCAGTCGGCGGACGTGCCGGCTGGTTTCTCGGGCCTCCCGGTGGGACGGAAGAGCCTGGGCAAGAAGCGGAAGGCAGTGAATGTCCCCTCCCACTGCTTGTAATAACAGCCGAGCAAGTGCTGAGCCGCATCGGTTATTACAATAAAGCCAACCATCCGCTCTAAAAAAAACAGTACCGGAGTGATGTATGCAGCAGCGTGCATCACTCCAGTAAAACCCCTTGAAGCAATAATCGGTAATATCGGGTATATTTGTGCCCGATGCCGATACTTAAAAAAAAGTAAATATCGGCCGCCTATAATCGGTCGATCCTTAGTGCAGACATCCAAAATTTAAAGACTACTGCTGCGTACCACCATTTTGGATATGTCATCAGAAGCCCAAGCAGAATCCGAACTCTCTGTCAATCGACACTCTGTAGTATTTCCCCCAAGAGCTCTTTCACAGCAGGGTCAGCTGCGATCAGCAGGGGATCCGTGAGCAAATCTCCTGCTGAATCAGAGCCAAACGGGGCAGTGGCAGTTTATAATATTTACATCCTTGTCCATTCAGGTGCATCCAGTGGACGACGTGATAGGTCTACGGGTGGTTGGATATAAATGGACTCTGGTGTCGGTTTACATCAGGCTACCTCCGATCCGTCACGTTTAGGCTAGCAGTGCACCGAATGGAAATTTTGGTGCTGAAACCAAAACTACAGGATGCACAGTTTTTAAAAAAATATATATTTTTATATATAAAATTGTATTATATTCGACTTTTTAATTAATATCATGATTTTCAAGAAATATGAATATTATTGCCACCTTTAGCACAAGAAAAATGTATCCCTTTAAATTCTATGTATGTCTTCACACTGGTCTATTGCGCTTCTGTTGTGGTGTTTAAAATCCTGCTTGCTGCATTTTTGGTCAGTTAAAAAAACTCACCTCCCAGTTAAAATGCATTGAAAACGCATCAAGAACGCAGCAATAACGCATCAATAACGCAGCAATAACGCAGCAATAACGCAGCAATAACGCAGCAATAACGCATCAATGACGCAGCAATGACGCAGCAATAACGCAGCAATAACGCAGCAATAACGCAGCAATAACGCAGCAATAACGCATCAATGACGCATCAATGACGCATCAATAACGCATCAATAACGCATCAATAACGCACCTGTTACATTTTTTATGCCGTTTTTGAGTCAAATGACCTATGAAAAACAAACTATAAGCAGAGTAAAATCATGATAAAATTGCGGCAAAATCACATGCGTTTTTGGCTCCATTATCGGAAAAATGACAATAACACCATTTTCAGCCCATATGTTTCGGCCACTGAAATTTCAGGGCCTAGATAAACAGAAAAGGATACAGTCCTTTTACGTTCTTTTTTCCTAGTCAGACTCAGAGGTAGGTAAGTGTGAACCATGGGTGCTCAACCTGTGGCCCTCCAGCTGTTGTGAAACTAAAGTCCCATGAGGCATTGCAAGGCTGACAGTTACAAGCATGACTCCCAAATGCAGAGGCATGATGGGACTTGTAGTTTAGTAACAGCTGGAGGGCCACAGATTGAGCACCCATGGTGTAAATAAGGGGTCCCAAACTAGCGGCCCTTCAGCTGTTGCCAAACTACAAGTCCCATAATGCCTCTGTATGTGGGAGTCATGCTTGTAACTATCAGCCTTGCAATGCCTCATGGGACTTGTAGTTTGGCAACAGCTGGAGGGCTGCCAGCTTGAGTCCCCTGGATGGACACAAGTCTGTTTACATCTGACCACCCATAGAGCTTCCCTTTCACATGGGCCGAGGTCCACCTGTCAGTTTATCAGGCAGACCTGATCAGAAAGCCTATGTGAAAGGGAGGGAGTTGTCCTAAGGAAATGGTTTTCCTAAAGTTGACAAATTTACCTAAACTTCAAAGGCACATTGCACGTGGAAAGATAAAAAACTGAAAGTAAGCATTTCAAAAATTGGTAAACTGGTGACAGGAACTCTAAGAATCCCTCTTGGCGTCAGGACTTCCCTACAGATTTCTGTTGGCCCAACATATTCCATGCAAATTACTGCAAGATTGCAGAAGGAAATGCCTTGATGTTGGATTTATAAAGCTACAGATTTGTGAACTATAACATTCTTCAACAAACACATCGCAGGAATGTGGGAAAATCATTTTATAACCTCCATGTTTACTCAACACTATCTAGAACATTTATAGCGAGTCACAATTTATAGGACTTCAGTTAAGATTGTGGCTCCAGTGACAACACACATGAAAAGGAAAAAGCAGAGTCGTTACAAGTTCCTGTCATCTCACACACCTGCTATGAACAGCTGTCATAAACAGACATCCTCTGTATTGTAACTGACGAGTGCAGCAGCCGGCACGGTGTAACGATTTCTCATTCTCACACATACAATGGCTGATGACATCCTGCTTTCTAAGGCTTCACACACACTGGACATTAAATTAACTTTAGAAAACGCCAGTAGCTTTGCAGCGAGTCTTTCAATGTTTTTTAATGTCCTTGCAATAGTGTTTATTAGCGTTTTTTAGCGATTTTCAGCTTTTTTTTTTTTTTAATGGATCAAATACATTAAAAAACGCTGGTGAGCCACGTTTTTGAGCGTTTATCAGCATTTGGCAGTTTTTGTGGTCAGAAAAACGACTCCTCAACGCGATTTTACGGCGTTCAGAAAACAGCCCATAACTCCCCTGCTGATAAATGTCCAAAAACGTCCATGTGTGCATGGACACATAGGATAACAGAGGGGAGTTTATGGGCTGTTAAAAAAAACAAAAAACGCCCAAACTCCCAAAAACGCCCGTTTATGAGCTTCAGTGTGCATGGAGCCCAACACACAGCTTTCTGCAGAAATGCTCAAACACATAACCAAATAAGACACACAAGTACTCAGCAACAGAATACATACAGCCAGGAAGTTCAACGTATATCTAAAGCCTAAACTTTTGTTAAATTTGTGTCTAGAGGAGGATTTTTTTTTTTAAGCCGTTTGTCTACCATTGGGGGGAATTCTCTTCACTTTCTGGCTCTTAGATAGAACAGGAAATGAAAAGAAAGCTCGCCAAAGTGCAAAAAAAATCTCCTCTTAGTTCTCACTGGAATGAGTGTCCCTATTCAAAGATTTACCTTCTATTCCTGCTCTGGTGACATCCAAAATTTTGGACTTTCCCTTATTTTCAGCCCTAGTTATGCCGCGTACACACGGCCGGACTTCCCGACAGAAAAAGTCCGATGGGAGCTTTTGGTCAGACATTCTGACCGTGTGTATGCCCCATCGGACTTTTTCTGTCTGCATTTCCGACGGACTCAGATATAGAACATGTTCTAAATCTTTCCGACGGAGTTTAGCCCATTGGCAAGTCCGACCGTGTGTACGCGGCATTAGAGATTGTAACAATAACTATGAAATGAATTGAAAGAAGGGGATTGGTTGAGACTTTATATGAAGCACAACTAAGAAAAATAGGTATGCAAAGATATGTTTAATGATTCTGAATGGATATCCATAGAATCCATGGTAAAATATGTAGCCCTGTGGACAGTAAAAGGCACCCTGACAGTTTATGTAAACAATATTGACATATTTTACAATATAAAGTAATAAAAGCATTAGTAAAGTGTCTATTGTTCTAATATATGGTAAACATAGAGTGTCTTGGAAATGATAATAAAACTAATGACAAAAATACATAATACTGAAGAATCTCAAAACACATGATTGCAATGGTGTAGCATATGACTGGAGCTCTACGCGTTTCGTGGCTGTTACCACTCATCAATGGATTCTATGCATATCCATTAGGAATCATTAAACATATCTTTGCATACCTATTTTCCTTAGTTGTGCTTCATATAAAGTCCCAACCAATCCCCTTCTTTCAATACATATATTAGGGGTGGAGGCAAATGAACGTACCCACTCATTGCCTCATATAAAGTCCCAATTTCTCCTCCTTTCCCTTTTTCAACTATGAAATTAATATGCTGTCATCACAGCAAGTCTTCACATTGTAGGACTTCCTCTCTAATTTTTTTTCAGGTAATAACCTAAAAATATGTTGGAGTTTCCCTTACTTTCCATTCAGGTCAGCAAGACAATCGTAGAGGGTGAATAACCCTAGCGGTACACAGACAGCAATAGAAACTTGGAGATAGTTGCAATACATATTACAGGTATGCAGATTGCAGGGTATTGTTTTTTATATTGCTACAAAATCTTAAACCTCCTATTTCAAATAATGTCAAGCAAAATAATTAGCTTAGAGTAAAATCCCTGGCACCAAATATTATTTAGGGCCCATTTTAAATTTTAGCTTACCAATTCCTCACATAATTGCTTTTACAGCGGTAAGGAGCATTAGCAAGTAGTAAAAAAAAAAAGTCCCTCTCCATAGTAGGCGTAGAGCTGCAATAAAATTTTACAGTCGAAAGATGTAAATTACTTTGAGTCCAATTAGGGTTTCATGCACTATTTAACAAATAAAAATAGCATCAGCAGCAGAAAAGTGTGAACAAACCTTAAATTCGAATGGTGCAAACAAACAAAAAGTGTTCTGTCTATACAATATTGCTTAGCCAGAAGTTTGTAAACTGCAGGGCTCAGATAGCTTCTATCTGCTGTAGAAAAGCAGTAGGGAGTACACTGACCGCCAGCCAACTTGAGGTTATCTGTAAGCTGTTCAAGTCAGGACAAACTGCAGTCTTTCTGCTTTTTACTTTTCCAAACCTCTATCACTCCTCAAAGATCCCCCCTACTTCTCCTCCAGCCCTCTGAACTCCTCAAAGAGCCTTCTATGTCTCCTCAAAAGGTTTATTGTTCCGCTAAGATCCCCCCCTACTTCTTCGCCAAATCTCTGTCACTCCTCAAAGATCCCCTACTTCTCCACCAAATCTCTGTCACTCAAATACACACCCCCTACTTCTCCTCCAAACCTGTACCACTCCTCAAATACACCCCCCCCCACCCCCTACTTCTCCTCCAAACCTCTACCACTCCTCAAATACACCCCCCCCACCCCCTACTTCTCCAAACCTCTGTCACTCCTCAAATACACACCCCCACACCCTACTTCTCCTCCAAACCTCTACCACTCCTCAAATACACCCCCCCCACCCCCTACTTCTCCTTCAAACCTCTGTCACTCCTCAAATACACCCCCCCACACCCTACTTCTCCTCCAAACCTCTGTCACTCCTCAAATACACACCCCCACCCCCTACTTCTCCTCCAAACCTCTGTCACTCCTCAAATACACCCCCCACCCCCTACTTCTCCTCCAAACCCCTGTCACTCCTCAAATACACACCCCCACCCCCTACTTCTCCTCCAAACCTCTATCACTCCTCAAATACACCCCCCACCCCCCTACTTCTCCTCCAAACCTCTGTCACTCCTCAAATACACCCCCCACCCCCTACTTCTCCTTCAAACCTCTGTCACTCCTCAAATACACCCCCCACCCCCTACTTCTCCTCCAAACCTCTGTCACTCCTCAAATACACCCCCCACCCCCTACTTCTCCATCAAACATCTGTCACTCCTCAAATACACCCCCCCACCCCCTACTTCTCCTCCAAACCTCTGCCACTCCTCAAATACACCCCCCCCCCCACCCCCTACTTCTCCTCCAAACCTCTGTCACTCCCTCAAATACACCCCCCCCACCCCCTACTTCTCCTCCAAATCTCTACCAATTCTCAAATACACCCCCCCCACCCCCTACTTCTCCTCCAAACCTCTGTCACTTCTCAAATACACCCCCCCACCCCCTACTTCTCCTCCAAACCTCTGCCACTCCTCAAATACACCACCCCCCCCCCCCACCCCCTACTTCTCCTCCAAACCTCGCCACTCCTCAAATACACCCCCCCTCCCCACCCCCTACTTCTCCAAACCTCTCTGTCACTCCTCAAAATACACCCCCCCACCCCCTACTTCTCCTCCAAACCTCACTCCTCAAATACACCCCCCACCCCCTACTTCTCCTCCAAACCTCTGTCACTCCTCAAATACACCCCCCCCCCACCCCCTACTTCTCCTCCAAACCTCTGTCACTCCTCAAATACACCCCCCCACCCCCTACTTCTCCTCCAAACCTCTGTCCTCCTCAAATACACCCCCCACCCCCTACTTCTCCTCCAATCCTCTGTCAATCCTCAAATACACACCCCCCACCCCCTACTTCTCCTCCAAACCTCTGTCACTCCTCAAATACACCCCCCCACCCCCTACTTCTCCTTCAAACCTCTGTCACTCCTCAAATACACCCCCCACCCCCTACTTCTCCTCCAAACCTCTGTCAATCCTCAAATACAACACCCCCCCACCCCCTACTTCTCCTCCAAACCTCTGCCACTCCTCAAATACACCCCCCCCCACCCCCTACTTCTCCTCCAAACCTCTGTCACTCCTCAATACACACCACCCCCCCCCTACTTCTCCTCCAAATCTCTACCAATTCTCAAATACACCCCCCCCCACCCCTACTTCTCCTCCAAACCTCTGTCACTTCTCAAATACACCCCCCACCCCCTACTTCTCCTCCAAACCTCTGCCACTCCTCAAATACACCCCCCCCCCCACCCCCACTTCTCCTCCAAACCTCTGCCACTCCTCAAATACACCCCCCCTCCCACCCCCTACTTCTCCAAACCTCTCTGTCACCCTCAAAATACACCCCCCACCCCCACTTCTCCTCCAAACCTCTGTCACTCCTCAAATACACCCCCACCCCCTACTTCTCCTCCAAACCTCTGTCACTCCTCAAATACACCCCCCCCCCCACCCCCTACTTCTCCTCCAAACCTCTGTCACTCCTCAAATACACCCCCCCACCCCCTACTTCTCCTCCAAACCTCTGTCAATCCTCAAATACACCCCCCCACCCCCTACTTCTCCTCCAATCCTCTGTCAATCCTCAAATACACACCCCCACCCCCTACTTCTCCTCCAAACCTCTGTCACTCCTCAAATACACCCCCCACCCCCTACTTCTCCTTCAAACCTCTGTCACTCCTCAAATACACCCCCCACCCCCTACTTCTCCTCCAAACCTCTGTCAATCCTCAAATACACACCCCCACCCCCTACTTCTCCTCCAAACCTCTGTCATTCCTCAAATACACACCCCCACCCCCTACTTCTCCTCCAAACCTCTGTCAATCCTCAAATACACACCCCCACCCCCTACTTCTCCTCCAAACCTCTGTCACTCCTCAAATACACCCCCACCCCCTACTTCTCCTCCAAACCTCTGTCACTCCTCAAATACACCCCCCCACCCCCTACTTCTCCTCCAAACCTCTGTCAATCCTCAAATACACACCCCCACCCCCTACTTCTCCTCCAAACCTCTGTCACTCCTCAAATACACCCCCACCCCCTACTTCTTCTCCAAACCTCTGTCACTCCTCAAATACACCCCCCACCCCCTACTTCTCCTTCAAACCTCTGTCACTCCTCAAATACACACCCCCCCACCCCCTACTTCTCCTTCAAACCTCTGTCAATCCTCAAATACACCCCCCCCCACCCCCTACTTCTCCTCCAAACCTCTGTCACTCCTCAAATACACACCCCCACCCCCTACTTCTCCTCCAAACCTCTGTCACTCCTCAAATACACCCCCCACCCCCTACTTCTCCTCCAAACCTCTACCACTCCTCAAATACACACACCCCACCCCCTACTTCTCCTTCAAACCTCTGTCACTCCTCAAATACACCCCCCCACCCCCTACTTCTCCTCCAAACCTCTGTCAATCCTCAAATACACCCCCCCCCCCACCCCCTACTTCTCCTCCAAACCTCTGTCACTCCTCAAATACACACCCCCACCCCCTACTTCTCCTCCAAACCTCTATCACTCCCTCAAATACACCCCCCACCCCCTACTTCTCCTCCAAACCTCTGTCACTCCTCAAATACACCCCCCCACCCCCTACTTCTCTTCCAAACCTCTGTCACTCCTCAAATACACCCCCCCACCCCCTACTTCTCCTCCAAACCTCTGTCACTCCTCAAATACACACCCCCACCCCCTACTTCTCCTCCAAACCTCTGTCACTCCTCAAATACACACCCCCCCACCCCCTACTTCTCCTCCAAATCTCTACCACTTCTCAAATACACCCCCCCCCCACCCCCTACTTCCCCTCCAAACCTCTGCCACTCCTCAAATACACCCCCCCACCCCCTACTTCCCCTCCAAACCTCTGCCACTCCTCAAATACACCCCCCACCCCCTACTTCTCCTCCAAACCTCTGTCACTCCTCAAATACACCCCCCCCCACCCCCTACTTCTCCTCCAAACCTCTACCACTCCTCAAATACACACCCCCACCCCCTACTTCTCCTCCAAACCTCTGTCACTCCTCAAATACACACACCCCACCCCCTACTTCTCCTCCAAACCTCTGTCACTCCTCAAATACACACCCCCCCACCCCCTACTTCTCCTCCAAACCTCTGTCACTCCTCAAATACACACCCCCCACCCCCTACTTCTCCTCCAAATCTCTACCACTTCTCAAATACACCCCCCCCCCACCCCCTACTTCCCCTCCAAACCTCTGCCACTCCTCAAATACACCCCCCCACCCCCTACTTCTCCTCCAAACCTCTGTCACTCCTCAAATACACACCCCCACCCCCTACTTCCCCTCCAAACCTCTGCCACTCCTCAAATACACCCCCCCACCCCCTACTTCTCCTCCAAACCTCTGTCACTCCTCAAATACACCCCCCCACCCCCTACTTCCCCTCCAAACCTCTGCCACTCCTCAAATACACCCCCCCACCCCCTACTTCTCCTCCAATCCTCTGTCACTCCTCAAATACACCCCCCCACCCCCTACTTCTTCTCCAAACTTCTGTCACTCCTCAAATACACCCCCCCCCACCCCCTACTTCTTCTCCAATCCTCTGTCAATCCTCAAATACACACCCCACCCCCTACTTCTCCTCCAAACGGGAAAATGCTGATGTAAACAAGCATTTCACCCTTCCGCCTAGTGACAGGACACTGATCACCGCTCCCTGTAATCGGGAGCGGTGATCAGTGTCATGTCACACATAGCCACTCCACCCCAGTTAGAATCACTCCCTAGGACACACTTAACCCTTTCACTGCCCCCTAGTGATTAACCCTTTCACTGCCAGTGTCATTTACACAGGAATCAATGCATCTGTATAGCACCGATTGCTGTATAAATGACAATGGTCCCAAAAATGTGTCAAAAATGTCCGATGTGTCCGCCATAATGTCGCAGTCCTGATTTAAAAAAAAAAAAAAAAAAAAAAAAAAATCGCAGATCGCCATTACTAGTAAAAAAATAAATAAATAAAAATGCCATAAAAAAACTATCCCCTATTTTGTAGACGCTATAACTTTTGCATAAACCACTAAATAAACGCTTATTGCTCTTTTTTTTTTTACCAAAAATATGTAGAAGAATACATATTGGCCTAAACTGAGGAAAAAAATGTTTTTTTTTATATATTTTTTGGGGATATTTATTATAGCAAAAAGTAAAAAATAATGCGTTGTTTTAAAAAATGTCGCTATTTTTTTTGTTTATAGCACAAAAAATAAAAACCGCAGAGGTGATCAAATACCATCAAAAGAAAGCTCTATTTGTGGGGGAAAAAAGGACAACAACTTTGTTTGGGAGCCACGTCGCACGACCGTCCAATTGTCAGTTAAAGCGTTGCAGTCCCTACCTTTCTTCCAACCCTCTGCCACCCCTCAAAGATCACCCCTATACTTCTACAAACCTATATTGTCCCTCAAAGATCCCCCCTACTTCTTCTCTAAAGCTAGCCATACACCATACAATTTTCTTCTTATTATTGTTATTATTATACAGGATTTATATAGCGCCGACAGTTTATGCAGCGCTTTACAACATTATTCAATTTTCTTTACATTTACCTTCATCTATGTAGTGCAAGGGCCTGCCTGATTACATACAAATTGAAAGTGTATAGGTTTGACCTCATATTATATGTTTTGGTAACTCTAAAGGAAAGTTGTACAAGAAAATTGTATAATGTATGGCCAGCCCTAATCTCTGCCACTCCTCAAAAATCTTCCCCATTTCTCCTCCAAAACGCTGCCACTCCTTACAGATTTGCCCTACTTCTCCTCCAAACCTATATCGTTCCTCAAAGATTCCCCCTACTTCTCCTCCAAACCTCTGTCGCTAGTCAGACACCCTACCTCCAACCCTTTACAATCCTCTAAATTCTAACCCCAAATGTTTATATTTTATAGAAAAAACTGCTTTGGTGCTGGAATATTGATTGTAGTGAATATTAAAAAAAAACAAAAAAAAAAAAAACTATAATTCCCCCCCCAAGGCTCCATTCACACCGAGCGTTTTTTTAGCTTGAAACTTGAAGCTACAAAACGCTTGAGGGGGGAAAAAAATCCATTATTCTCTATGGAGATGGTTCACATCTCCACTCCAGGTCGCCTGAAGCTCAAACAAGTTCTGGACCCTTTTTTGTCGCTCGAATCGGGCAGATTTGGGCGTTTTTGGAGCAGGAAGCAGATGACAAAATCTAAAAACATAGCAACAATTGATTAAACAGATGATTTTTTTCCTATTGGCTAATTAAAAAAATGCCAAAGCTCAAAAACGCCAGAAAATGCTGCATGGAAACCTGCAAAAAAAAAAAAAAATCGCTATGCTCAGGTGTGAACGGGGCCTTATAGGATTCTTTGTTTTTCTAAAGGATTATTTCTTGTTTGCACACACATTGTTCTTACGGTCAGGATAGTCACATCTATCCCTGACAGGGACATGTACCCAAATCCCTAGATTCTTCTAGGTCACCTGTACCTTGATTTTTTGCTCTCTTTTCTGAGAATGCCCTGATTTTATTATTATTAGGATCATGAACATCGGCCAGTGTACCCCACTCTGAGGCAGGTCCAGCCCCAAAAAGCATGATCATAGGCAAAGACATTTTCAGCCTCTATTGTCACACCTTGACCACAAGTACATGGTCAACGTTGGCAGTCCCATAAACCCAGGCCCTGGAAATAGAGGGTTCAAAATGGCCAGCCTCATTATCAGAGACGTAAATAAAAATTGCACATCTATATCTATATCTATATCTATATATATATATATATATATCTATATATATATATAGATCTATATATCTATCTATCTATCTATCTATCTATCTATCTATATGCAGGAACATAACAACGAGGAAAACAGAATTAAGAATTCAATATATCAGCATATAGTTTAGAACTATAAAAACAGAAATTTTCTTATGGAAGAACACAGATGATACATGAGTGACTGAGGCATTCGGAAGGACTGAGAAGGATAAGTGAGGAGTATAGTCAGAAGAAAAGTACAATGAAGTGGTAGTAAAAGGACATTAGATGTTTAGCTAGAAAGAACAGCTGACTGAGGTTTGAAGGACGAATGAGAAGAAGAACGTGCGTGGAGACATGTTTAGTGTTCATATCGTATTCACCGTTTCTAAAACTACAATTGCAAGACTACCAGATCTAAAACAAAGTTCATACCTAAAATAAAGAGCAGGAAAAAGCAGATAAATGTGCAGCAAAGTGCACAAAGGTACTTACACCTAGGAAAGGAGTGAATGATAAGGGCCAGGTGGCACCTGTTCTGAGGTGCAATGCTTGACAAAGAATAACGATGGTAACAGGTGTGGGATAATTACTCAGTTACAACACTCCCATCATAATGGCCATTTCCCCACCCCCACCATTATGCACATAACCATCCCCTTCATCTGCTGTAGTGAAGCACATCCTTTGAGCCAGAGGCCACACAATGATGGACTTTCATTTATAAAAAATAAAGTGCATGGTAAAATAGTGTAGGTACCATAACCTGCCAGAACGGAAGTAACCAGATACTCCCACATAGGTCAATGCATATAATTGCCGGCACACTGGGGGCCTTCAAATTCCAATTTAAAAGGTATTAGGGCAGTTCACACCACATGCAGTCCAGCATGGTTTTTTTTCTGTATCAAAAACGCATGGATGGTTACGTGGTTTCCAATGGCATAGTTCACACCAGTGCAGTCAGTTCCAGGGCGTTCCAGTTCCAGAAAAAAAAAAAAAAAACAGTAGAACATGCTGCAGTTTTACTGTACTGGAACAAGGTACAACGCATAAAAAACACACGGGATGTACTGAAAACGCACTAAACCCAAGTACAGTGGGAAAAAAAAAAAAAAGGAAAAAAGCAACTAGAACGCATCCAGAAAAGCATTAAAAATGCATCAAAAATGCACCGGAACACGTCAAAAACGTATTAAAAACGTGTATGCAGAAACGCATCTGGAGTGTGTTTTTGTGGTGTGAACCAGCTCTTATTCAAAGCGATTATATCCCAGAAAAAAAAAAAAAAGGGTGCTACGCATTCCAAAAAGAAAAGAACCATGTATTAGGGTCAGCTTGAGGATCCATCTAAAATGGCTGTGTACACTAGCCTTAAAGTAGAACTATAGGCAAACCTTTTTTTTTTTTTTTCATTTTGGATAGAGCAAGGGAGGCTTATAACCCGTCAAATTTTTTTTTCACCATCTGTGTCCCATTGCAGAGATTTCCATGCAGAGATTGCAATAGTGAAGCACAGTCATTTGGGGCTTACTTAAAGTGACCTTTTTACCAGACCATTCATTTCAATAATTCCATAAGATTACATTGGCATTTAATGTATTTTAAGCATGTTATTTACCCATAAAAGCCTACTATGCGTAGACATCCAAAAGCCCCAACTGCTACAGGATGCTACATCATCATATCAGCAGCCCCAGCTGACTCAGAGCTGTTACTCAAGTGATTCTCTATCGCAGGGATCTTCAAACTACGGCCCTCCAGCTGTTGCGGAACTACACATCCCATGAGGCATTGTAAAACTCTAACATTCACACACATGACTAGGCATGATGAGAATTGTAGTTTCTGAACAACTGGAGGGCCATAGTTTGAAGACCCCTGCTCTATAGTATTCCCCTTTACTTTTCACCCAGCAACGACAGAAAAGATTATGTAGGGAGGTAAAGACAGAAGCAGAGGAGCTGGGTCAGCACAGAGAATAATTTGACACTCCCAGAAGAAGAGGACTATGCTAGGAAAATTGAGTCTCCTGTTATAGTCACATTTTCCTGCAAGTACAGAGGTACATTGCAAGTGAATAAAAATCAATTATGGAAAAGAACAAAAAACATTTTCAACTAAGCATTTAAAAGAAATACTTTTTTTGTGCTACTAACTGCAGTTTTTAAAGTTAGTTAGTTAGAGGATCTCCTTAAAACACTTGGAATTGTCATTTCAACCTTTTTTCATTGGGAAGATTATTTTAAACAATTGTATCTATTTGTAGTTTCTACTTCGGGCAATTTAGTTTTTACATGTGACCAATAGCTCCTTGTTAAGTAATGTTGAAGATTGCAGTGACCTTAAACTAGCAACAAAATTTGGATTTAGGCCGGCCATAGATGGATTGTGCAGAACTGTTCAAGATTCAGTCCATCTATGGGCAGCCTGGTTGTACTGAAGTCAATTAATCGACTGACTTCAGTACAACCAGCCTGTGAGCCGCCAGCAGCAATCATTGTGTTCTGCCAGCTGGGAAGGCTCCCCACTGGCAGAACACAATTGCGCTGCTGATGGAATCCCCCCCCAATCAACACTGACTGTGTTGATCGGGGAGTCAAGCAATTTTCTTTCCTGCAACCCATTGGCTTGCTTTACAGAAGTGGATGGAGAGAGGAATTCTTTTTGTTGCCATGGGTTACTAGTGGGAGATTAACTCTCTCCATTTGTCCTGTTTAGCATTATCATAGAAAGTGCAAGTAAAAGAAAAACCCAAATTTTGGGCTGTCCCCAAACAAGTAATAGAGGGGAAATCTTCCAATGTTGACACTAGTTCTGGTGAGCTGGGGGTCCCCAAGGAATTCCATTAACTTGCAGAGATTTCCTCTCACTTTCTGGTGTGACTATGGGACAGGAAGTGAAGGGAAATCTCCCAAATGGACCACAGATGGCAAAAAAAAAAAAAAAAAAACCTGACAGGGGTTATAACCCTCCCTACCCTATCCAAAAATGAAAAAAAAAAAGTTTTGCCTATAGTTCTACTTTAAATACAGCTAGCGTTTTTAGACTACAGTTTCAGTAACCCACTGCATTAGTGCAGACATTTTAAAAAAGAAAACATCTCAGCAGTTTTATAATAGAACCTTTGCTTAGTTCAGAATTTAATTTCTGTTAGCAAATGAAGCCATCATACCTCAGCAAAATCCAATGACATATTAAATACAGTATGCTTGGCCAAGGGTCAATGTGCAGCAAAATCAAAGGAGATTCTCAGTGTTACAGAATCATTTTAAATGTTTCTCAACTCCTAGAGCAAGAATATTGCTACTTTGGCCCTAGGCAAAGTAATAGCTTTACCCAACCAGTGGCTAATAATAAGCTGAAGTGCGGGTGCTCCTTTTACTATTGCCTGAACATAAATTTACTCACAAATGATCCAGAATTCCGCACTCCACCCTCTTTACACACAGAAAGTAATGAGGTTTCGGTGTCCCTAAAAAACAGAAATATTACAAAGCAGATCTCGCAACTCTCACTTTTGCATGTTACCACGGATTCCCCCATTTGGGTCTTTAAGGAACTTCCAAAGTGCGATACCATTTTAATTACCGTTTGATTTTGGCTTCAATATTCTACACGGCCAACCACTTTAGGCCCTTTGAAGCTTTATAGCTTGAAAATACAGGACTAGATCAGCACATTAATGTCAACTTTCCTGCCTCATTGCTGATCATCCAGAATCCACTTTAACCCAGACTGGCAAACCCTTGGTCCTTTGCTTGTTGGTTGTCATTACTACTCTCACATACCCCATTTCCTTACTTTATGCCACTTTCCTGAGTGGTAGGCCCTGCGAGAACATGAAGCCCCTCAAACAGAATATTACAAATACCTCAAGATCAAACACTGGATCTCCATCCTCACTGGAAACTAAATCTCTTTGACCACGTTTGCTTTAATTCTCTGGGGTCCCCCTGAGTTTTATCTCTCCTATACTCTACTTAGCATACCGTATATACTCGAGTATAAGTCGAGTTTTTCAGCACATTTTTTTGTGCTGAAAGTGCCCCCCTCGACTTATACTCGAGTCAAGCACTTTTCTGCAGCAAAAAATTTCATTTTCCGAACCAACTTTGGGGCCCCGTATCTCAGGGCCACTTGGTGCTAGGAACTCCAGCTTTGAATATGTTGTGGTACCAGTACCACTGGGATTTCACACCAAACATATTCAAAGCTGGAGTTCCTAGCACCAAGTGGCCCTGAGATACGGGGCACCAAAATCGGTTCAGAAAATGTCATTCTCTGCTGCAGAAAAGTGCTTGACATTTTCTGAACCGAATTTGGGGCCCAATATCTCAGGGCCACTTGGTTCTAGGAACCCCAAATTTGGTGTGCAAATCTAGTGAACCTGGTACCATAACATATCCCAAGCTGGGGTTCCTAGCACCAAGTGGCCCCGAGATACGGGCCCTAAAATCGGTTCGGAAAATGTCATTCTCTGCTGCAGAAAAGTGCTTGACATTTTCTGAACCGAATTTGGGGCCCAATATCTCAGGGCCACTTGGTTCTAGGAACCCCAAATTTGGTGTGCAAATCTAGTGAACCTGGTACCATAACATATCCCAAGCTGGGGTTCCTAGCACCAAGTGGCCCCGAGATACGGGCCCTAAAATCGGTTCGGAAAATGTCATTCTCTGCTGCAGAAAAGTGCTTGACATTTTCTGAACCGATTTTTGGGGCCCTGTATCTCGGAGCCACTTGGTGCTAGAAATCCCAGCTTTGGGTATTTTATGTTGCTAGTTCCACTGGGTTTGCACACCAAATTTGGGGTTCCTAGCACTGACCCCGAGATATGGGGCCCCAAAGTCGGTCAACTGTGTCCATCTGCAGCAATGTCATTTTGGGACACTTTGGGTTCAGAGACCCCAAATTTTGGCTGCAGCTGGGGGGGCATCTAGGAACCCTTAACTACCGAGTTTGAAGTTCGGGGGACCTATGGCTGCAAATGGGCACAGTGAGGCATGCAAACGGGCACAGTGAGGCTGCAAATGGGCATTGTTGACCCTCTTTTCCATTTAAAGTAGCTGTGCATTTCTCACCCTCGTCTTATACTCGGGTCAATAAGTTTTTCCCATTTCTTTGTGGTAAATTAGGGCCCCGACTTATACTCGGAACGACTTATACTCGAGTATATACGGTACTTGGTCGCCCTCTCCCTCCTCACATTTGTCAAGAATTGGGAACAAGGTAAGAACAATTCTGAAGCAACACAGGATTAGAGTTAGATCTGGTCTAAGAAATCCAAATGCTTTTTTGAAGCAGCTATATTAGGGTCAGCTTACGAGTTCCTTTTTCTGTGGTTTTCTCTACCTGCACGCATAGCAAAAGCTGTACCATCTTATAGTGACAGATGATTTAGGAAAGGTTGTCACAAAAGTAATGTCTTACATAAATGGTGGTCCTGTCCGAAACAAATTCTATTTTGGTCCAGGAACTTTGGCCCACAGTTCACACCTTGTTTTATATTATCGAAGGACCGCTGGATAGCCTTCCTAATCAAAACTATTCCAGGACTCACTACCTCCCCGCAAAAACTAGACACTTTTCTCTTTCTAGCTTCCAAACACACTACTGTAAAAACCTGGAAAAAAAAAACTTTAATTAGGAGCACATGAATACACTGCTCATTAATGAGAAACTATCCAGTGTTCTTATCAATTCACAACCGAAATTTCTAGAAATTTGGGAACTCAAACAAAGTCCTTCCTTCTCCGATACCCCCTAGCGTAAGCTGCTTATAAATGCCATGTCTCACCTTAAGCTCTTAGGCTGCATTCACACCTGTGTATTGTTTTCAGGCAGAAAGTCGCGTCATTTTTACACAGGTCAAAAGGTCACCAATGTAAAAAGCAGAAGAAACGCTCAAATCTGCCCAAATTGAGCTACAAAAAAAAGCTCCAGAACTTTAAGCTTCAGGCATTTTCGAGTGGAGCTGTGAATCATCTCCATAGAGAATAATTGATTCTCCATCAGCGTTTTGGGGCTTCAGGCTTCAAGCTACAAAACGCTGAGATGTGAATGAGGCCTCAGACTTTGAAGGATACCTTCCCCTTTATCTAATTTGCACCTCTCCCATTCCTGTCCCCCCCCCCCCCCAATCCCCACTGCTCTCCACCTAGGTCTTAATGCAGATTACCAAACAAGTTTTAGGTTTATAGTTTTGGATATTGCATGGGTTTTAATAGTGATTTCTTCATAGCTTTAATTATTTCATTGCTCCCTTTGTTGGTCACTAGCGCCTAAATATTCTGCAATTCTGTGATGTCCAGTCATAGTTCATTTTCCACAATGTAATGGTAAGATCCCATGCAGTTGCTACTCTATGTCACAGCTGCTGTGGTCAGTCTACACAATTAAACCACAGTCCATTCATACTTGGCGAGTTATGTGCAGTTGTGTGAATGACTGAGCACAGGCCTGTACTGATCAGCTGTGACACCATCAATAGCAGAGGCCAAAAATGTGTTCTTGGTTAGCAGCCTATACTGCACTAGGGGCATGAAAGAGAACCTGGGTGGAAGCAACTACCTAAAAATCGTTCTTCCTTAAAGTATAGCTAAATGCAAAACTTTCTTTTACATTTGACTGAATGGAGTGGGTATTGGTTAGAACAAAGGTCAGGTTTTTATTGCTGTCTGCGTCCTCATTAGGGAGATTTCTCTCTAATTGCCCTTGATCACAAATGTCAATGGGAAAAAAATTGAGGGTAAATCCAAAATGTTGATTTACTACTTGAACAGGAATAAAAGCAAAAATCCTCCAGAAGGGACACGTATTCCCATGACAACTTTCCTAAAAGGGATTTAGGGATTTCCCTCAAAATTGGAAAGGTATCCTCTTGCTTCCTGTTTAATCGACAAGGCAGGAAGTAAAAGAAAGATTTCTAGTAAGACACAGATGGGGGAAAAAAATGGAGTTTTAACCCTCCCTATTCTATCCACAAAACAGTCTTGACTTGAGATCAACGTTAAGATGGACAAATCGAGACCTCAACTGTGAAAGAAGGGCCTCGTAGTACCGCTTATAGTTTAAGATACACTCCCAGGTGTTATATAAGCAGCTTTTCATTTTTATTTTCAACCTCCAATAAACTGAAGAGGTATGACACTGCATAGGTGACAAATACATAGAAAACCCATCATATACCCACAGCTGGTCCAGAGGAAGGCAATAAAAAACAAACAATCAAGCACGATCCAATTTGCCCCAGCGGGGGAAAAAAAAAATCCTTCCTGATCCCCCAGGAATCCAGCTCTTTTTTAAAACAATCTACTGAGCTGGCCAGAACTAGTACTTGAGGGAGTCTATTTACATTTTCACAGCTCTTACTGTGCAGAAGTCTAACCGTATTTGGAGATTAAATCGCTTTTCCTCTAGACGTAAAGATTGCCCCCTTGTCCTCTGTGACGATCTTAAAGTGAATAACTCAACAGCAAATTTAATATATGGACCACTTATGTTGATCCTAAACCCCTTAATCTCCTCTTCTCAAGAAAGAATAAATTCAGTTCCTCTGATCTATCGTCATAGCTGAGCACCTCCATGCCTCTTATCAGTTTGGTTGCCCTTCTCTGTACTTTTTCCAGTTCCCTGATATCCTTTTTGTGAACTGGTGCCCAAAACCGAACTGTATATTCCAGATGAGGTCTTACTAAATGATTTGTACAGGGGTAAAAAATCTCTCACTTTCTGGAGTCTATACTTTTAGCTTAAGAAACTGCTGCTTGGCATTGCAAGCTATTATTACATCTATGATCTACCAGAACACCCAGATCCTTTACCACCACTGACTCTCCTGGCTCTTCTCCTCCTAGTATGCATGACACACGCATGTTTTTAAGCCCCCCTAATTGCCCAATTAAACAGTGCATTGAGGTTGGCTTGTAAATTGGGCTGTGGAAGGGGCAGGAGCGGGTAGCTCAGGCTCTGAGGTCCACTGAGAGGCTGAGCCAGGTGCCAGTCCAGGGTCCTGAGTGGATCCCAACCATATGGTCATGATATTTCCCCAGCCTGGATTGGCTCTGTGACGTCAGCCTGCTGTCATCTAAAAATGGGTTACAGGAGTGCAGAACAAACTGCACTTCTTTTATCCACAGAAGCACAGCCAAAACAAGCTGAACTTCTCATTTAACCACTACTCTCTCAATTTGTTTTTTTTAGCCACATTTCGGTCCTCTTGCAAACTGAATTGTCCAAGCCTGTAGACTTGGTCTTTTAATCACACCGCATTCCTGTGCTATTCATATGTGATTAAGTGCACTGCGATTGGAGCCCATTCATTTTGAATGGGCTCATCTCACTGCACTGCACGAAAGTGCAGGCACCTTTTTTGGAGCCACACCGCAACCGGATCGCATGGTCATTTTGTTCCATATGATACAGTGCAGGCAAACCTCTCTGCGTTTGTGATGCATTTGGGGTGTGAACTTTGTATTGACACCTGCAGCGGAACACAAACACAGTGCGATTGCAATGTAGTGTGGGAAACATGCAGGGATTGCTGCATTTCCTGCACCGCATGTGTGTGAAACTAGGCTTACAAGTCAACTGAGCCAAGTGGAACATGAAAGGTCTAACACCCATTGCATCCTTTCAGAGCAGAAGCCGTAGTTGCCTAAATACAATGGAGATTTCTCAATCCATGTGGTTTGGCGTGGATGGGGGAATCAATCGAGTGATTGTCTCTCGTGGGCTGAATGTCCAAAATTCAAGCAATCTATGCTCAGCTTCAGTTCTGAGCTGAAGATAGGCCACGTTTTCCAAAGAAGAGTGATGTTAGGGCAGTAAATTCAATGCATAAATTGGTATGCATATCACATTATTACTTAGGTATACAACGTGTAGCACTTCATTTGATCCTAAATACTGAGCAATGTCCAGTTATAGTTCAGGGATATCTATTTTAATGTCCATAATCTACATGCACATGCAAAATTCTGTAACAACCTGGCCCTTCAACAATTTAAGAACCTATAAATCTAACAACTGGCTCCTGCTCAATTAACCCCCAAGTGAGCGGGTTTCTGGGAAGATAGAACTAAACCGTAATACTGGGGCGTGTATGGTTTCATATATGCTGCAAAGAGCTACATACATTTAGTAGCTGCTGCATGAACACAGGAAATAAATAACCCAGTTATTACATTTTTTCAGCTGGCATTTAGCATCGGAATAAAAAAAAAAAACTGTGCACTTGGCTGCTACAGCTTACAGAATTGTCCTTGTAGAGCTAAAAATTCCTAAATATTTTTTTGCCTTTCTTGCCAGAGAGGAGCTTCCTGCTGCTTCTCATGATAACCATACAATAGGATGCTAGAAGACAACACTGCTGGATGCTTATCTGCAGAAGAGGAAGTGAGGAGAGCAGAAAATTGCTTCCTCGGCTGGGTAGCACAGATCCAATGTATATATAGATGGACACCCTGTGTCTTTGTTTATATCTGCTTTAGGTCTACAGCCTTCATTGTGATGCCAAATATTTCTTACATAGCTGCAATACTGAATAACTAAAATAAACTAGTTTTCATTCCTTAGATTCAGGGTGTCAACACAACCAAGAATATACAGTAATATGTGCTATTATAACAAATCACTGACAAAGGGAGGTCTGATAAATTGATGACCAAAGCAGGCCAATCACAGGGATCAGATTGACAATGCACCTTTTTCTGGCACGGTGATAACAGGAGTACACATATGCTTCTCCTTACCCTACAGGGCCCATTTGTAACCACTTCTCCTCCCATACCTAATAAAGCTAAGCAGTTTTGAACCAGGAAAAAAAAAAATACGTGTTGGTAGAATTCCCTGTCCAAAAACATAAAGAAGCAGAGAACAAAGACATAACATTTAAGGAGCGTCATCTCCTGCGCTGCATATATATACTATATATAGTACTGTATGTTGTTTTCCTTATTCAAAAGATGTTAGGCATTTTATTCAGTGATGGTTTCATCTTTCGATTGTAAAACAAAAACTTGCCTTTGATTTTGACGAGATAAATTCTAATCTAGTAAAAGTAGACTGGAGTGCTTCTAGTTTAGTAAAGCTGGCCATAGACGGTTCAACAGGGACCAGCCGATATTCCAACCATGTATGGGAAGGCTTACTGTACCCAAGTTGATCAACTGATCAACCAGCATGTCAGATTTTTCATGCGATTAATGCCAGCATCTTTAGCCGCTAGTAACAGTCACTGTGTGTTCTCCCGGCCGGGACAGCTCCCAACACCAGGAGAACAAAATAGCTCAGCGGGAGGGATTCCCCCATCAACACTAACTGTGTTGATGGGGGAGTAGAGGGATTTTTCTCAAGGTTAACATCCTTGGTTGCAGGAAAGAAAATCAAATCATCTATGGCCACTGACACCAATGATGGGGCACCAATTCTCCCACTGACACCAATGATGGGGCACCAATTCTCCCACTGACACCAATGATGGGGCACCAATTCTCCCACTGACACCAATGATGGGGCACCAATTCTCCCACTGACACCGATGATGAGGCACTATTCCTCCCGCTGATGCCGATGATGGGGCACTATTCCTCCCAGTGATGCCGATGATGGGGCACTATTCCTCCCTGTGATGCCGATGATGGGGCACTATTCCTCCCAGTGATGCCGATGATGGGGCACTATTCCTCCCAGTGATGCCGATGATGGGGCACTATTCCTCCCAGTGATGCCGATGATGGGGCACTATTCCTCCCAGTGATGCCGATGATGGGGCACTATTCCTCCCAGTGATGCCGATGATGGGGCACTATTCCTCCCAGTGATGCCGATGATGGGGCACTATTCCTCCCAGTGATGCCAATGATGGGGCACTATTCCTCCCAGTGATGCCAATGATGGGGCACTATTCCTCCCAGTGATGCCGATGATGGGGCACTATTCCTCCCAGTGATGCCAATGATGGGGCACTATTTCTCCCATGGATACTAACAATGGCACACTATTCCTCCCACTGACACCAATGATGGGGCACTATTCCTCCCACTGATACCAATGATGGAGCACTATTCCTTCAACTGACACTAATGATGGGGCACTATTGCTCCCACTGACACCAATGACAGGGCACTATTTCTCCCACTGATACAAATGATGGGGCACTGTTTCTTCAACTGACACCAATGACGGGGCACTAATGCTACCACTGACACCAATGATGGGGCACTATTCCTCCCAGTGACACCAATGATGGGGCACTATTTCTCCCACTGATGCTAATGATGGGGCACTATTCCTTCAACTGACACCAGTAACAGGGCACTAAACCTTCCACTGACACAAATGACGGGGCACTATTCCTCCCATGGGTACCAACAATGGGGCACTATGACTTCCCCTAATACCAACCATTGTTTACTCCCACTGATGCCAAAGTCCAAAGTTTGAAGGACAGTAAACTGGCCCTTTGTTTAGAAAGTTTGGAGGTCCCTGCTATAAACCATGCAGGGAATTCTGCCGGGTTCATCAATACACCATGAAAGGTGCTCTCCCAGGTACCACTGCATGTCATAAAAGGAGTACCCTTCTGGCTGTCTCAGTACACCATGAAAAGTGCTCTCCTGGCTGCCACAGTATACCATGCATGTAATGTTCTGGGTGCAACAATAATTCATAAAGGGTGTTCTCCAAAATGACATTGCAAGGTATTCTTCCGGGTGCCACAGTATACCATGAAAAATGCTCTCCTGGGTGCCGCAGTATACCATGCAGGGTGTATTTCTGGGTGCCACAATATTCTAGGCAGCAAGATAGTATGCTGGGTACATTCCTCGCTGCCTCTGAATACCATGCGTGGTACTCTGCTGGATGCCACAGTACACCAAGTAGGGCACTCTCCTGGGTGCCACAAAATTCCATGTAGCATACTATTTTGGGTTGCACAGTGCACCATGCAGGGTACTCTCCTGGGTGCCACAGTACACAAAGCTAGATAATCTTCTGGGTTCCACAGGACACCAGGCAGGGTGCTCCCCTGAATGCCCCAGTACACCATGCAGGGTGCTCCCCTGAATGCCCCAGTACACCATGCAGGGTGCTCCCCTGAATGCCCCAGTACACCATGCAGGGTGCTCCCCTGAATGCCCCAGTACACCATGCAGGGTAGTCTTGTGTCACACCTGGAATGATGGAGAAGTTGGCAGAATGCTCAGCACATGATTGCTATGCGTGGAATTATGACATTTTGGGGCTGACAATTCTGGTATGTTTAATAACCAATCCTCAGTGCAAAAGAGAGATGATGCTGAAAATGTGCATAAGGCAGAAAGCCATGCTGTCTACGTTTTTTACAGCTGCAGAACCAGTAACGTATTGTCATACCTTACTGGTTATACTGTTCTCATTTTCCTAATCAAATAATCATATCGCTTATACAAGAAATTAATCAGCTACTCACCATTTGGAGCTTGGCAGAGAAGCAGTCCAGGAACGCTGTTATTTAGTCATCCAGCCCTGGGAGAGGACAGATATAGGAGGTTACAGTGTCTCACCAGTGGGGAAAAATATATTCTTAAATTAAATTAATACTTTATAAAAGACCTAGACAACATGATACTGTAAGGTAAGGCACTGTTATGGGCTCACCATAGAGATGAAGTACACAAATGATTGTCATTCCTACCATATAGGGAGAGTATAATCTTTAGGCGTGGGTTTCAAGTTCAAACTTCAGTTTCAGAATGATTGGGCTTCGTATGGTTTGACTTTCATTTTCACAACACTCAATGTAACAGACAAATGAATGGCATACATGCATGCAATAGAGATCAATGAGAAGCTGGATACTAATGGCAAAGGAGGCAATCAGTTTTACAGCTAAACTCAAGGCAAACAGCTAAATATAAAGAACATATATGGAAGCTGATTTAGCTTACCAAATGATTTGTATTTTAGTCCTTTCAAACCAGAGATTTACACAACTCAGCCAGGAAAGTCACAAGCCTTCTTCCTCTGTGGTTAAGCAACACAGCCTGGTCACTTCCCACCCTCAGCCTGTGACTGATCAGTGAAGGAGCAGTAGTACACTGGATGAGGTCATCCCTCTGCTCGTCTCTTTTCTCATCAACATTTGTGCAATGTAGCACATCTGACTAGCTCTTAGTACGGTCTCAGGCTGAGCGGAGCTGTGGGGGGGTTTACCAAAACGGATATCCAGTCAACATCAGGTGCTTACAGTAGCAGTATTTAAAATAACATGTAGTTCAGCTTTAAATGGCCCTCGAAAAAAGTACTTACAGTTCAATTATAACAGGGGATTATGGGAATGAATGCAGATGTAGCATCCTCCAGGTACATCCTTATAAAAAAAAAAAAAAAGAAATTAGGGCTGTGGCCACAAAATATATATTGAGAGGTCTGTGAAATTTGACATATTGGCCAGTGTTTTTAGTACACCGATTATGAAAGAAATATAGGGATAGCCGTTCCTGAAACTTTCCAAAAGTGCCTGGCTGGAAGCCTACTAATTTCTCCCACAACAGGTTTCTTTCAAAAGCTAAGCTCTGAGCAAAGAAAAAAAATTGGTGATGTAAATGCATGCCAGCAAATTGCACTTCTGAACAGCCATTGAAAGGAAGCCAATACATGGATTGATCTGTTGGAGGGTTCCAGGTGAGGCCAGTGAAGTGAAGTACAACCAAACTTAGATCAGTGATGCAAGTTCCCGTTTTAGGATGCTCTAAACCAGAGTTCCGTAAAACCCAATGGTTCTTCTGGAGCAGTGGTGTCAAACTAAATTTCATTGCGGGCCGCATCAGCATTATGGTTGCCCTCAAAGGGTCAGATGTAGCTGTAAGACTAGATGTCCACAGCACATCACTTGCCCTTACAAATCAGATGTCAAGCCCCCCTTCCCTAATGCCGCGTACACACGGTCTGACTTTTCGTCTACAAAAGTCTGACGGACGCCGACAGACTAAAGCTGGCTGACAATCCGATCGTGTGTGGGCTTCCCCGGACTTTCAGCAGACTTTTCCAGCCGCAAATCTGACGGACTTTAGATTTGAAACATGCTTCATATCTTTACGTCGTAACTACTCCGGACCCAGAAATCCGCTCGTTTGTGTGCTAGTCCAACGGGCAAAAACCCACGCTAGGGCAGCTATTGGCTACTGGCTATCAACTTCCTTATTTTAGTCCGGTGTACGTCATCACGTACGAATCCATCTGACTTGGAGAAGTTCTGTCCTCCTCTCTGCTTCAGACTGCTGAGACAAGGTAGGGGAGGACACGATTTGGCCTGCAGGCCTCGTGTTTGACAAATGTGCTGTAGAGGTTGCTAGGGGTTCCTTGAGCAATGAGTAATTCCTGCCTCTCAGGTGAGTTTTTTTAGCGGGTTTATATGGGAGGTTAGCTTCTGTGGTAGGCCACAGAATTGGCCCATTGAGGTTTTAAGGTGTGATATCTTCAGCAGTGGGTCACATCTTGCCACAGTAGTTTTTATTTGGGCCATCTGTAGGGGGTTCCTTTTGGGGGATTGCTCTGGTCAAGCCCACTGAGTCGGCATCCCCTACCCCATCCATTCACATTAGGTGTGCGGGGGGGAGGGGGCGTAATTGTTATCAGAGCTGGGTTTGGGGAGGGTGGTTAAGGGGATACTCTATATTGGGTGGATGTACATGGGGGTGTTGGCTTGTAGGGGGACCAGCTTTTTATATTTCAATAAACTTGATAGGTTACTCTAGGTGTGATATATCCTTTGTTTTTTGTGTTGTGCAGCATTGATCTTTTTAGCTATCTGTAAAAGGGATTTACTTCCCAGTGACCACAAATGTAAGGGGCATTCTTCCCACTGACCACCGCACTAATGTACTGTGAGCTGTATACAGTACAGGGTAATTATTAGCAGGGGTTCCCTGAGCCCGGAAAGATTCTGCAAGGGTTCCTCCACGTCATTATACATATCTGTTTAAAAGGAGCCATTTCAAACATATTGTTTTTGAACCACATGCAGCCTTCTCATTCTTTCCGTGCTCCCTGAATGCTTTAAAATTTCAATTAAATAAGGCCTCCAGTAGATAAAGGCTATAATTCTTTATGTAATCTTCCAGGTCAATACTTCGGGAAATATGAGGATTCTTCAAAAAGTTTCTGCACCTCTTTTTAATAAGTTTCCCAGCCATCTTCACCACAACTTTAATGCCGCGTATACACGAGCGGACTTTACGGCAGACTTTGCCCGGCGGACGGGATTTCGTCAGACAATTCGATCGTGTGTGGACTCCAGCGGACTTTGTTCTCTCAAAAGTTGGACGGACTTAGATTTGAAACATGTTTTAAATTACCGTATTTATCGGCGTATAACACGCACCGGCGTATAACACGCACCCCAATTTAGGAGGGAATTTTAAGGAAAAAAAAAAAACTTTTAGGAGGGAAGTTGAAGGGAAAAAAAAACTTACATTTAAATGCCCATCATTGCAGCCTTTTCAGTGCAGCCTTGCCCCAGTGCAGCCATGTCAGTGCAGCCATGTCAGTGCAGCCATGTCAGTGCAGCCTTGCCCGTGCAGCCTTGCCCCAGTGCAGCCTTGCCCCAGTGCAGCCTTGCCCCAGTGCAGCCTTCGATCCCCTGTCCCTGCTTGCTGGGCTTCAAAATCGCGGACCGCGATTTGAAAATGGATCGGATAGCTCCGCTCGGGGCTACGAGTGAAACCGAAAGTAAACGAGAGCCGCCGGAAAGAGCCGAGGACCGGCTCTGTGTATTTCGGCGCCGGCGGCGCCATTTTCAAATCGCGGTCCGCGATTGTTATTTTGACAGGTCGGGATCGCAGGGGATCGGCGTATAACACGCACCTGCGACTTTCCCCTGATTTTAAGGGGAAAAAAGTGCGTGTTATACGCCGATAAATACGGTAATCCGTCGAAATCGAGTCCGTTCGAAAAGTCCGCTCGTCTGTATGCTAGTTCGACGGACATAAAGCCACGCTAGGGCAGCTATTGGCTACTGGCTATGAACTTCCTTGTTTTAGTCCGGTCGTACGTCATCACGTACGAATTCGACGGACTTTGTTGGATTGTGTGTAAGCAAGTCCGTTCATTCAGAAAGTCCGTCGTAAAGTATGTCGAAAAGTCCGCCGGGCAAAGTCTGCTGTAAAGTCCGCTCTTGTGTACGTGGCATAAAGGTCAGCTGGTTGGCCAGACAAACTAGTCACATGGCACTCAGACATGACCAATTACTACTCCTCCTGTCCTCACTGTTTCCAACGAAAATCTAAAAGTGCAGAAACTTTTTGAAGATTCCTCATATTTTAAAGCCCCTTTCTCTGAGATAATTTGTTACAACTGTTACCATATTGGTAATTACTATATTGCTACAATATTTTTTCTGGAATCAAGTAGGTTTTCCAGGCCAGATTTAAAGAGTTCAGCTTTAAAGAGACATGTATAGTGACCAGACACTGTTCTCTTATTTAATGTGCTGCCATGAATGATCTGAGATCTTCAAAAATATATAAATATATAAGATATAGCAAATATATTTTAAAGCAGTTCAAAGTTTAAGAAGTTATACAATTTTAACAATAAAAGAATTGCCATTCAATATATACTAAAAAACACATATCTGCCTGATTGAAACCAAAACATTTTTTGAACACTTTCTTAACCTTCCTCCCCCCATTCCCACCATACTGATCTACCCTACCCGTCCAGTTCTTCTACTGTAAACGAACACAATTCTGGCACCAAGTCCACCAGTGTTTTGCCACAACGTTTACCTATGGTTGATGCATCTTCTCTTTGCCTGCATGTGAGCAGTAAAATCCTATAGGCGTATACAGAGCAAGACTTGGGGCCAGAATTTACAGACTGTGCTGCCAATTTGCTCTAGTCTCCAGTGACCTCCTCCAATCTCCAGAAATCAATTCACTGGACAGGAAGACTCACATCACAAATAACTTACTTGCAGCTCTCTCCAGTGGATAATGTGAGATGTAGGCACCACAAATTATTTGTGAGTGACGGGAGGATTCCGGGGCTGAGAGATAATTGGCTGCATCTGCAAGTCCACTCTAAGTGTAGTCTTTGGGTCAAAATGACACCAATATCTGGCAGATGTACAGTAGTGGCAGGAAGGTATAATGTATTGCTACTTACTGTGTGTGGTTTCAGCCATACCCAGTGGGAAGGCACATCAAAAGTGGTTCCTGCAGCAGGTGAATCTATGTTGCTATGGGACAGAACCCCCATCAGCTCACACCATCTCACCACCTTCAAGCTTCTGCCAACCCCCCTCTCACCACTGCTCCCGATCCCCATCCTCTTTCCATGCTCTTACCACCACACCAAAGTCCCCCTCTGCGCTTGCTGCCACCATACCACAGCATGCCTTGACAATTGCTGCCACTGTACCAATGCATACCTCTTTGCTCTTTACCACTGCAAGAAAGCATCCTTCCTTATTCAGTACGTTCAACAGAGGGAAACACTTTTGCAAGTCCCTACTTTAAAGTAAGGGACAGGGTTTCAGTCTGAAGCTTCCTAAGCCAACAGTTTAAAGGATAGAGATATAGAGATATATATACACACACATATATACATATATTAATGTCCTATATCTACCAACAACATCCAGAAGGCGCAATATCGTATGGAGTCCCTCAAGGGTCACCTTTATCACCAGTGCTCTTCAACATCTACATCCGGCCTCTCCTCAAAATCATCAGAAAATCGGACCTCTGCTACCACTCGTACCCTGACGACACGCAACTCTACTTTCGCATCACCGGACAAAAAGACCATTATCAGCAACTAGAAAAATGCCTCACATTGATAGACAACTGGATGATCACTAGCTACCTCAAACTCAACCGATCCAAAACAGAGCTTCTTCTACTACACGCAAACCAAAATACAAAAAAAAGAACCCTTGGACACCGCCTACAGTCTTTGGACAGACCTTTGCCCCAAGCACCAAAGCCAAAAGTCTTGGAGTCATTTTTGACCCAGGAATGTCAATGGATGCACAAATCGGATCAGTAGTCAGCGGATCGCACCATCTTATTCCCCTGCTACGCAGACTCATCCCCTTCTTTCCAAAAGAGGACAAAGCGGGAGTAGTTGGAACTATCATTAACTACCGACTCTACTACACAAACTTCCTCTACACCGGACTACCTAAATACAAGATTGCACGCCTACAACTCATCCAAAACACCGCAGCAAGACTGATAACAGGAAAAAAACCCTGGGAATCCATTTCCCCATCCCTGAGGAGCCTACATTGTCTAACCGTAAAGGATCGGATCACATTCAAGACCCTCTGCCTCACCCACAAATGCCTACATGGAAACACGCCTCAATACCTATGCGAGAAAATAAAACACTACACACCTAATCGCAGTCTTCAATCAAGTGACCAAAACCTCCTCCACGTTCCCAAATCCCGCTACAAATCGAAGGGAGAACAAAGATTCGCAGTCCAAGGACCACTCTACCAACCAACATTCGCATGGAAGAAAACCATCAGGCCTTCAGGAAAAAACTCAAGACCTTCCTCTTCTAACAAGCTGGTCCCAGAAGACGGACCAAATGCCTTGAGGCGATTCAGTTCGCATTTGAAGCGCTATACAAGTCATTCATTCATTCAGAAAGTGGTGGAATCTATGTTAATTCTGAGATCCTTCTGGCAGCTCTTTTGCTATAGACAGATGAAAGGGTAAAGTAGGAGACCATATTCTCTGACCTAGCAAAAAAAAGAAGATCTTCTCCAAAAAGGTTGCCATAAAGCTTGCTGGCAGTTCTGGACTTTCTTACAAGAAAAAAAATCTGAGTGAGCTTTCCATGAGATTCATGCCCCCTAAACAGTGGTCCAATCAACAGAGCTGTTCAGGGAGTTTGAGCACTATTGGCTTAAGCATGCTGCCAGCACATGGTTTTAAGTCCAATTGCAGCAAGTAGCGCAGTTCAAAAAAAAAAAAAAAAAAGGGTTCTCGCAGTTATTACTGTTTATGCAATCTGGCTCATTTTTTTTGTATTTAAAAAAAAGGTAAAAAACATATAAATGTAACCACTTCAATACAGGGCATTTTCACCCCCTTCCTGCCCAGGCCAATTTTCAGCGCTGTAACATTTTGAATGACAATTGCGCCGTCATGCAACACTGTACCCATTTAATCCTTTTATTTCCCCACAAATAGAGCTTTCTTTTGATGCTATTTGATCACCTCTGCGGTTTTTATTTGTTGCGCAATAAACAAAAAAAAAAAAAAAACACAACAACAACAACAAAAAAAAAAAAAACAGTATTTTTAAACTTTTTGCTATAATAAATATCCCAATGTTTAAAAAACAAAGAAAAAAAAACAAAAATGAATTGCTATAATCTTTTTATATGGACTATAAACTGAAGGACTTATGAATAAATGGTTGTCGAACAAATCATTTGCATTTCCATTATTTCTTATGAGGACATTCACTGAAAATATATATATATATATATATTTTTTTTTTTTTTAACCACATTGTTTTCTATTTTTCCCTTTTAAAGCTACATAAATAATTTAATCTGTCCAGGGGTGCCTATGAAACTGTATGCTTCAACAAATTTCACAAAGCTTTACAATAGGGAAGACATGACACAACACAAGAAGATCGGGGTAACTGTACAAAATAGGAAATTAATCAACTTTTATTATACTTTTGATGATTCTTTATTACTGATTTGACTCCTTGTCTTCAGCCTGTTTTTTAAAAGGTGTACAGTAAATCATATGAAAAAAATCCTTTATACATTCAAACTACTGCTTACAGTAGGAAAATGTAAACGGCACATTATGGCAGAAGGCGGCACCCTATGGCTGGCTGTACAGCTAATAAAGTGATATTCTACATCTGTCCTGCCAGAAGTCATAATTACAGTATGGAAGAAGAGTTCTCGTCTCAGCTTTTTCCTCAATGGCAGTTAAATACACAAGCTTACTTTTCCATACAAAGCGCTTAAGTCCAGTCAACCCAATGCCAGCACAGAGCCAAGCTACACAGATCTGTGCCTCCCCCTTCATCTCTCCATCCACCCAACGTCCCAACATGGCATCCACTTGTACACAGCTGGTCTGAAAATCCTAAAATTCAAATGACCGATCGGCACTGTATAGTTTTCAAATATAATGAATTCTGATGTATAAAACACTACAAACGTGCAATACAAACCCTTTAGAGGGTAATGTATACAAATAATGTCTCTGACTGATAGCTTCATGAGTTTTGGAGATTTGGCCACGTCACAGCTGTTCTGTTCATCGTTCTCCTTGCTGGAGAAGAAACTGTATTCGAGGACACGTAAGGTGATCAACTCCCTGCTTTTACTCCATTTATCCTGTGGATCTCAGCTTACCTTCACCTCTTCTGCTGCTTCTTGATCTCATGCCCCAGTTGAAGACCATTGGGTCGAAACGCGTCGGGCAGTTACCCCCCTCTCCATGCAGCCCTTGTTATTAACTTTGTGATCACTATTTTATTTTGTATGGCTTTTTAGCAATAAAAATCCCCCTGTTTTTACCTGCACTATGTGGAAGCGGTGATTTTTCTTTAACATAATCCCTGGACGAGAGCAATATCCCTCCTGGGCGATCTTTGTCGGGTGGTGGCTCTGTGGTTCTACACCTGGAAAATTCTACCCCGAGGACCCACCGAATCACCTTTGGAGGTTCTGCCAGCTGAAGTTCACCTCGCTAGTTCCAGCATTCTGGATTTCCCTTCTGTAGCCCAATGGGGCTTATTGCCTTACTAACTCCTTGTCGCTGACAAGGGAGTCCATCTTATCTGGTAAGAGTACCCATCTTCTTTCACTCATTTGATGTTGAGCACCATCGATGTTGTTTCACTTCCACGGATCTACATCACATTTATCAGTCCCTTTCGGACTCCTACCATCCACTTTTGCTCTTCCTTCAGTGTGTGGACACGAGTAAACACCTCATCTACACAGCTTTTTTGTTTTGTATATTTGGACTATATGGATTTATTTATCACATTATTCACCACCAAGATCACACATATGGACTTAATTTATGGTCTTTTTTTATTTTTAATTTAATTTCTCAGCGCTGCATTTTTTTACCTATATCCCATTGTTTGTTACAACATATGCTGCTGCTAATTTATTTTGTTTTATATATAGAGCACAGTGTTTTTTATACATTTTCTTGATCATTACCTCACCACCAGTCTTCACCAGTCTCTCATATAACATGAGAGAGCAAAGATCTGCTTCTCTACCAAAATGGCCATTTCCACCCTCTAGACAAAGCAGGGGATGGAGTCTGGCAAGCTGGTCCTAGAGGCAGTGAGGTGCCTAGTCCTTTGACCTCCACATCACTTTTTTGTAGTTTTAAAGTGTTACTAAACCCAGGACCCTGCATTTACTATATCTGGTCTCCCACAGAACATGGAAATGCAATTATTTTAGTCAATATAAACTGCTAAATACCTTTTCTCATTAGCAGTCTTGTGACTTTATTCAGTGTCTGGTTAAAGCTTGTAGGAGTTTTCTCAAACTGATCAAACAGCCTTTTTACACAATGCAGAGAATTAACCCCTTAGGTTCCACAGTGAGTATAACAAGTATGCGTTGCTGCATATACACACTGATTTTACAGTTGTGGGTTTAGTAACACTTTAAGATTATTAGGGGTGCAACGGATCAAAAAACTCACGGTTCGGATCGTTCCTCGGATCAGGAGTCACGGTTCGGATCATTTTCGGATCAACAAAAAAAAAATCTCCCCCACAGTAATATCCACAATCTCCCTATTGGCAGGGCATTGCAGCAGGGCATTGCAGAGTATTGGCAGGGCATTGCAGAGTATTGGCAGGGCATTGCAGAGTATTGGCACTGCTGCCATCCGATCTCTCCCCTCCACTGTACAGATCAGTACACAGAGGGGAGAGAGAGAGGAACCGGCATGACATGACGCCGGTTTGTTACAAGTGATCGCTCCGTCATTCGACGTGCTAAACGGCCACCAGTGTACCAAGATGGCCGCTGCTCCGGAGCTAGGCCAAAGCCGCGGCCTTTCCTATGGCTGAGGCCACAGAGGTGTCCCGTACGGATTAACCTCCGCGGATCGGATCAACCTCCGCGGATCGGATCACGGATCGATGACGATCCTTTGCACCCCTAAAGATTATGTATAGTAATCTTTTACATTTTGGGTGGAGTAGGGGAGAAGTGGATTCTCTGTAAGCTTTTTATTGCTGTGTGTGTGCACTGGGAAAATTTACCCTCTCTATCTGTCCTTATGACTAATGTCACTGGGACAGATAATAATGAGAGATCCAAAGTTTTATGGGTTGTCATCAGAATAGGAGAAAAGGGGGACATTAGACCCCTGTTCCAGTGACAACTCTCTGAGACTCCATGCACACTGGCGTAAAGAACGTTGCTTCTACAGGAGTTTTGTGTTCTGCCTGTAGAAGCAGCTCAATATTATCCTATGTGTCCATACACATTAGGACGTTTACAGGTATATTTTAAGATCAATGTTTAGAGACAGGATAACAAAAAAAAAAAAAAAAAAACCCTTCTCATTCACATTTCTGAAAAAAAAAAAAAACACACAACACGGAAAAAACCTCTCCTAAACTTTGTACAAAAAATGTTGTATAGGAGCGTTTTTTTACGCCAAAGAGAACAGACGTTTTTTTTTTTTTAAGCCCAGTGTGCATGGAGCCTAGGAGGGCAGTTTCCTCTCACTTTAAAAAAAGTTTCCCATCACCTATTGTGTCTCCAAGACAAAAAGTAGAAGAAATGTGCCAGCTACCACCAGTGAAGCAATGTATTGGGTTTGTAATCTTAGCCCTAAGGTCATCCAAAGAACTACATTTATTTATCTAAAGCTATTAAAGCTTAAATCTGAAACAAGGCCTATGGTCATCCAGCATCACACTGAAAAGAGCCACTCGTAACAGGAACTATATAATAGGTGCAATGCCATTAAAACAGCTATGATTGATCAATCTGCTGCAAAATGGTGTTAAGTTTATATTTAACATGTCATACATTTACTGAATGTGCATGACCTATTTCCCACAACGGCACACCTTCCTTAACCCATTTCCTGGCCGGCCGCCAATTTCTGTATACTGTGATAAAAACTGATGCCAAGACAGAACGTAACATGAGCATATGTTGTTATGTATTTTTCAAAGCATTACATTACCCTATTAAAATTACAAACATTTCTGAAAGATGACTTCATCAAAACCCATCAATTTCATGCAATTCTGATATCACTTGGCAAGGAGTGGATTGGACAGTGTCACTTGCCGCTGTCACCAGATGCAGCTTTTTAACTGGCCACCATCACCTGCCACTAGATGTGGATTGTCACTTGCCACCATCACCTGCCACTAGATGTGGATTGTCACTTGCCACATCACCTGCCACCATTTGCAGATTTAATAGGTAAATAACAGTGCAGCACTAGGAATATATACAGAAACAAAATAACAGATTGCTCATAGCAGAAGATGTTAAAAAGTCCACTTTGGTATAAAAGATGGATATAAAAGTTGACAGATAAGATCGTCTTCCTCAGCGATCCCGCTTAGGGACGATACACTTGCGAGAGGACCTTATGACGTCACTGCAGCCACCTTATCCACCTATGTATACCGACAATATTACATGCCATTCATCCTAGCACTGGGGTTACAGTGCTTTTTATGGGAGTACCTGATTTTTAAGAATAAAAAGAAAGTATTTTAACCACACAGTGTGCTCTATACATTTTTTCACGGCACTACGGTTGGAATTTAAGAGTGACAACGTGCGGTTGTTAAAAGTGGTTGGACATTGTATCTTATTCATCTGTACATTCAAGCTTCCATCTGTGACCACTGTACGTGTCCAACGCCTGTTTGACCCATCTGTTAGCTCAGGGGTCCAGTGATTGAGGTGAGCGGTTTGGCTAGCTGGTGGAGGAATCACTGATTAGGAGATAACACATGAATGTCTATGAACACCCTTATCACCGCTGAGGAAATCTTATCTGTCAACTTTTATACCAAAGGGGACTTTTTAACATCTTATGCTATGAGCAATCTGTTATTTTGTTTCTGTATATATTCTTAGCGCTGCACTGTTATTTATCTATTACATGTTCAGAAGGATTTTCATATAATGACCTTTTAGTGTACAGCTGCTATCGTTTTGCACTGACTGAACCCCCATATTTTACATTTTGACCATTTGCAGATTGCCACGTCACCTGCCACCATTTGCAGATTGTCACTTGCCACGTCACCTGCCACCATTTGCAGACTGTCACTTGCCACATCACCTGCCACCATTTGCAGACTGTCACTTGCCACATCACCTGCCACCATTTGCAGATTGTCACTTGCCACTATTTGATCCCACATTGAAGTGGCCCGGCTGTGAGGGCAGAAGAGTGGCGACGTGCGGGCGGAAAGAGATGATGTCATCTCTGCTCGTCTCTCTCCTCCACCTCTAATGCCGCCCGGCGCAGCCCTAACCCGCTGGTTATGCAGGGATGCAAGAGACTTGGGGCGATGGGCTCCAGATTCGGGGCTCCAGCCTCGATAGCCACCCCCTAGCGGCGCCTATGGGGGGTCACGATTCACCCCCCCCCCCCCCTTCCTTACATACTGTATGCAGACAGCACTGGTGTTCTCACATGGGATGGGAGAGTGTCCTCAGCCCTGTACTCCAAGTTGCTTAGGCTAACCATAGACCTACACACATCCCCTCAGATGAATTCCCCAATCCCCACCAAACAGAGAAATCTCCCCTAGTGGCTATTGTATTCAGACAGCCATAGCACCTGCGGCTATCTAAATACTTGAACAGTATCTGTATCTGACTGTATCACAACTGGAATGTTGACTGGCAATTCCTGCAAGTCCTTTGATTTTTTTTTTAAACAAAGTTTGTCGAGCTAACAGAGCGCCACCGCCAATTTGCATGGTTTATGGCCAGCTTTACACAGTACTTGTCTTTTTGCTTCCAGCAACCATTTAGTAAGGGAGCCATATTATACAGCCAAGGTGGAGATGGCAATAATACAAACCCGTTATACTTAAAGGTGCTTCACTCATTAAGGTAACAAAAGGCAAAACGTTCTTTTAGTTTTGGAGAGAGTGGAGAGGGATTAGAACACCTGTCAGTTTTTATTGCTGTCTATGACCCCATTAGGGAGATTCACCCTCTCTATCTGTCCTGTTTACCCTGATCACTAAAAGTTAAAGTAAAAGGAAATCCTACATTTTGGGTCGTCTCCAGAAAGGTAATAGAGGGGAAATCTTCCAGTGGGGACACTAGTTCTGGTGACCTGGGGGTCTCCAAGGAATTCCCTTAATTTGCAGGAATTTCATCTCACTTTCTGTTTGCTTATGGAACAGAAAGTAAGGGGAAATCTCCACAAGGGGACACAGATAGGGGGAGAAAAAAAAAATCTGACAGGGGTTATAACCCTACCTTACTCTAACCAAAATGAAAAAAAAAAAAAAAAAAAATTGCCTAGAGTTCTACTTTAAGGGCTGGTTTGCACTGCTTGCATACTAAACCGCAGTGTTTTAGTATGCAGGCAGCTCTCCATTCCGGCTGCAGTGAGTCAGTGATACGGAGTGCTGTGATGTGCGTTTCAGCGCATCACAGTTCATTTTCCTTTGTTGGGTCAACTTTATTTAACCGCTTAAAGACCACCTACCGCAGATATACTGTAGCAGGGTGGCTCTATTGTGCAAAACGACGTACCTGTATGTCATTTTGTGCAATAGACAGCGGGGGGCACGCGTGCGCTGATTGGCCAGAGGGGGAGCCAATCAACGGGTCCCGCAGTCTCAATGTCTGCCGGGACCCGCCGGTCGTTCCCCAGAGAGGCAGAACGGCATTCTGCCTATGTAAACAAGGCACATCGCCATTCTGACAGGGAAGAACACGGTGATCTTGTGTTCCTGCTAAGCAGAACCATGAATCTGTGTTCCCCCAGTCAGTCCATCCCCCACACAGTTAGTAAGCACCTCCCGGGGACACATTTAACACTTTCATCGCGCCTCTTCCCTGCCAGTGTCATTGGTACAGTACCAGTGCATATTTTTAGCACTGATCACTGTAATAATGTCACTGGTTCCCCAAAAAAAAGTGTCAAAAAGTGTCAGTTAGGTGTCCGATTAGTCCGCCGCAATTTTGCAGCCCCACCAAAAATCGCTGCCATTACTAGTAAAAAAAAATAAATAAATAATTTTAAAAAAGCCATAAAAATATCCCATAGTCTGTAGCGATAACTTTTGCGCAAACCAATCAATATACGCTTATTGGGATTTTACCAAAAAGATGTAGCAGAATACATATTGGCCTAAATTTATGAAGAAATTTGTTTTTTTACATTTTTTTTATTGGATATGTCTTAAAGCAAAATATAAAAAAATAGGGGTTTTTTTCAAAATTGTCACTTTTTTTTGTTTGTAGCGCAAAAAATAAAAACCGCAGAAAGTGATCAAATACCACCAAAAGAAAGATATTTGTTGGAACAAAAAGACATCAATTTGGGTACAGCGTCCCATGACTGCGCAATTGTCAGTTAAAGTAACGCAGTGCCGCATAAAAAAAAAAATTGCCTGGTCATGAAGGAGGTTATACCTTCCGGGGCTGAAGTGGTTAAAGTGCACAAAGTGACACTTCATTTATGTCACTACATAGTAGCATGGTGTGTAGAACTGCTGTACATTGACATGCAATGCCTTCCTATACATTGCAATAACATGCAGCATGTCCGCAGATTATTGCACTGCAGCTGCTGGATGTATTGCAGTGTGAACAGGACACATAGAAAACAATTGTTTGTGTGTTGTGGCAGTGACCAGCATTAATCCAGTGTGGTAAAATGGAGGTCATCGCTCTGTTTTTACAGTACATAAGGGTTCACGTTAAACCAGCCATAGACCGTTCAAATCTCTGCCAGTTCACCAGGATTCAAGTGAGATTCGAACCATGTATGGGCAGGCTGATTGTACACACGTCGAACAATCGATCAGCTTGAGTACAACCATCCTGCCGGATTTTATATGCGATTATTGCTATTGAGATGACGACTTCCACTGCCCCATCACTTAGTGTAAAATAAAGTATGTCATTAAAGATGGAAGATAAAAGTTTGCCATTCAAAGTTGCTCCAGTTTTGATAAGTTCCCCTCGTTGTTACTGTATTTTGCACATATTCATAGCACTTTATGCTCATTCTTGCAAAAATTATTTTTATTGGTTTTTAAAAGGGTATGACATACAACACAGAGCCTATTGGGCATACCCAGGCTCAACAGGTCTCGAAGACCAGAACTAAACAACTAACTGTAAATCCCCCTCCCAACCCTTTCCTCCTGTGCAACACGCTCACCCCCGTAACACGCTCACCCCCGTAACACGCTCACCCCCGTAAATTAGGATAAAGAAGTCCACACAAAACCATCTACCCCTACATCCTCCGATATCATCTACCAACTATCAAGACAGCCAGCCGGATTTTAAATGCAATTGCCCCTAGCAATAATCACTATGTTCTCCCAGTGGGGACGACTTTCCCCACCAGGAGAACATGAATGGCAACCTGTGGTTGCAGGAAAGTAATTTGCTCCGTCTATGGCTAGCCTAAAACAGAAATTTGCATGATTCCCCCATCAACACAGTGCTGACAGGGGAATCCCTCCTGCCAAGCCATTGTCTACAGTGATAGTGACAGAAGACAGTGATTATCGCTAGTGGCTATAGTAGTCGCTAGTGATAATCACAATAGAATCTGGCAGGCTGGTTGTACCCAAATTGTTCGATCAACATGGTACATTCAGCCTGCCCATCAATGGTTCTAATCTCGGCCAGTTCCTGCTGATTCAAACCGTGTATGGCCAGCCTCAAAAGGTCCATATAAAAAATAAAAAAAAAGGGGGGGGGGGAATAGCAATGCCCTCCTACACCCTCACCAGCCTCCTGCACGACTTCCTGTCATCAATTCACAATAAATACATTTTACATCTGAGTACATTAGGCCCCCCTATTTACACAGCAGTCTGGGACAGGTTTAGGCAGGAATCGACCTTCCATCAATGCTGAAAGCCCCTCGAATTCCAGTTCTGCATATTTTAGTAAAACTGTAGCCAAGATGTTATTTTTCCTGTGGGCATGGCTCAGTCTGCCAGAGGACCTTTACCCCTCTCCCTTGGCACAGCCATCCAAGCTGCTGCTTAGCTTTTCATCCAGGCAGAGATCTAAATACAGTGCTGAAATACAAAGGATTACAGGAGGCCAATATCAAAACAGATCTGTGTACTTACACTAGCTTCATCTCCATATACAGGTGGAACTCAAAAAATTATAATATCGTGCAAAAGTTCATTTATTTCACTAATGCAACTTAAAAAGGTGAAACTAATATACAAGACTCATTACATGCAAAGCAAGACAGTTCAAGCCGTCATTTGTCATAATTGTGATTATGGCTTACAGCTCATGAAAAACCCAAATCCACAATCCCAGAAAATTAGAATATTGTAAAAAGGTGCAATGTTCTAGGCTCAAAGTGTCCCACTCCAATCAGCTAATTAAGCCATAACACCTGCAAAGGGTTCCTGAGCCTTTAAATGGTTTCAGTAGGAATCACAATCATGGGAAAGACTGCTGACCTGACAGTTGTGCAGAAAACCATCATTGACACCCTCCATAAGGAGAGAAAGCCTCAAAAGATAATTGCAAAAGAAGTTGGATGCTCCCAAAGTGCTGTATCAAAGCACATTAAATGGAAAGTTATCTGGAAGGGAAGAGTTTGGAAGAAAAAAGTGCACAAGCAGCAGGGATGACCGCAGTCTGTAGATGATTGTCAGGAAAAGTCCATTCAAAAAAAAGTGTTGGGGACCTTCACAAGGAGTAGACTGAGGCTGGAGTCAGTGGATCAAGAGCCACCACACAGACGGATCCTAGACATGGTCTTCAAATGTCGTATTCCTCTTGTCAAGCCACTTGTGAACAAAAACGTAAGAAGCGTCTTACCTGGGCTAAAGAAAAACAGACCTGGTCTGTTGCTTAGTGGTCCAAAGTCCTCTTTTCTGATGAGAGCAAATTTTGCAACTCATTTGGAAACCAAGGACCCAGAGTATAGAGGAAGAATGGAGAGGCACACACTGCAAGATGCTTGAAGTCCAGTGTGAAGTTTCCACAGTCTGTGTTGATTTGGGGAGCCATGTAATCTGCTGGTGTTGGTCCACTGTGCTTCATTAATTCCAGGGTCAACGCAGCAGTCTACCAGGAGATTTTTGAACACTTCATGCTTCCTTCCACAGACGAGCTCTATGGGGATGCAGACTTCATTTTCCGGCAGGACTTGGCACCTGCCCACACTGCCAAAAGCACCAAAACATGGTTCAATGACCGTGGGTTTACTGTGCTTGATTGGCCAGCAAACTCGCCTGACCTGAACCCCATGGAGAATCTATGGGGCATTGCCAAGAGAAAGACGAGAGACATGAGACAGAACAATGCAGAAGAGTTGAAGGCCGCTATTAAAGCATCCTGGTCTTTCATAACACCTCACCAGTGCCACAGGCTGATAGCTTCCATGCCACGCCGCATTGAGTAATTGCTGCAAAAGGGGCCCAAACCAAGTACTGAGTACATATGCATGCTTATACTTTACAGAGGTCCGATATTGTTCTTTGTTTAATCCTTGTTTTATTGATTGTATGTAATATTCTAATTTTCTAAGATTGTGGATTAGGGGTTTTCATGAGCTGTAAGCCATAATCACCACAATTATGACAAATGACGGCTTGAACTATCTTGCTTTGAGTCTCATATTAGTTTCACCTTTTACGTTGCATTAGTGAAATAAATGAACTTTTGCACGATATTCTAATTTTTCGAGTATCACCTGTAAATGTACAGTTTAACTTTAACAGGTAAAAAAAGGTAAATACAAATAGCTGTGCCGTTTTACCTGCCAAAGGATTTGTATTTCTGTCCATCCAGTCCAGTCTGATCCAGTAAGAGCAAAATTTGATCTTTCTTACCCACAGTTCAGTAACACCAAGGACTCGTTTACACTTGTGGTTCTGGGGGGGGGGGGGCTGGGTTCAGTAAAAACACACAGTTGAACCGTGCTTTAACACCCACCCCCAGCTGGCTGCTCCCCCTTACACCCCTGATCACATATTGTCTCCTCACTGGCTGCCAAACACCTCTGAAAAGCGACCTGAGCTTACAGGTTAGGAGAAGCAGCAGACTGATGAACTAAACTCTGCTCTCTCCTCACGTCAGCATGATCCTTGCACTATAGCGCAATTCATTGGGTCTTTGTGCTGCTTCTCCCACCTCCAGTCTGAGCTTTGCTGTACAGGGATTGCAAGAAGATTATACAAAGTTCAATTCAGGCACTTATGCTGCTTGCATTATAAATGCATTTGTTTGATACATGAATACAGGGCTGCATTAACTGGTGTTTTATTTTATCTGTCAGGAGCTCAACTTTAACAAATTGTGTTTATGTCACAAACCTGGGCATCACAAACTGACTATATGGTGAAAGGTTGCATGATCAGCAGCTACCTTCCCTGCAAAAACTATGTCAAATGATCAGCAGATCTAGAGATAAGAGTAGCCGAAGGTATATGGAAATCTCATTTTTCTTGTGAAGTCCTTGCTTCCTGGACGGCTCACTATTGGTCAATTGAGGTGATGGGCGCCCTCAATGACCTGACGGCTCAGGGTCAAACCTGACTTTCTCAGGAAAGACAAAGATCTGAATACAGCTTTATCATCCCGTATCTTTAGATCTACCCATTACCCTGACTGCAATTAACCACTACCTTTTCTTCATCGTTCGCTCAATTAGAATTGCCCAGGATTAGGATAGGATCACTAAACTCAGGGGGCAAAAGGAGACATCTGGGTTGCATTTCTTGCAAACCCCTGCCTTAAAGAGTAACCCCACTTTTGTTGAGAGAAAAAAAAAAAAAACAACATACCCCTCTGGGTGATCTGTGTACATTACAAGGACTTTAACAACCTTTGTTGCGGAGTCCTGCCTTTTGTTATTCTGAAGAAATCCCTGTATGTTTGTCTGTCTTCATGTGGTAAGTGAGTCTAATAGTAGTGGTTTCAGAATTATCTGCTGCACCTGCAGGGCACCAATGAGGAAAATTGCAGGCTCTGCATCCCTTTAGATGCGATTTCCGATTGGGAGTATGTCACCAAAAATAACATTTTTGTTGCAGGGGATGCCTGAAATATGACTTGTATCTTAGTGCAGCCTTCTGGCAAAATCAGTGAGCCAATCACATAAGCAGGAAATTATGTTTCTGGGGGGGGGGGGGGTTCTGTACACATTCTTTGTACAGAACACCTCCAGGTTGCCATATTGTATTGCATTTTATAAAAAAATGACAGAGCTGCAGAAAGGTATTTTTTAAATAACATTCAATTACAATATGACTCTGTGTGTGTGTGTGTGTGTGTGTGTGTGTGTGCGTGTGGAGTTACCCTTTAACGTTGCAGCTTGAGAGTGTATACAATATTCAAACCATACAGATGCTCAGAAATGCATTCACTTCACTTTGTATCACAGTAGAAACAAGCGTTGTTGCAGAGTCATGCAGCACTGGCACATAACCATTGTTTTGAACGGATAACATTTCCAAAAACTCAAAATCCTTTCACATGAGCAGCATAAGTTGTGTCACAAAAGGAAAAAGTTGTTGAAGAAAAACAAAATCATAGCTGAGAAAAAAAAAAAAGTTTCTCATCTAAAAACAGACATAAATGGGCGACATCCATTGATGGCTGAAAAATGGAAAAGGATGTAAATCTTTTCTACCTTTTTCTGCGGACATGACTGGGTATGTGAAAAACAGATGCATGCGCATGTAAACGTAACAAATCTGATTTTGGATTTAAAAAATGATGTAAAATAATGTAAAAGAGGATTCAGTATTCATGCAGTTTTTTTTTTTAAGTTGTTGTGATGGAAATGTTGATGCTTGTGTGAAGGGTTCCTTACACCAAATATTCTGTCATGTCACAGTGCGGAAGCCTTTTTTTTTTTTTATTAATTTTTTTATTTTTAGGGCCACATTCATACCTTTGCTTTGCAGTAGGGTGACAATGCCTGCTCACACTGTCACCCTTTCTGTGCTCGCCCAGAATAAACCACCATTGTTGGCTCACTATGCACTGATACATTATACATGTACATTTTACAAATTTTGGCAGGTCGCAAAAAACGTGGCCCTTTCTTAAAACTTGCTTTGATTTAAAGGTCACTGCCCCAGTGATGACCGCTCCTCTCATTCCTTCTCCCGCTCTCATAGACTTTCAGCAGGGCAAGGTAGAAGGTGAAATCTCCACAAAATTATGGACAGCAATAGAAATTTAAGATTTTGTCTATTTAAAAAAAAAAAAAAAAAGTAAAAAAGGAGAAGAAGGGGCAGGCGGGACTTTTAAGGTACCAAGAATTGAAATAAACAATTTAGAAAAAATATAAAAAAATTTTTTAAACAATTCTTTAAAAATCGCAATAAACATTTGCAAGGATCTCGTATCATTTCTTTTAACATGTACAACCACTTCTTACTCTACATGTTTCACTCTGACGAGCTTCCTCAGGAGTTTTTTGGAAGTGTTGCATGAAGTAAAAATATACTATATATATGCTTGAAAATACTAAAAAAAAAAGTAGTTCAGCATTAGGCTTCGTCCCCATGGGTGTACTACAGTGTACACCTAATTTGAGGCCTAAAAACATTTTTTGCCTTAATACAAAGAATGCATTAAGGTAAAAAATGTTTAGTCTTTAGAACCGCTTTAATGCAGAGAATGCATTAAAGGAGTTGTAAAGTCTCAAGGTTTTTCACCTTAATGCAGCTTTGCATTAAGGTGAAAAACCTATGCTGCAGCAGCCCCCCAGAGCCCCCTTTTTCTTACCTGAACCGATTGTTCCAGCGACGAGAACGAGCCCACCAGCTCCAGCCGCTGTCTCGGGTCCTCATTGGATAGATTGATAGCAGCGGGAACAAATCCAGTGACACGGTAGCCGGCGGCGGGGCCGAGTCCTGCTGTCTGTGTCAATGGACACAGCAGCAGGACTCGGGTGCGCGCCCACACATTTGCCCCCATGGAATGCGGATCTTCGTGTGGGCACCCGTTGAAGAGGAGCCAGAAGCGCTGCCAAGGGGCCCCAGAAAAGGAGGATGAGGGCTGCTCTGTGCAAAACCCTTGTACAGAGCAGGCAAGTATAACATGTTTGCCATTAAAAAAATAATAATATTAAAAAAAAAAAAAAAACTAACCTTTACAATCACTTTAACCACTTGCCTACTGCCGTATTGTAAAATGATGGCAGCAGGAACCTTCCTCCCTCCGGGCGGACGTCATATGACGCCTTTATCTTCCCGGCATTGTGGAGAGCGCACGCGTGCTCGCTGCATCACTGGGGAGCCTGTGCGCAAGCTCGGAGGCCGCGATATCTGCCGGGCACCCGCGATTGCTCATCACAGCGCAGGGACGTGGATCTGTGTATGTAAACACACAGATCCACGTTCTGTCAGGGGAGAGGAGAACTGATCTATCCCCTATTTTGTAGATGCTATAACTTTTGTGCAAACCAATCAATATACGCTTATTGCGATTTTTTTTTTTTTTAACAAAAATATGTATAAGAATACGTATCGGCCTAAACTGAGGAAAAAAAAATATTTAAAAAAAATGGGGGATTATTTGTTATAGCAAAAAGTAATAAAATATTGTGTTTTTTCAAAAAGTCGGTCTTTTTTTGTTTATAGTGCAAAAAATAAAAAAACGCAGAGGTGATCAAATACCACCAAAAGAAAGCTCTATTTGTTAGGAAAAATATCAAAATTGAATTTAGGTACAACGTCGCATGGCCGTGCAATTGTCATTCAAAGTGTGACAGTGCTGAAAAGCTGAAAAATTGGCCTGGGCAAGAAGGGGGTGAAAATGCCCTGTATTGAAGTGGTTAAGGAAAACAAACAAAATAAAAAAAAAAATTTTTTTTTTAAATTTAAAAAAAAAAAAAAGACCCCCTTTGGCTTTATAATATCAACGGGCAGATTATTAAAAACTGAATGTTTTCATGCCAATGAGATTCTAGGTTTTGTTTTCCCTGTGCAGATAAAAGAATGAGAATAAAAATTAAACTGGTTGCATTGAGCAATAACCCTAGTATTGCTTAAGTCTGTAACGATATCAAGTACGGGACATGACAAGCTGTAGCTAGCTGCCATCTTGTGTGGAAGAAGCCATGACAGTTTTGCTAACCATGTAACCTCACAGAGAACTCTGAACTCTGTCTTCCCCACCTTAGGAATTCAAAGCTTTTTAAGTTCAACAGAAAAGGTTATCTCAACAGAGAAAACAGAGCAGGCTAAGTCCGTAGGAAAACATTTGTTGTAAGGGCAGTGTTCAGGCCTGTCGTAAAACTGTCACCCTCCCCATTCAGAGCCCTAACAGACCTCGGTCGTAAAGTTTCTGAACACACCTCCCTAGAATAAGTATGAAATTTCAGCATGTTTCATAACTTCTGACTTAGTAATAGCACATACATAATCTGGACATATTTAGCTTCCTCAGATAATATGGAACGTTTCAAGTCCAGACACCCCTATGTCAGGTCATATGGGAAACCCCTGGGACCACTTATTCCTCCAAAGCAGGCTATACGTTATAGATATGGCATGTTTAGACTTGTTTTGAAGGAAATCTCAAGTTGAATAATAATATGGATATTTGGAGTCTGTAAACACTATAGATGCAGATATATGAATATGTATTAAAGAAATCACCTGGGACGTGGTCATGAGTGTAGACACCTCCCAGCAACCAACCCCTAAAACCAGCTGGCCAGATGATTGGTTACTGGTCGCTGTCAACACCCCCTTTGATTTGACAGAAAAGAGGAGATGCCAAGACAATGGTCAGTTCTCCTTTTACCATCCAAGAAGAAACATCTGCCAAGTCGAGAACCAATGACCTAGCTCATCGATCGAACTCTGATCAACCCTCGGACATTAATTGCAAGTATCCTTCCTTCCCAATTCTACCTTATTGCTTTGTGGCTGTATATTGTCTTTATCTTTTGAAACATCTTTTTTCTGTAAATATTTTATTTGCATCAACCTTGACCTTTTCATAATAAACCCTTATGTTGAAAAGTGTTAACCTTGTCTCTAAAGCTCTTAATGCAAGCTATAAACGAACCTGCCTCTTGAAGGGCGCTACTGTTATAGAGTAAGACTCTGAGCAGACCTGTCTGTAGTGGCAGTGTGTGTGTGGCAGACGCTTATTCTCAAATTATAATTGGTATTGCAAAATTACGAGTCTCCCCCGGCTCGGTCTTTTAAACGGGGGTGGTGGCAGTTAAAGGGTTAATTGTGTAATTAGCCCGGTGACAATCACTCTCAGGCTGCTCGCACCTAGATTGTGGTCCCGCAAGCTGGAAAATCTTTGTGCTGGGCGCAGCTGAGAGTGGCATTGTTACGTAAGTGACAGCGTGGTGTGAGGTTGGCCGGTCCTTTGTCGCGAGTTAGCGAGGAGGGCAGGGATCTGACACCCGCGTTCGTCACATATTGGCTGGCAGCGTAGCGGGATAGTTTCGCATTAAGAGCATTCAGTGCATTGTTAGGAATTAGCTCTGCACTGAAGGATTGTAACCTTTGTGGAAACAGTCCTTAGAGACAAGCTGGTGCATATTTTTTGATTTTGATTTTTTCAAGAGAGACATACAGCAACAACTCTTTCCTACACCTTCTTCCTATCTCTTCTTTCTGTTCTATCTCTTCTGCTTGCAAAATGTCTGGGTTATCAGCATATAAAAAGATGAGCAAGAATGAACTGACTGTTGAGTGCACAGAAAGAGGAATTGACGTTGGTGGCAAAAATCGTGAAGGCTTGATACATTCCTTACAGGAGTTTGATATCCGTGCACACCAGAACCTGGGGGAAACTGGACCAGAAAGGGTTTCCGCTACTCCAGAGCCCAGTGGTTCAGAGGCGGCCTCACCAGATGGGCAAGCAGAGACTGACACTGGAATACCACGGATTGTTACCTCCAAGCCACCACAAGAGCAGGCTAGCATCAGATTGCCTGAAACCATCATAGACTCTCTTCAAATGCAAGAAACTCTACAAAACCTCAGGGAGACGGATCCTGTGGTGTACTTGCAGTTTCTGGAACGCCAGGCCGAGCGGGAGGAACGCAGGGCTGAGAGGGAGGCTGATCGTCGGCACGAACTGGAGATGGCTAGGCTCCAGCAGCAGCGACAGGCTCAGAACCTCGGATCCCTAGAGCACAGGGATGCCTCTCTGCCAGTGACCCCGGCAGCCAAGTTTCCAGTTATGGAAAAGGACAGTGACATTGACGTGTATCTACTGTCGTTTGAAAAAACTTGCCGTCAGTACCATCTGCCCCCAGCACAATGGGCCCGGTACCTGACGCCAGGGCTACGAGGCAAGGCCCTGGATGCTTATGTCGAACTGTCAGAAGAACAGTGCGACGATTATGCGGCCCTAAAAGCTGCAATCATCCAAAAGTTTCAGCTAACCCCGGAAGTGTACCGGAAGCGTTTTAGGTCCTTGCAAAAGGGGCCTGGGGACTCATACATGGATGTGGTAGGTCGCTTACGCACCACATTCCGGCAGTGGACTAAAGGCTTGGAAGCCGATTCTTTTGAATCCCTGGAAGATCTTATGATTGCAGATCAACTTTTGCACATCTGTCCTACAGACGTCAGACAGTTTGTGCTGGAGCGAAAGCCAGCCTCTGCCAAAGCAGCAGCAGAACTGGCAGATACCTATATCCACTCTCGGGTATCTGACCATCGCAAGGCTCCTCTGAATGGCTGGAAAGGAGGGAAATCGCACACGGCAACCCCTCCTCTGCCTACCAAACAACCTCCTCAGCGGCCGGAACCTGCAACTCCTGGAGCCAAGGCCTTCCTAACGGACAAACGCAAATGCTACAACTGTGGGGCAGCCGGACATCTCAGGGCGCAGTGCCCTGAGCAGAAGAAGACGATATCACCTGGCCATCCGGCTAGCAAACCTTCCGCTGTGCTGCTCGTCAGTGGGAAACCTCCCGGAACCAATGCCAACTTGCAGCCAGTCATCGTAGGCCACCGGACTGTAACAGGCTTTCGTGACACCGGAGCCGAAGTCACATTGGTCAGACCAGAGGTTATAGAAGAAACAGACATCATCCCAGAGAAGTTCCTTACCCTCACCGGAGTTGGGGGGACCCGTTCCTGTGTACCCCGTGCCTATGTTTTTATTGATTGGGGTGCCGGAAGTGGGATGAGAGAGGTGGGTGTCTCGGAGGAGATCCCCACTGCGGTGTTGTTGGGTTCTGATTTAGGTACCCTTGTTTCATACTATGCCCCTGCTAAAAGCACCCCAGATGCTCCCACGGATCTCTCTGGACCTCCCAAGGTACTGTTTACCGATGTTGGGGTAATATCTGGGCAACCTGTAGATGGACAGAGGGAGGGGGAGGGTGGAGTGGAAGTGCAAGGTCCTCCTTCTTCAGAGACAGGAGAGAAGGCCCCCTTGCTAGTGAAGGTAACTGATGTATGTTCCAATGATGCTGAACTGATAAAGGTTAAATGTGATGATGATAATGATGATGATGATGATGATGATGATGATGATGATGATGATAATGATAATGATGCATTGCCAGTATTGGTGGTCACTCGCAGTGCTGCAAAGGCAGCCGAGGTGCAGGCCCTGGTCGCAGAACAGCAGGAGGAGGTCTCTGGGCCCTCTCCTTGTTCTGACCCAGTGGACTCCACCTCTGTTGAGCCTCAGCAGCCGTCCATGTTTGCCACAGGACTGCTGGCTGGGACCTGTTGTTCCGCCTTTGAAACAGCACTGCAGACAGACCAAACACTAGCACAGCTCAGGAGTCTAGCTGATCGCCCCCCTGCAGAGAATGACAAACAAAAGGTCTATTGGGACAAAGGTAAACTGTACAGAGAAAATATGCCTGCAGAGGGGAATGAGGCTGACCTAGGTAGCAGGCAGCTGGTTGTACCCAGTCAATTTAGGGGACAGCTGCTAAAAGTGGCTCATGAAATTCCCCTCGCAGGGCACTTGGGGATCACTAAGACCCGAGGGCGGTTGATACATAACTTTTATTGGCCTACAATGCTCGCTGACATAGCTGACTACTGTCGGTCCTGTGTTACCTGCCAGCGAGTTGGCAAGGCAGGGGATGTACACAGGGCTCCGCTAAAACCTTTGCCTGTGATTGACGAACCTTTTAAGAGGGTGGCAGTGGATATCATTGGGCCTTTGGCCATCCCTAGCAGTTCAGGCAAACGTTTTATCCTTACAGTTGTCGACTATGCCACGCGTTATCCAGAGGCGGTGGCTCTCTCCTGCGTCCGGGCAGACAAGGTCGCTGATGCTCTGCTGGGAATCTTCACAAGAGTGGGATTCCCGGCTGAGCTCATTAGCGATCAAGGCCCTCAGTTTGTGTCCGACTTGATGCAAGCTCTCTGTCGGAAAATACAGATGACGCATATCATGGCCAGTCCTTATCACCCACAAACGAACGGTTTGTGCGAGCGTTTCAATGGAACCTTGAAACAAATGTTGTGCACCTTTGTGCACTCCCAGGGTAAGGACTGGGAACGATATCTGCCTCATCTGCTGTTTGCTTACAGAGAGGTGCCTCAGGAGTCCACAGGCTTTTCGCCATTTGAACTTTTGTACGGACGGAGGGTAAGAGGACCCCTGGACCTAATCCGTGAGAACTGGGAGGGCAAGATTGCCGACTCAAAGGTCTCTGTTGTGGATTATGTCCTAAAATTCAGAGATAAAATGGAGACGCTGGTGGAAATTGTGCGGGAGAACATGACCCAGGCCCAGACTAGGCAGAAAGAGTGGTATGACCGTAACGCTAGGGAGCGGACCTATGACATTGGTCAGAAGGTGTATGTTCTGCTTCCCCTGCGGCAGAACAAACTCCAAGCAGCATGGGAAGGCCCGTACACCATCACCCAGCGTCTGAATGATGTCACCTACTTGGTCAGGTTGGGAGAAGGGCGTAGACGGCAGAAGGCCATTCATGTTAACATGATCAAAGCCCATCATGAGCGCACGGCCTATGTCATGCCGGTATGCAGCAGGCCAGAGCCTGAGGAGGCTGATCCACTTCTGGACCTGCTAGCAGACACCAGGGAGGTAGACTCAGAACTCCTGATAAACTCCAATCTTACCCCCACCCAGGTACCTGGACTGAAGCGAGTGCTGGCAGTACATGGTAGCAGGTTTACGGGAAAACCTGGGAGGACACACCTCGCTGTCCACCAGGTGGACACCGGGGCACATCCCCCCATTAAACAGTCAGCCTATCGCGTCTCCCTGGAGGTGCTGGCCGACATGAAAAGGGAGGTGGAGGAAATGCTGCAGCTTGGGGTGATTCAGAAGTCCCACAGTGCCTGGGCGTCCCCAGTAGTCTTGGTCCCCAAAAAGGACCAGACGACCAGGTTCTGTGTGGACTACCGGAAGCTGAATGCCATCACTACTGCAGATGCCTACCCCATGCCCCGGATTGATGAGTTGTTAGATAGGCTGGCGGCCGCCCGTTATATAACAATCATGGATCTGAGCAGGGGGTACTGGCAAATTCCTCTGGCCCCTGAGGCTCGGGAAAAGTCGGCCTTCATTACCCCATTCGGATTGTTCGAGTTTACCGTCATGCCGTTTGGGATGAAGAATGCCCCAGCTACCTTCCAGAGAGTCATGAATGACTTACTGGAGGGGCTGGAAACCTTTGCCGTAGCCTACTTGGATGACATCGCCGTGTTCAGCCCTACCTGGGAAGAACACCTGGTGCACCTGTCACAGGTCCTAGACCAACTGACAGCTGCCAATCTGACTGTCAAACCCAGTAAGTGTCAGATTGGCATGACTGATGTGCAGTACTTGGGACACCAGGTAGGAGGAGGTACCCTGAAACCCGAGACAGGGAAGGTTGAGGCCATCCTGGCCTGGCCTACCCCTCAAACCAAAAAGCAGGTTATGTCTTTCTTGGGGACCGCTGGCTACTATAGGAAATTTGTATGTAACTATAGTAGCCTGGCCAAACCTCTGACTGACCTAACCAAAAAGAAACTGCCCAAGGTGGTGTCTTGGACACCAGAATGTGAGCAGGCATTTCAGGCCTTGAAGGGGGCGCTGGCCAGCGCACCTGTGCTGCAGGCTCCAGACTTCACCCGCCGTTTCCTTGTGCAGACGGATGCCTCTGCCTTTGGATTGGGTGCAGTCCTGAGCCAGGTGGACGAGGCCGGAGAGGAGCATCCCATCCTCTACCTGAGCAGGAAGCTGCTTCCCAGGGAAGTAGCATATGCCACGATCGAAAAGGAGTGTCTTGCGATCGTGTGGGCTCTCCAGAAGTTACAAACGTACCTTTATGGACGGCACTTCACTGTGATCACAGATCACAATCCCTTGAGCTGGCTAAATCATGTTTCTGGGGAGAATGGCAAACTACTTCGGTGGAGCCTAATTCTTCAGCAATACGATTTCACCATCCAGCATAAGAAAGGCAGCGCCCATGGCAATGCTGATGGGCTGTCACGACAAGCCGAGCCCGCCGGAGTCGGTTGCGTCAGGAGGGAAATTGTAGTTCCCTCCCATGCAACCACCTAAGGGGGGAGGTGTAACGATATCAAGTACGGGACATGACAAGCTGTAGCTAGCTGCCATCTTGTGTGGAAGAAGCCATGACAGTTTTGCTAACCATGTAACCTCACAGAGAACTCTGAACTCTGTCTTCCCCACCTTAGGAATTCAAAGCTTTTTAAGTTCAACAGAAAAGGTTATCTCAACAGAGAAAACAGAGCAGGCTAAGTCCGTAGGAAAACATTTGTTGTAAGGGCAGTGTTCAGGCCTGTCGTAAAACTGTCACCCTCCCCATTCAGAGCCCTAACAGACCTCGGTCGTAAAGTTTCTGAACACACCTCCCTAGAATAAGTATGAAATTTCAGCATGTTTCATAACTTCTGACTTAGTAATAGCACATACATAATCTGGACATATTTAGCTTCCTCAGATAATATGGAACGTTTCAAGTCCAGACACCCCTATGTCAGGTCATATGGGAAACCCCTGGGACCACTTATTCCTCCAAAGCAGGCTATACGTTATAGATATGGCATGTTTAGACTTGTTTTGAAGGAAATCTCAAGTTGAATAATAATATGGATATTTGGAGTCTGTAAACACTATAGATGCAGATATATGAATATGTATTAAAGAAATCACCTGGGACGTGGTCATGAGTGTAGACACCTCCCAGCAACCAACCCCTAAAACCAGCTGGCCAGATGATTGGTTACTGGTCGCTGTCAACACCCCCTTTGATTTGACAGAAAAGAGGAGATGCCAAGACAATGGTCAGTTCTCCTTTTACCATCCAAGAAGAAACATCTGCCAAGTCGAGAACCAATGACCTAGCTCATCGATCGAACTCTGATCAACCCTCGGACATTAATTGCAAGTATCCTTCCTTCCCAATTCTACCTTATTGCTTTGTGGCTGTATATTGTCTTTATCTTTTGAAACATCTTTTTTCTGTAAATATTTTATTTGCATCAACCTTGACCTTTTCATAATAAACCCTTATGTTGAAAAGTGTTAACCTTGTCTCTAAAGCTCTTAATGCAAGCTATAAACGAACCTGCCTCTTGAAGGGCGCTACTGTTATAGAGTAAGACTCTGAGCAGACCTGTCTGTAGTGGCAGTGTGTGTGTGGCAGACGCTTATTCTCAAATTATAATTGGTATTGCAAAATTACGAGTCTCCCCCGGCTCGGTCTTTTAAACGGGGGTGGTGGCAGTTAAAGGGTTAATTGTGTAATTAGCCCGGTGACAATCACTCTCAGGCTGCTCGCACCTAGATTGTGGTCCCGCAAGCTGGAAAATCTTTGTGCTGGGCGCAGCTGAGAGTGGCATTGTTACGTAAGTGACAGCGTGGTGTGAGGTTGGCCGGTCCTTTGTCGCGAGTTAGCGAGGAGGGCAGGGATCTGACACCCGCGTTCGTCACAAAGTCCAGTTTTCAGATTTATACAGAAACAACGTCTACATAGAAGTCAGAAAAACTCTGCCTGACCCTTATAGGAACTACAACTCTCAGCAATGCCAGGAATTTTAGGCCCTATAGCTTCAGATGGTGAGCAAAACAATGACAACAGGAGGAACTGATGGGTAACAGTTCTGTATTGATGCAAATTTTCAAAGCAGTCAATGTTTTCATTCTATAACTTGCAACATTAGGATCATGGCACACTAATTATCAGGACAGCAAGGAAGCAATGAGAGGAACCAGGTGAGTATTTACTTTGCCTAGCAAATCCTTTCACTAGCAAGTTGTCAGCAATGACAGCAACAGATACAAAGGATACAAAGTCACCAGCACTCCAAATAAATTTATTCCAAATACAGTGGGTATAGAAATTAATCACCCCCTTTAAAAATATTCACATTTTGTTGCTTTGCAGCCTGAAATGAAGACGGGCACGGTTTTTGTTTTATCCATCTGTATTTACTCAGTGCAACTTATAACAATATAAAACAGCTTTTCTGGAGCATTTTAGTCCCTGATAGTGCAACTGAAGCAAACAATCAAATGTGGGTGGCAAGGCACTTTCAAAAGATCTTCGGGATAAAGTAGTGAACAGGCACAAGTGTGGAGATGGGTACAATAAATTTAAATGTTATCAATGCCTAGGAGCACAGTAAAGTCTATTATTAAGAAATGGGATGTATTTGGTACAACACAGACCCTCCCTGGATCAGGACATTGCTGGAAACAAAGAAAGAGCCAGGAGGAAACTATTCAGAAAGGCTACGAAGAGGACTACAGCAACTGTGAAGCAGTTGCAGGAATTGATGACAAGAGTGGTCATTGTGTGCATGTGACCATAATATCACAAATTCTCCACAAACGTGGCTTGTATGGGAGGGTTGCAAGAAAAAAAAGCGACTCCTCAAGAAAGGTCACATACAATCACAACTGAGTTTTGACAAAACGTATCTTGAAGATTTTGAGGCCACATGGAAAAAAGGTGTTAGTTCAAATGAGACTAAAATGTAATTATTTGGCCTCAAATGATATGTCTATTGGAAATCCAATACAGCTCACCATCCAAATAACACCATTCCTACAGTAAAGCATGGAGGTGGTAAAATCCTGGTATGGGGGTGTTTCTCTGCAGCAGGGACTGGAGCACTTGTCAGGATAGAAGGAGAAATGGATGCTGCTGTCTGCCAGAAAGTTGTCAATGGGAAGAAGGTTTACCTTCCAACAAGATAATGACCCAAAGCAAACAGCAAAAATGACCACACAGTTGTTAAAGGAGAAAAAGGTGAATGTCCTTACATAACCTAGTCATAGCCCAGACTTAAAGTCCATTGAAAATCTGTGAAATGGCTTGAGGAATGCAGTCCACAAACGGTCAACATCAAATTTAACTGAACTTGAGCAGTTCTGCAAAGAAGACTGGGCAAATATTACAAAGTCTAGATGTTCAAAGTTAGTAGAAACATATCCCAACAGACTAAAGGCTGTAAGTAAAACAAAAGGTGGTTCAACAAAATATTGACACAAGGGGGCGATCCTTTTTCCAACTCAGTGATTCTGGTTTTTTTTTCTGACATGTTGGCATTATACTTGTCACTTGGATGTTATAAGTTGCACTGAGTAAATACAGACAGATAAACCAAAAACCATGTCCGTCTTCAGGCTGAAAATCAACAAAATGTGATTTTAAAGGGGGCGATTCTTTTCTATACCCACTGTATTTATTGTGAAAACAGTGTCACACAAGTCATAAAAAGGCCCCTTCGTCAAGGCAAGATAGAGACAGTAAGCATGAACATGACACACACACACATATACAACCTGGTGTAACCCATAATGGTTATAAACAATATGTGTTATGTTCATGCTTACTGTCATTATGTCAGATTGAGGAAGAGACCCAACAAGGCCTGAAATGTCAGCTTCTTATGACTTACTTGAGGCTGTCATCAACATAAAATTGTGAAACATTTGGATTGCTAGTGGCTTGGTTTCTTCATCCGCTTTTGGCACAGCACTATCCTTAGCAATCACTTCAAGCAACCACTGATTATATAAAAGTCACGTACTGTGAGTGCAGCTTCTATTTGGGATCGTAAGAGGACATGGCCCTTAAAGTGGGGTTCCACCCAAAAAAACAAAAATATCTAAAAAATTCTAAAAAAAAAAACAAAAAAACATTTGGATATTTTTTTTTTTTTTACTTACCTCTAAATGCCTGTTGCTAGGTGGTCCCTCGTAGTCTGCCCCTTCGTCTGCCTGGGCTGGTGACATCACTTCCCCCTGGCACAGGAAGGGCTTGGCTCTTCTCCCTCCCTGCTGTCAATCATCTGGGACCCTGTGCAGGTCCCAGGTGATTGAGCGGCCAATCACGGCGCTCGGCGCCGCTCGCGCATGCGCAGTGGGTGCCAGGCTGTGAAGCCACAGCCCGGCGCCCACAGTTGAAATGCCGGCGCCGACGAGCGGAGGGGGGGGACGAGCGGGGTTTCGATCCCCCGCACCGCTGGACCCAGGGACAGGTGAGTGTCCAATTAAAAGTCAGCAGCTGCAGTATTTGTAGCTGCTGACTTTTAATTTTTTTTTTTTCCTGGGTGGAACTCCTCTTTAATTTCGTATGTTTAAATATCTTCCTTAAACTGAACATTATTCCTTGAATTTTGTTAAAACAGCATTTACATAAACCAGCTAGTAATTTATGCCTATTGGCCTTTAAAAAGAAAAATGTGCCAGTTCCTGTGGGCTTCAGGCTGTCAAGTTTAATCACTCAGCCTAAATGAGTGCTCCCCCTTACACATTGCTTACAGCATGATTATCCTGCTGATGGGTGGATCGTGTGAACCAAACAAATGAGATGAGCGGAGTAGCTGAAAGGTCTGATCCATCACAGACCAATAATCAATCAAGGCGCTGCCAGACAGTGACATATAAAGGTTCAGGACTTACACCAACATTGTCACAGAAGGCATGATCACCCAGGGAACAGTTGACCAAACTCAAACTGTGTAATTTTTAAAGTTTTAAACAGAAATCACTGTCTACCTTTCTCTGAAAGAGAAATCGTGGCCTGCGCCGCCCAGAAAGAGAAATCGTGGCCTGCGCCGCCCAGAAAGAGAAATCGTGGCCTGCGCCGCCCAGAAAGAGAAATCGTGGCCTGCGCCGCCCAGAAAGAGAAATCGTGGCCTGCGCCGCCCAGAAAGAGAAATCGTGGCCTGCGCCGCCCAGAAAGAGAAATCGTGGCCTGCGCCGCCCAGAAAGAGAAATCGTGGCCTGCGCCGCCCAGAAAGAGAAATCGTGGCCTGCGCCGCCCAGAAAGAGAAATCGTGGCCTGCGCCGCCCAGAAAGAGAAATCGTGGCCTGCGCCGCCCAGAAAGAGAAATCGTGGCCTGCGCCGCCCAGAAAGAGAAATCGTGGCCTGCGCCGCCCAGAAAGAGAAATCGTGGCCTGCGCCGCCCAGAAAGAGAAATCGTGGCCTGCGCCGCTCAGAAAGAGAAATCGTGGCCTGTGCCGCCCAGAAAGAGAAATCGTGGCCTGCGCCGCCCAGAAAGAGAAATCGTGGCCTGCGCCGCCCAGAAAGGAGAAATCATAGCCTACACCGCCCAGAAAGAGAAATCATAGCCTACACTGTTCAGAAGGAGAAATTGTGGTCTACACCGTGGAACACAACGTAGAACATGTCTTTTAGGTTTCATTTAAGTAGTAAACCAGCGATTCTGGGCACGTTGATGGCAAAGTACATGCACAAATGAGAGATAAATGGATGGTATTTTGTAGAGGAGATTGGCTTCCTGCCCCAATTAACCAGTCACAAGGACAGGAAGTGAGGACAAATCTCTTCAACAACAAAAAAATGTATTTTTATTTGTTTGGGAGCACGGGGAAGAACATTTATATCCTGTCCTGGTGACAAGTGGGCGCCCAGACAGGAAAAGAATAGAAATCAACAGAGACATAGGCAGCAACACAAACCTGACAGCTATTCTAACACAGCCTCACTCTGCCTAAAACAAAAAATAATGTCTCAAATTCCTCTTTAATTTAGTAGCACACCTATTTAAAATCCAACATGGCATATTCTGCTTTGGTTTCTAAACATGGTGAATCTGGAATTCCCCTTCATGAATTTTAGCAACACATTGCGCATTTGAGTTTCCCCTTCATTTGTTACTTCACCCAGATATTCATCACCCCTACTGAACTTCCAGAACAAGAGAGAAAACATGTGTGGATGCAGTCAGCATCCAGATACTTTGTACCACCCTTCAAATTCCTTCATACAGGAGAAGGCAACCTATGGCTGTTGTGGAACTACAAGTCCCAAGAGGCACGGCAAGACCCTAACATCCACAGGAATGACCCGAATAGCCAGACACATGATGTGATTAGTAGTCTTACTAAACCTGGTGTGTCGAATGTTATCTATTCCTACCTTAATGGATGCCAGTCCAGTACAACCATCTCTAGGGTTTATAGAGAATGGTCCAAAAAAAAAAGAGAAAATATCTATTCAGCGGCAGTTGTGCGGACGAAAATGCCTGGTTGATGTTAGAGAAGAATAGGCAAACTGGTTTGAAATTATAGAAAGGCAACAGGAAATCAAAAAAACACTTGTTACAACCAAGGTAGGCAGAATACCATCTCTGAACGCACAACACATCGAACATTGAAGCATGATGGGCTACAGCACCAGGTGTCACTCCTGTCAGCTAATAATAATAATAAGGCTACAGTTCGCACAGGCTCAACAAAATCGGAAAATAGAATAGAAAATAAATGTTGCCTGGTCTGATGAGTCTCCATTTCAGCTGCGACATTCAGATGGTATGGCCAGAATTTGGCGTAAACAACATAAAAGCATGGATCCATCCTGCCTTGTATCAATAGTTCAGGCTGGTGGTGTAATGGTGTGGGGGATATTTTTTGGCACACTTTGGGCCCCTTAGTACCAATTGTGCGTTGTTTAAACGTCACGGCCTACCTGAGTATTGTTGCTGACCATGTCCATCCCTTTATGACTACAGTGTACCCATCTTCTGATGGCTACTTCCAGTAGGATAATGCACCATGTCACAAAGCTCAAATCATCTCACCACTGGTTTCACCAGATCTCAATCCAATAGAGCACCTTCGTGAAGTGGTGGAACGGGAGATTCGCACCATGGATGTGTAGCCGACAAGTCTGCAGCGACTGTGATGCTATCAATGTTTCCAACACCTTGCTGAATCTATGCCATGAAGAATTAAGTCAGTTCTGAAGGCAAAAGGGGATCCAACTCGGTACTAGCAAGGTGTAGCTAATAAAGTGGCCGGTGAGAGTGTGAGATATATATATATCCAAAAGTCCACATGAACTTTAATGCCATCCCACACTTAGTCCATCCTCTTGGTTCAATATTGAGTTGGCCCACCCTTTGCAGCTATAACAGCTTCTGGGAAGGCTGTCCACAAGATTTAGGAGTGTGTCTATGAGAATATTTGACCATTTTTCCAGAAGCGCATTTGTAAGGTTAGGCACCAATGTGGACCAGAAGGCCTGGCTCGTAGCCTCTGCTCTAATTCATCCCAAAAGGTGTTCTATTCTATCACGTCGAGGTCAGGAGGCCAGACAAGTTCCTCCACCCCAAACTCGCTCATCCATGTCTTTATGGACCTTGCTTTGGGCACTGGTCCAAATCATTTGGTGGAGGGGGGGATTATAGTATGGGGTTGTTTTTCAGGTGTTCGACTTGGCCTTTTAGTTCCAGTGAAGGGATCACCTTAAGGCTTTAGCATACCAAGAAATTTTGGACAATTTCACGCTCCCAACTTTGTGGGAACAGTTTGGGGATGGCCCCTTTCTGTTCGAACAAAACTGCGCACCAGTGCACAAAGCAAGGTCCATAAAGACATGAATTAGCGAGTTTGGGCTGGAGGAATTTGACTGGCCTCCTGACCTCGACCTGATAGAACACCTTTTAGGATGAATTAGAGCAGAGACTATGAGCCAGGCCTTCTCGTCCACATTAGTGCCTAACCTCACAAATGCGTCCACAGAGTCCTGACCTCAATCCAATAGAACACCTTTCCGATGAATTAGAGGGTAGACTACGAACCAGGCTTCTCGTCCAACATTAGTGCCTGACCTCACAAATGTGCTTCTGGAAGAATGGTCAAACATTCCCATAGACACACTCCTAAACCTTGTGGACAGCCTTCCCAGAAGAGTTGAAGCTGTTATAGCTGCAAAGTGTGGGCCAACTCAATATTGAACCCTACGGACTAAGACTGGGATGCCATTAAAATTCCTGTGCGTGTAAAAGCAGGTACCCCAATACTTTTGGTAATATAGTATATATATATATATATATATATATATATATATATATATATATATATATATATACACACACACACATACAAAGAATCTACTTACAAATCCATTGTTACGTATGCTATACTGAAATCTTTGTATTGTTCTTTCATACGTCCCTATACCATACATAAACCCTTTGAAAGAACATATCTTCTTGACCACAAATGTTGGTCCAGATAAAACGTTTCCTACCACATGTGCATTAAAATAAAGTACAATCTTTCCCCATTGACAACCACATTAACAGAATTTTGTTAATCGAGATAAAAATACAGAAATTTTTCCCATCCTTTGCCTTCATCACTGCGGCTGAAAAGGTTCATCAATTTGCCTTGGAAATTTGAAAGGAACAATTTTTGAACTCATTTTAAACCATGATTAGGCAGTTTGAGTCCTGCAAGCCGGCCATGGTTGTCAGTCTACACAGTCATCCTCTAGGTGGAGCTTTACTACAAGTGGTAAGGCTCCGGAGGACAGCAGTTACCATGTGTCTGATGTAGAGCGTGCATGAAGGCGAGGGCTCCAGGAAGGCAGGCCAGAAGGTGGAAGGCTGATCCCGAGAAATAAGAGCTGATGGTACCACTGTGATTTCCTCAGACTGCCCACTCATACACCTGTGATCAGAGAAGGTCTCATACATCTCCTTGTTCTCTAAAGGACTTTGTAGTCCAGTTACCAGAGCGCCATGCTATGTAAATCAATCTTACCTTCATTCAGAAAGCAGAATAAAAGAACTTTTCAGATGGTTATGTGTACAAGGTGCCTGCAGGCGTTTACACCTTGCTCTATGGACTATCCTTTCATTGTTCAAGATGACCCCAACAGCAAACAAACCTACTACAAGGTGCCAATACACACTATGCTCACCCAATCCGGCTGATTACAGTCAGACCAAGGAACGTTTAGGACTTTGGGTTCCTCCATGACCCTGCCAAGCCCCTTTGGGCAGAAGACGAATGGCCAAGATGTACATGGTGGGCTCACATCCAATGTTCAACACTGACCTCCAGCCATGCCTTCAGGCTTGCAGAGTTCTACAGGCTTCTCTCCTGTATTGAATTGACTTACTTTGATTTCACTGCACACTGTGGGCTTCTTACAGGTGTGCATTAGAAGCTGCAGAAAGTCAGATAGAGCCCGCCTCATTTCCTGCCTGATGGACATCCACCATCATCTAGCCATTTACTCCTCAGCCGTACATCCCTGGCCCACCCCTTTTATTTATTGGCTTTTAGTTCTCTTAATCGTCAAAGCTTGGCATCAAATGTGGGTGTTACCTAGGAGAGTTTGCATTCAAATACGGTCCGCCTAGGTACACCCACTCCCTCACACGAATACCTACATATCAAGGAATTTTTTTTAGGATTTCCATAACTCCTCCCAAGAGCCAGCCTAGTGTTTGCATTAGAGCCGAGAGCTCTTCAGAGGGGTTCTGAGGCAGTGTGCTATGATGTTTTCAGGAAGCCATGTACAGCACTCTGCTTGCCCCTCCTAGTAGCCATGATCTGCATGCATTGCATAGAGAAGCACAGAGATCCAGTGAAGATATCACTGGATCTAAAATAAGGTATTTATTTTAAAATGTCATTTTCATGGTGAACGGTGGGAGCCTAGGAAGGTAAAATGTATGCAGATTAAACTTCAGCTTCAAGTCGCTGGCCAAAAGCAAGTATGCAATTGAGTAGCTTTGACTTCTCTGACCGTATACCTATTCTGGGTCAAATGAAACCAAAAGGATCTGCATGACAACTAGATAGCTAGCATTTTTAGTAGGGGCCAAGCACTTATAGGCACAGATTTCCTCTGCTGACCTTTATTCAAAAATGTGCAGCTTCTGTCTTCCCAGCACACAGCATGCATGATATGTACTATGTGATGTCAACCAATAGGAGGTCACACAACATTCGGGAGTGTCTCAGGTCCAAGGCTGTCTATTAGCTGCTTCCGTTACAAGGGTGTGTGATCTGCTACTTTGACGGAAATTATTCAGTGTACTTTTTACTGCAAATATTTTTTTTTTTTTACTGTAAAGCAAATACATTTCAAAAGCTCCTCATTAACCCTTTCAAGCTGGCCCTTTAAAAGTTTGTAACCTTGAAGGCATTACATGTGCTCCTGGGTCATGTGATCACTGTAATCGGCTGGGACAAGGGTCACATGATCGGGAGCCTGCCCCACTGACTTCCAATTAGAAACGTGACCAGGAGCTGTTGGTGACAGCAGGGGCAGGGTACTGGGGCGCCAAGTGAGCACGCTCCTAGCTCACACAAGGGACTCTGGCTATACCCACCTATGTGACAGCTCAGTGTTAAAGACCAATGCTGTGCTGTCAGATTTGTGTGTATTGTCAGAGTTAAGGGGTTAAAGATCAAACTATCAGAAAATTTTACTAAAATTCTGCAACCAATGGAAAATGGCTTTGCTGTACAGACAACGGTATTAACCAATCAGAAATTCAATTTCATTAAAGTGCATATAAAGCCAGAAAGTTTATCCACAACTAAAAAAAAAAACCAAAGGAATAGTTAGAACCCCTGTCAGATTTGTATTGCTGCTAGGATCCCCTATATTCTCTATTTGTCCTGGTGAAATCCAAAAGTTTAAGTTATCACCAGAACAGAATCAGGAGGGGAAATCTTCCAATAGAGCCACATGTTATGATGACACACGTCTAAGAGGACAGTTCCCCATCTTTGGAGAGATTTGCTCTCATTTCCTGTTTTATCTACAAGACAGGAAATGAAGGGAAATATCCCCAATGGGACACAGGTGGCAAAAATTAAACTAAACAGTTGTTTTAATAATTCCTTACTCTATCCAAAATGAAAAAGAAAAGTTTTAACTTGCTAAGAGCTAATGTCTTAGGGCCCATTTAGATATATGCGTATACATATAGGTGCATTTCTTTGCAGCATGGAGCAAGGCCGCTTACATGCATTAGCATGCGCTTCCTTGTGCGTCGATATACTTTGTTGATTTGTATTTTCAATGCTAATTTGAATTGGATAGAGCCAATGATCAAGGCTTGTAAATATCCATTGCAAATGCATCAATACATTTTAAGGGCATTGCCACGGACCTCTACAGGCATCCTAGCACAAAAGACTATACAAGTATGGGGAAGTTGGACAAGTGCCTTCTAGGCCTCGTGTGCATGGGAGCTTTAGGCCATACAATAGAAGTTTCAGAATATTTCCCCATGTGGAGACATAGGTGGTGCGTACATTCGTCCATAGAAATCAATGGCTGTATACACTTATACACCGGTACTTGTGTAAACATGCGCAAATAACAATGTATAATGTACTTGCACTATACGCAAGTACACCCCTGGTCATAAGTCTATAGGTATGTACGTGTTTATGCAAGTGCTGGCATAAAACATTGTACAGCCATTGATATCTATAGGCAGCACCTGTGTCTCCCAGGTGGGAAAATATGCCTGAATTTTACATTGTATGGCCCCTGGCACCCATGTGCAAAACATTTTTGTAAGTTGCAATTCTTTATTTAAACCCAACAGCATAAATCCCTTATGCCCAACTTGCGACCCTTTGGTATATGATGTGCGGCCTTTGCACCGCAGTAATCTATAACGGGAACATTGATTGGGGTAATATCATTAATCTCCACTGATCCCAGTTTCATATTGTTTTCTGCAGCATATCCCCAGCCAGAAATGTAGCATATCCACACTCTCTGACCCTCATTTCCTCTATTAGGTCTGCAGTTCTGACAGTTCTCTCATGCATTACATATATTGAACATTATGTGTGTCCCTTTGGCGATGTCAGGGGTGGCATTTGAGGCACCCTTTAGCTCATAAGTTGACAACAACTGCTATAAGCGGATGGAATACATCAGAATATGTTTTGTCCTTCACAGCCACCAATTTATAAATATAGAGAGATAGATATATATATATATATATATATATATATATATATATATGTATATGATGTATACACAGGCACACTCAGGCCTAATGCATCAGAGGGTAGATAGTAGTGCCTAATGCATTGATAGACTACAGTTCACCAACTTATATATAGTGATATACAGATGACATGTGTGTGCAATGCATACAGACTCAAGTGTATTATATATTGATATGTGTAATGTATACAGTGCACCAACATATAATGTACATATAATGATATAGATATGACATGTGTGCATGATGTATACACATGCAGTCTCAAGCCTCATAGTGATAGATAGATAGATAGATAGATAGATAGATAGATAGATAGATAGATAGATAGATATCTCAAAGCATTAGGCCCAAGTGTGCATGTACATATATCACACACATGTGATCTATATGTAGATTTCTAAGTTGGTGCACTGTGTATGTGTATATATATATATATATATATATATATATATATATATATATATATATATATATATAATCAGAGCATTAGGCCCAAGTGTGCATGTACATATATCACACATATGTGAACTATATGTAGATTTCTAATATATATTGATATATAGGTGTGTGTGTGTGTAGGATATATAGATTAGAGATGGGCAGCATGAAGTGTCCTGATCTCCATTCCCCCCTCCACCATTAATTAATAATGGTCCAGTAGCAGGCAGTGCCTCCCCCACTCTGCAGGCAGCATTACTAGAAGTAGGTCTGAAGACCAGTGGAATGTCCCCTCCTCTCCAGGCGCAGACAATGCTGTCCCCTTCATTAGCATACAGCTGACACTTGGCTCTTTTCACAGTGACTGTCCCACTGAGCCGCATGTGGTCCCCAGAGACAGTCTGACCCAGGAAGCAGGCTACATGGAACAAATGGGGACGCTAGCCCCCACTTAACCTCTTCCCTGCCAGGCAGCTGTCTGTGCTCATCCCCTGGCATGGATGGGGTTAAACTTTAAATATCCCCCCTATTATGCAAGTTTCAATAACAAAAGAAGAAAAAAAAAAACACAATGTTACAAATAATGTTACCAACAAATCAGTGCTATGGATTGGCAGAAACTTCAGGAGGATGATCACAGTATAGACCCCCCATGCTGGCTCTTCTATATCACACACACACACACACACACACACACCAGAGTAGATACAGAGAATTCTTTAGGGAAAAATGAAAGTAACCAAGGGTGGGGAAGGTGAGATTTTTCCATGACCATGAATCCTCCGCTCTGATCACTTACCAACAGGCTGCCATTCATTATAAAGGAGTCAATGGGACACATGGACCCAGGCCATGCTGAACAATAAGCGAGAAGCACCAATGCAGCCTGCAAACATCTCTCCATACACAATCATCAGGATTCCCCAACTTTTCCCAAACTGCATGCATGCTGATCCCCCCTCTCAGTGCATTCCAAGGCTCCTCCATACACATGGGACTGTTTGCAGAACTTCATGCCATTCACAGCAATCAGCCCCATGATGAGTCCAATGGATCAGCTAGAAATGCATTGAAAATCCCACTGATCCCAGCAGTGTTTACATCCCCTCATTGGAGCCCAATCAGCCCCAAATCTGCTCTACTGCTGAAATGTTTGATAAATAAAGCAGTATTCAGTGACCCTCCCCCTACTGTAGAGCATGCTGCAGGAAATGAGTGCATTGTGTCTGGATCAGAGCCTGAGAATGCACAGAACCAGGAGGGGGGGAAGGAGAGAAGCAGAGAAATGCAGGGGGGTGACCCTGGTGCAGACACTTACCTGTGGACAGGACACGACTGGGCTGACTATGCACAGCTCACTACTGGAGGAGCCACTCTTTGTTACCATACCCTGAAAACTTGAAAATGAGGCAGGCATGAGCAGCCGAGCGCAGAGCTCATCCAGCCAGCAGTCAGAGCTCAGGGCTGGCAGCTGCTAAACATTCCTCACACTACAATAGTGAGCGAGGAGGCTGCTGAGGATAGAGAGCAGAGGGCTGACCCCGGTGTGCACATGTGCCTGCCTGTTACTTCATTTATTCCCATAGCATTGTACTTCTATCCATGTACAGCATTACAGGCACTGCTAGTCTGCTACCAAGCTGAGGGCATCCCACATGGGAAAGACTATTCCACATTTTGCACAAATAAACAACAATAAAAAAAGTAATAATAATAAATTCATCTGTATTAGTTAATAAAAATGTGTATTATTATTATTTTTTTTTTTGCATGGAAGTCTGTAAAGCTTTGCAAATGCGACCAGCGGATGGCGAGTGCAATGTTAAAGTCTTCTAATAAACTGCGAGTGGGCAGACATGCGACATCCCTTCTACGTTAAAATACACCTACCTTAATTTTCTGTTAAAAAAAAAAAAAAAACACCTACCTTGCCTGCTCACTGTCTTCTATCGCATGCACAGCGCCAACACCATCCCATTGTTCAAGAGAGGAATGGTGACCCCTGGAAGTCGCACGTCTATGGTGTCCTACTGCAATGAATGGAGTGGCAACCTCATTCTGGACACGCCCCCAATGCGTTTCACTCCACCCCCCGGAGCTTAGTCATGGGGAGTATGATCCCATGACTAAGCTCCAGGGGGCAGAGCAAAACACATTGGGGGCGTGTCCAGGATGAGGTTGCCAATCCATTCATTGCAATAGGACACCATAGATGTGCGACTTCCAGGGGTCACCCTTCCTTTCTTGAACCTTTGCAGGAGCCAGGACAGGCTCCATCCCCTGTCAGCACTGCATTGTCCATATACCCCCTCCCTCCCCCGGCCCACACACTTTTCCCAGTCCCATTGTGCCAGGAGGACTCATGCCCATGCGTATGAGTTACGTCACCCTAAGACGGGTATGCAGATACCCAAAGACTATCACCTAGAGAGAAGATGCTGGCACTGGCCTGTTATGGAAGAGGTATTTAAAGTGGTAATAAACCAAAAAGCAAACATATATAATAATGCAGCTTACCAATTTCTCATTTGTTTTCTTTTTAGGCCTAGTTCACACTGGCATTGAAAGCAGGCGTTCGAGGGGTGTTCTTAACGCCCCTCAAACACCTATGCAAATGATACTATCGACAGCACACAGTGCTGTTCACATTATCAAAACACGCGTAAGGCCCCTTTCACACGGGCTTGTCCGTGTACAGACTCCGCTTTGCGGATCGATCCACTTATCCCCACTAATAAGGATGGGCTCGGGCGTGTTCACACACTCCACGTGCAGAGCCCGGCAGGAAGTCAGCACTGCACAGCGCTAATCACAGGCAGTGAGACATTTCCCGATCTCTGCAGCCGCGCATCGGGAAAATATCTCACTGCCTGTGATTAGCGCTGTGCAGTGCCAACTTCCTGGCGGGTGGAGTGTGCAAACACGTCCGAGTCCATCCTTACCCACTAAGCAGGCGGATGACAGGCCTGTCTCTGCTCACTGTGTGGAGAAGGACCCGTGATAGCCCCGCTGTCCTCTATGGAGATCGGATGTTAACAGACCGCCTGTCCGTTTTCATCCGATCCTATCTGATTCTCCAGACAGATGGAAAATAAGGTTTTATTAGGGCTGGTTCACAGTGCTGCGATGCCAGACATTGCATGTGATTCGCACCGGATTGCTGTGCAGATCACATGCGATGTCTGCGCAATGCGAATTTCAGTCATACAAACTGTATGGCTAAATTCGCATCGCATGCGGACCAAACTTGTGCAGGACCCTTTTTTTTTGGTCCGCATTAGAATCGGCTTGCATGGGTGTTTACACCTATGCGATCCAATTCTGCAAATCGCGCTGCGTTTTGCAAACTGATTGTGGGGTGTGTTGTTAACTTAAAATATACTCTGCAATCAGTTTGCATGAACAGGTTTGCGATTAAGGCTGGGTTCACACTAGAGAATGCAGTGGCTCACAGCAGGGGTCCGGTGCGTCTCCTTTCACTGTTTCAGGTCCGATTTCAGCCCGAATGTTTGGCTGCATTCGGATCTGAAACAGACTAAAAGACACACAGGACAAACCCCGCATCCAATTTGCAGTAGTGTGAACCTATAGATGCGCTGCAAATTTGCAGCGAATTCGCGCCGCATCTAGTGTGAACCGAGCCTTAGCCCAGGTTCACACTGAGCTGCAGGAATGAAGCCGAACTCGCACGATTTCACTCACGTATATCAGTCCCTATTTCAGCCACGATTTCAGAGACACCTGTGCAGGTTTCTGCACAGATGTCAATGTTAATTTCCAGCCCGAAATCGCAAAAAGTAGTACAGAAACTACTTTTTGAAATCGGTGCGGCGCCGCAAATGCAGCGCTGCACCGATCAGGACGGTGCCATTGCCGCCGATTTGACATGTCAAATTGCATGTCAAATCGTACCAATGTGAACCAGGGCTCAGTGTATTCAAGTCTGCTAGTTAATTTAACACCCCCCCCCCTCCAGACTGACAAGTGTTTTTTAATTAGGGATCTGAACACAGCTGCCTTGTTTTTACTGGAGCCATTCACACAGGTGCGTAAACATGAGCTGCTTTCAGATCCAACACAGAATCCAAAAACCTGAATCTAAGAACATGCATTTTACGAGCTTACATGTATGTAAGCACATATATAGTTACATAGTAGGTAAGGTGGATAAAAGACACAAGTCCATCAAGTCCAACCTATGTGTGTGATTATATGTCAGTATTACCTTGTATATCCCTGTATGTTGTGGTCGTTCAGGTGCTTATGTAGACGCATTTGTACACATGTAAATTAGGTCTAAACAAAGAGGAAAAATAAATTCCCATAAAAACAAATTATGTATGCATAAACGTCTTTACACATTTAAACACAACTGTATGCAAGTATTTTACGCATTACACAGGAATTTTTCTTCTAGAAAACTCATGTATAGTAACGTCATGCAGCCGCATGAATGAAGCCTAAGGCCAGCGATAAACAGAGGAAATTTCTTTCCTGCAACCACAGGAACAAAAATGTACTTGATTCCCCCATCAACACAGACAGCATTGACAGGGAAATCCCTCCCGCAGAACCATTGTGTTCTCCCTGCAGGGGGGCGGGGGAGCCGTCCCTGCTGGGAGAATACATTAATTATTTACTATAACAGTCGCTAGCAACAATCGCATGTAAAATCCAGCAGACTGGTTACACCCAAGTTAATTGATCGACCCTCTGCCTCACCTGCCTCCCCTGACTGCACGTCCCTGGATTCCAGGTATACAGAGCTTTTGCATTGGAAGGTAGGTCTTGCGGCTTCTGGGTCCCAACAACAACTAGGAGGATAGACCAATTCAATAGCTGCTGTATAGAACCGTCAGGCAGGAACAGGAACGAAGGCTCATCAGCAGGATCATCAGATCATTTATTCATATTAAATAAGGCTAATTTAGAGAAGTATGCTGTACTGTACACATATTATTGGAACCTTACAAAATCAAGTAATTTTAATGTTTACCTGGAGAATCACTTTAAATGACATACCTGTGTAGACCAACCGTTTCACAAAGCCTAGTAAGAAAAAGGTAGTATTTTGAGTGGTCAGCACTACCCTGCACATAAGGTAGGACTAGGACGGATGATACGTGGAGTGCACCCCCATCATCACAGGAATGAGTGTAGAGCTTCTGTATTGCTTGTCCACAAATACACCCATGCACAGCGATCTCGCTCACCCTCTATCACAGCAGCGCCACCCTGCTGTCCCCCTTCTTCTAGTCATGATCTGTCTACTTTGCATAGAGAAGCACAGAGGCTCAGTGATGATATCACTTGGTGTAAAATAAGGTGTGTAATGAAAGATAGAAGCTAATTGTTTGCCATGCAAAGCTGCTCCAGTTTTAATAAATTCCCGTCTATGTGTTACTGTACTTTGTACATATTCATAGGACTTTGTGCTCATTCTTGCTACTTACAATGATTGACTAAGCTACTCTTTAAAATAAAGGTAAGGCCGGTCACAGACGGTTCGAATCTTGGCCGGTTCCTGATTTGAACCATGTTTGGGGAGGCTGAATGTACCCAAGTTGATCAATCAATCAACTTGGGTGCAACCAGCCGTCTGGATTTTACATGCGATTATCACTAGCGGCTGGTATACTTGTTGGCAATAAACACTATGTTTCCCTGGCGGGGACGGCATCCCCCCACCCCCTCACGAGGATAATACAATGGCTCTGTGGGAGGAATTCCCGTCAACACGTTCTGTGTTGATGGGGGAATCGAGTGAATTTCTAGAAATTAGCTCTGTCTGTGGCCGGCTTTAGGCACCACAAGGTACTGATCGCTGCCTTTCACTTGCCAAACATTTGTTGCAGGGGCTCCTTTAGATTATATCACAGTAAGTAGGTTCTTCTGGCCTTCAGGAATACCCACCACATCTCTCTATGTGGGGGTCTTAGCAAACCTTTTGATAGTCACTGGCATTGCATTGCAGTATACAGTGGTAGCGTGAGAATTGGAAGTTGCATGATGGTGCCTAATGTTTCCTTCACAGATTAGTTTCATGGGCCACAATCCGTGACAGGTATAGTGACAGGCCTGCTTTGAAATAAAGTCCATAATCTTATTTGCAGTCATCCTCTCCAGCTGTTATACGGTATGTGTATGTGGCGCCATGATGGAGCCAATGCACATGGCCGGCGGCCGCGATGTCCACCGGCGACCCGCGATCGCTCCTCAGAGAGCCAGAACGGGGATCTGTCGATGTGAACAGACAGATCCCCATTCTGTCAGGGAAGTAGAGAGATCTCTGCTGTTCCTAGCATTTAGGAACAGCGATCTCTCTCTACTCCCAGTCAGTCCAATCCCCCCACACAGTTAGAAACACCTCCCCAAGGAACACTTAACCCCTTGACGCCCTCCTATTGTTAACCACTTCCCTGCCAGTGACATTAATACAGTAATCAGTGGCTATTTTTAGCTCTGATCGCTGTATGAACGTCAATGGTCCCAAAAAAAGTGTCCAATCTGTCCACCGCAATGTCGCAGTCCCACTAAAAATTGCTGATTATTGCCATTACTACTGAAAAAAAAATTATAATAAAAATGCCATAACTATATCCCCTATTTTGTAGGCGCTATACATTTTGCAAAAAACAATCAATACACGCTTTTTGTTTTTTTGGGGTTTTTTTACCAAAAATATGTAGATGAAGAATTTTTTTTGTTTGTTTTTTTTGGATATTTATTATAGTAAAAAATATTGGTGTTTATTCAAAATTTTTGCTATTTTTTTTGTTTATAGCGCAAAAAATAAAAAACGCAGAGATGATCAAATACCACCAAATGACAGCTCTATTTGTGGAAAAAAGAGGACAAAAATTTTGTTTGGGTACAACATTGCATGACCGTGCAATTGTCAGTTAAAGCAACGCAGTGCCATATCGCAAAAAATGGCCTGGTCATTATGGGGGTAAATCCTTCCGGGGCTGAAGTGGTTAACCAGTTAAAGGGGTTGTAAAGGTTCATTTAAAAAAATAAATAAATAAAAAACATTTCATACTTACCTCCTCTGTGCAAGAGTTTTGCACAGAGTGGCCCCGATCCTCCTCTTCTGGGATCCCCCAATGGCGCTCCTGGCTCCTCCTCTTCTCGAGTGCCCCCACAGAGACCCGCATTCCCTGGGGGTACTCATGTAGGCGCGCTCCCGAGTCCTGCTGCTGCATCCATTGACACAGACAGCAGGACTCGGCCCCGCCGCTGGCTACCGTGTCACTGGCTTTGATTGGCCAATGCTCCTGCTGCTATCAATCTAGCCAATGAGGACCCGAGACAGTGGCTGGAGCTGCTCTGCTCGTCCCCGTCGCTGGAATGATCAGGTTCAGGTAAGAAAAAAGGGGGGGCTCTGGGGGGCTTCTGCACTACAAAAGGTTTTCACCTTAATGCATATGCATTAAGATGAAAAACCTCAAAGGTTTACAACCACTTTAACAAATCTTCCTGTGCCATTACAATGATACAAAAAACTGTCTCAAGGGGCATGCTGGCAAAGACTTGTTTTAGGGCTATCTGTGTCCAGGGCTGCTGTTAGAAACCATAGGGCCCGTACAGCTTACCTAACATCCCCCCTCCCCCCCTCGAAAATATCAAAATAGTAATTTCACCAAAAAATACACTAAAATCATTATTAGCGGACACAAACTTAGCATAACTTACAAATTTCTGCTAAATCAAAATGATAAAACTGTATTGAGTTAATAAAGTTCTGTGTGTAAATGGGGCTCATTCACATGGCTGCTGTGGCCTGTACAGTGTGAATCAGCATTTTTATTTAAATGTGGCTATTGCTTAGTGCAGGCAGGCTATGTTACACTATGGGGATGCAGCAGCTGTATAAACACAGGTTCTAATTCGACAGGTGTGTGGATGCAGGTGTTGGCCCCAAACAGTATGCAATTGGGCCCATGCAGCCACTGCATCCCCATAGAGTAACAGACGCAACAAATCGATCATTCACACTGCTTTTTTTAAATGATTTTTTACAACTTTTAAAACAGATTTTTTACATCTTTTAAATTATTTTATTTATATATATATATATATATATATATATATATATATATATATATATATATTTTTTTTTTTTTTTTGCTGATGGGGGGCTTGGGTGAAATATCAGGGGTAAACAGACCCCTAATGGGGGGCATGTCCAAGAAGGCGAATGAAGAGGACGCTCTGTAACTGAGCTCCTGGAGTCTGGCCGATGATATATCTTGCTTTTCTCCGGTGCTTAGGCTGTAATTGGGCTGTGGATCGGTCCAGAGTGCACAGCGGAGGCTCCAGGATATGTCCAGTGGTAAATCCCGCCGTTCCAACTCAGCAGCGGCTTTCCTGGACAGAGCGAAGCAGAGGACAGGCCGCCATCACCATGCACATGGCATCTCAGACGGAGGCCTCAGATTCCTCCCCTATCAGAGCGGCGGACCTTGCAGTCGCCACGCAGACCATCGCCACAGGCCAAGCGGCTCTTATGGACAAAATAGACCACCTGCAGACTAACATGGACTTCATCCGCCGAGATCTGGACTCCTTCCATGGCCGGGTGGCGGAGGTGGAACAGTGGGTCTCTGCAACGGAGGATACAGTAATGGAACACACTGGGGACCTACATACCCTGAAACTTAAAGTAAAAACCCTGGAAAGTCACGCTGAAGATGCAGAGAACTGAAATAGGCGCAATAATCTACAGGTCATCTGTCTCGCGGAGGGAGCAGAAGGTACTGATCCAACTGCATTTACAGAGCACCTCCTCACAGTGCTGCTGCCTAAGGCTCGCTTCTCCCCCTTCTTTACTGTGGAGAGGACCCATGGCATGCCTGCCGCAAGAGGGCCTCAGGGCTCCCCACCCCGCACGTTTATCTTCAAATTGCTGCACTTCAAAGATTGAGACATGGTGCTCAGGGAAGCTGGGGCCCTACAGGATTTAAAGTATGAAAATGCTAAACTTATGATTTTCCCTGACTACTCCGTGAAGATCCAGCACCAGTGCAAATCGTTTGATTCAGTGCGGGCCAAACTGCGGGCGAATGGCCTCAAATACAGCATGCTATTTCCAGCTAGATTGCAGGTGGAAGATGGGGAGACGGTCCGCTTTTGAAGAGGCGTCCTCCTGGATAGAGACGGTCCGTAGGCGGTAGGGAGATCCTCTCCTTTCCCTCCCTTTGGTGGCTTTTCTCCTCGAGCGCTTAGGATGGTCTGGCCGTCTGTCTATGCTGCTGATCTACCTGCTGGGATGACTGCTGTTTTCTGCTGCTATCCAGTACTAGGATTGCATCCCGATGGTACTTTGCACAACACCTCGAGAGTGCTGTATTGGATATATATGTTACTGTTATTGGTTCACTTCAGTTTTTGCAACACTAAGTTTGTACTCCCAACGTATGCTGGGAGACTGCATCGGCTCTGACATCCGGACTCCTATATCCAGTCTATGTACTGTGCTCCAGAGGACCAGTTTGACTCATATTATCAGGAACTGTATAGTTCCAGAGTGTTGTATACAGAAGGAGAAATGCACAAGTATTTAGGCCAGGTGGATCTACCATGTCTTACAGACTCCTCTAGGGAGAGGCTAGACAGCCCCCTGACCCTAAAAGAGATACAAATGGCGGTCAAGTCCCTGCAGTGCACGAAGACACCAGGCCCGGATGGGTACCCAGTTAAATTTTTTAAGCAGTATGCTGATGATCTCCTGCCTACATACTGAGGGGTGTTTATAAAAGCCTTCAACCGAGGCGAGCTGCCCCTGTCTATGTCTGAAGCAGTGGTGGTGGTTCTCCCTAAGCCTGACAAAAACCCTGAGATGTGCTCATCCTACCGGCCAATTTCTCTCTTAAATGTTAATTTAAAAATACTTGCTAAAGTATTGGCCGGCAGATTGAATTCTTTAATCCACCCAGAGCAGTCTGGGTTTATGCCGGGCAGAGGGACAGATATAAACATACGCAGACTATTGACACATATGGATAGGGCTGCAGACCACAGTCCGGGGGCAGTGGTATCCCTGGATGCCGAGAAAGCATTTGACTCGATTGAATGGGAGTACCTCTGGGCTGTCCTTCACAAGTTTGGGTTTGGGCCTGTTTTTATCAAGTGGCTGCGTCTGTATGCCTCTCCCAGGGCTTGGGTGCGCACCAACAACTCACTATCCCCGGCCCTTCCACTGGGCAGAGGCACCAGACAGGAGTGCCCGCTTTCACCAGGGTTGTTTGCGCTCACGGTGAAACCCTTGGCATCACGGATATGAGCTGAGTCTGTGGTCAAGATAATCCAAGTGGGGGTGGTGGAGGAAAAAATATCCTTATATGCAGATGACACTGTCCTGTATTTGAGCGATGTCTCCTCTTCCCTCCCAGCGGCCCTACAGCTAGTTGATGTTTTCGGATGGTATTCGGGAATTAGGGTTAACTGGGATAAATCCCTCATATATGCCTTGAATCCCTCACGGCCTGGACCACCTATGCAGAGCCCACTACTCTGGGTGGACAACTTTAAATACCTGGAGATATGCATGGGCGGACCGGTTACTGGGTACTTGGACCTCAACCTCATACCCCTGCTGAAGTTGTTCTCACGGCGTTGTACAGACTGGAAGTCAATTTAATAAAAATTATTTTTCTCCCTATATTTTTGTATTTCTTTAGGAACTGCCCACTCCTGCTCCCGGCATCGTTCTTTAAAAGACTACAGTCCATAGTCATCTCCTTTATCTTTACTAGATAGGGTGCCTAGACTGGCAATATCCACACTGCAGCTATCAGTAGGACAAGATGGACTAGCCCTCTCCAACTTCCAACAGTATTACTGGGCGGCCATCCTAGTGACGGTCCGCTGGTGGTTCTCATAGCCCAAGGACAACCCGGCAGTGACCTTGGAGGCTGAGATCCTGGGGTCGTACACAACACTCAGCAACCTAGTGTTAGGGTCCACCCCGAGTTAACAACTTTAATGAGTACAACAATAACAATCTGGTATCGAGCTAGGGCGTCGCATCGCACTCTGGAGACCTTCTCTCCCCACACCTCTCTTATACATATGGTATCGTCCTGCCCCCTTCTGCAGAACTTTTGGGAACAGGTTTGGGGGGATGTTAACCAGGTTACGGGGATAACAAGCCCACTAACTCCTGAGGTCCTGTTGTTGAATGTGATCACCGACCCCACGGTGAGAAAATATGCCAAATTGTTCATAATATATTCCACATACTATGCTCGCAGAGAAATTTTACTGAAATGGAAGGCTAAAGTGGCGCCCACCGTCACCATCTGGCGGAATACCCTGAATAATGTCTTGCCTTTATATAAAATACCGTATAGGAGCAGGAACTGCCCGAGTAAGTTTGACAAAATATGGTCTTCCTGGATAGACTCCTGGAGCTCTTTACAGCTGGAGAATTCTCCTCCCTGCCTGGAAGCAGAACCCTAGGATTGCCTACAATACTGGATCGGGTGTACCTTAGGCAGGCTGGTGGTCATCGCCCCCCCCGCCCCGGTCTCCCTGCTCTACTCTGTTTCCCCACCTCCTTCTTTCTCCCCTGCTTTCCCCTTATGCCCCCCCCCCGTGTCTTCCCCTCTGCTCCCCCCCCCCCCCCAGTGTCTATCCAAGACTCACTGGTTCGGGTGAGAGTATTATTCCCCTAGTAAATATCTGATAACCTCTTTTTTCTAGTAGCCCTGTTGAATACAGTTGACTGGTATTCCTCTATACAGTAATATGTAAGCAATGTATACTGTGAATGTTTTTGTACCATCCTTTATTTCTTTTTTACCCTGCAATATTTTGTGATACTGACATGTGAAATATTGTTTGTCAATAAAGTTCTTACTTTGTAAAAAAAAAACAGACCCCTGACATCTCACCTTGGAGACAGAGAAAAGAAATTGAGGACACAGATTTTCCAATTCCTTTCTCAGCAGCCTCAGCACTGAAGATGAATGAACAGGAGACAGAGGTTCCTGCTCATTCATAAACTGAAGCATAGTAAACACAGTTTACTATGCTCAGTTATCAATGAACAGAGGAGCAATCTGTAAACACAGTTTACTATGCTCAGTTATCAATGAACAGAGGAGCAATCTGTAAACACAGTTTACTATGCTCAGTTATCAATGAACAGAGGAGCAATCAGTATGCTCACTGTGTTCATTCAAAAAAAGAAAGTATTTATCGGCCCCTTCTCTTGCTCTCAGCCCTAACAGCTGACACTTCCCCCTGTGTAATCGCAGTGCCTGGCAGGAAATGAAAGCCGGCAGCACTGCGGGGGGAGAAGAGGGCATCACATGGGGGGGCACATGGGGGGGGGTTAATGATCAGATGTTGGCAGGACAGAATTACAGGTAAAGCCCGCCGGAGGGAGAGGGGGAGAAACTGGCTTTCCGCTGCTGCAGGGAGGGAGAGCAGCTCAGTGCATCGTTCTTGTAATTGGGCCCCCCCGCCTCACCACACCACCCCCCCCCCCACCCCCTGTCTGGACCTGTGTGCCCGGGCCCCCTACAGGAGGACTGGTGGTCCCCCTATCTGCAGCCCCGTCTGTCACTCATGCCACTTTCTATTTTAGAGTGAAATAAAAAGTGGTTTCAATGTTCATTTAACAAGGGACCAATATAGAAAACTCACACAGATCCCTGCCCGGCCAGTCAGATTGTACTACATTGTACATTTCTCAAGGTGTTGTCTGAAGCTGGCCATAGAAGGATCGAAATTCAGCCGGTTCAGCAGGGATTAGACGAGTTTCAATCCATCTATGGCTGTTCCTGCTTGACAGAAGTCGACCTAACAACTGTTGGAATGTTGCAAAATTTTCACTTGATCAGTGGCTGCAGCGCTGATCAGCTTATTTTAACAGCGGAGGAGTTCTTGCTGTCAGAATACAATAGCACCGCGGGGAGGTATCCTCTATCCACCATTCTCCATTTGTGAGAATGGCGGAATCCGGAATTCGCTGGCTGATCCGCTGAATCCACTGGCTGATCAAAAGAAAATGACCTATCTATGGGCAGCTTAAGAGGAGTGTAGTACAAATGGCTGACCTCATCAGTGTGCTGTTGCTACTGCACCATTCAGTCACAGGCTTGGGCAGACCTTGACTTTATCATGTGTCGGAGAAAAGTAAGGTCTTAAGCCAGCCAAAGATTGATCAAAATTCCTGCTGAACCAACTAAATTTTGATCCGTCTATGGGCAAGCTGGTTGTCCTGCAGTCGATCCATTGATCGACTGCAGGACAACCAGCTTGGCCTTTTTTTTTTTTTTACCTGATCACTGCCGGTGGCTATAGCTGCCAGCAGTGATCATTTTATTCTGCTGGTGAGGCAGGCTCTCTGCCAGCAGAACGCAATAGTGCTGCAGGAGGGATTCCTCGGTCAATATGGACTGTATTGATGGGGGAATCGATCAGTTTCCTTTCTTTCAACCCATGGTTGAAGGAAGGAAAATTGCATAATGTATGGACTGCCATAGACCTGGCTATGCTGTCTGTCAGTAGCATTTGTATTGAAAAGGATGGCTGAGAAAATTACAAATCTTTTGCAGGTAGGAGAATTGACACTTCTGTACTTCCGTGAATTTAGCTATTTGCATACACTTACACTCCAATGTGTGTTGCAGTGATATCTATTTAGATGCATTGCATTGTTTACAAAATTATTTGCACTTTAATGGCAAAACGCAGGTCACGGCACCCAAATGCAGCACGCTAGACTTTTTTAAGTGCAAATCAATACAAAGGAACAGTGTGTACAGCGCCTATTAAAGAACAATGGATTTTCTCTCACTGGAAAATGAAGGAATAAGCATGACAAAGTCCAGCCTGAATGAGCCCTAAAGGTATATACTTTAGTCCAAATGCAAAATGAAGCTTTACAAACATACTAGGAGCTTAGCCTATCTGCTCGGAGCTTCATTTTTTTTTTTTATTCAAGCACTGCTGATGTGATCCGTTCCACCCTATTTCTTTATCTTGGTAATTGGGAGATCCAGGAATCACTTTCACTTACCTGTTTGTAATGCGGGGGGCTATTCCCAAAACACCCACTGTAAACTTCTGGTTGTTGTTCTTCACATACAAACCACATGTTTTAAAGCAATGAATCAAAAATGTTTTTCATGGCCAGCAATCATGTTCAAACCTACAAAAGAGGTTTGACTGACAAAGATCAGTTTACTTTTCAGTTCACAGGAAGTGACAAGAACACTGCATTCCTGGCAGGATCGACAAGTATTTTTCTATACTTGTAGAAAATGTTCTCAGCCTGGGAAAAGAAAACAAATGCAGCCACCCTATTCAAGGACTGGTAAACTGCAATATATTGCATTGTTTCTTGGATTTAGTTATCTTTTAAAATGGTTCTAGAGGCTGAAGGCTTTTTACTAAACCCAGGACCCTGCATTCACTATATCTGGTCTCCCACAGTACACAGAACTTGGAAATGCAATAGTTTTAGTAAATATAAACTGCTAAATACCTTTTCTCATCAGCAGTATATAGCAGTCTTGTGACTTCTATCAGCATCTGGTTAAAGCTTGTAGGAGGAGTTTTCATTCTACTCTGACTGTCCTTTTGCCCCCAACCCCTCTGTCTGGACAGTGCTGATTGGCCCTGTGCTGATCACATGCACACCCTCCCAAGAAAAAACTCTCTAACAATAGATACCAAACTGAGCATGTGCAGAGTGCCCCCAAAGGCTCTGTCTTATCAGGAGATGGATTGGGGACAGTAGAAGTCAGGAACAGTTGCCAGTGTAGCACTGCTAATACTGATCTTCAATAAATATTGACTTCCAGATCACTCACAGCTACATTACAAAAGTTTTAGGTACTTTTTTATGGCAACAAAAGCCCAGGCGCATTCAGACTCAGGCATTGTTCTCAGGGTGTAAAAAGGATGGGCCCCAGTCACTTAAGTGAGCTCAAGAAATGTTTTTTTTGTGCATTGGAATATGGGATGAGGAAGGGGTGGATCAGGATATCCCCTAAACTTGGATAATCTAAAGCACCAGACTGGGCTCTAATCTCTTCTTAATCTTTTCATCTCGTACGTCTCTCTCTGTATCTTCTGAACATAGGATATGGTGGCTGGACACAGAGTTTTGGCACCTTGGCGATTGAGATTCAAGATATATCTCTTTTTGTGTTTCAAGGCAGGACAACATGGAAAGATTATTATGTATACTCTCCATTTAACCAGTAACTCACCCAATTCTCTTGTGGGGTACAATTACAGCTTGTTTCCTCTAGGCCAGATAATCTTGGACTCCAGCAGCCAGCATCTACATGAATACCTCCCAGAAGGGGAGATCCCTGCTTCTCTATTTGCCCTAGGCCCAAAGGCCTGGGGAGAGAGACAATTCTTACTACCATGACATTCTCACTGGCAAAAGAGGGAACAAGAAGTGTCCTAAGAGAAAACAGGAGTGTCCAACATATTTAACAGTTCTTTCAACATGCATCACCAGCCCCCTCCCACCCCCAAACCTACTGATTGGCTAAGTCATTAAACATTCATAACACAGAAAAATACTGCTCTAGTACACCCTGCTGGAGGAAGCTCAAACAGCAAATGGAAGATAAAAAAAACTGCAAACAAGTGACCAAGGCATAGACCATTAATCCTAAAAGTGTATTTATTTAGCATTAGCTAAAACTTACATGGAGGTCTTGGACCACAGTGGAGGAGGTGAGGGGGAATCTACAGACTGTCATAGCAAAGATCGGGGGAGACAGCAGGCTGAGTGGTGGTGAGCCGGGGCAGGATGCATGTAGACAAGCCACCTGATGGCCAGTGTGGAATGTGATTAACCCCACACCGAGGAGCCTGGTTCAAGGCAAAGATGGAATGTGGAAGCCTGCAGATAATGGCCAAAAATGCTGGACAGCAGGGGTGGCCGAGATCTCGATGACAAACACAACCTGGGTAGGAGGCTGAAAGCCAGGGATACAAACTGCCAGAGAAGCCGATCCTCTAGCCACGGCTGCAGTGTATTCTCACACACACTGTGCAGTCTTGTATAGACCTTGTGCAAGGGATAGCAGTGGGTAGGCGTATGCATTTTAGGGTCCTGCCCCTTTTTCAACGTCAACGTCAAAAGATGACATTGAAAAGGGGGCAGGACCCTAAAACGCGTACGCGTACCCACTGCTATCCCTTGCACAAGCTTTATACAAGACTGTACAGTGTGTGTGAGGATACACTGCAGCCGCGGCTTGAGGTTTGGCGGCTTGAGGTTTGGCTTCTCTGGCGCATTTCACCCTAGGCTTTCAGCCTCCTATCCAGGTGTGGTGGTCATCGAGATCTTGGCCACCCCTGCTGTCCAATGCTTTTTTGCCCATTATCTGTGGGTTTCCACATTCCATCTTTGCCTTGAACCAGGCTCCTCGGTGTGGGGTTAATCACATTCCACACTGGCCATCAGGTGGCTTGTCTGCATGCATCCTGCTCCGGCTCACCACCACCCAGCCTGCTGTCCCCCCCTGATCTGTGCTGTGACAGTCTGTAGATTGCCCTTCACCTCCTCCACTATGGTCCAAGACATCCATATACGTTTTAGCTAATGCTTAATAAATAAACTTTTAGAATTCATGGTTCAGCACCTTGGTCACTTGCTTGCAATTCTCTGTGGATCTTCTCCTGATCTTTTTTATCAAGAGCTGCTGATCATACACTGGTGTTTTCCATTCTTAAGAAACTCCATGACAGTTGCTAATCTCTTGCAACCTTTTTACTGCTATTTCAAGAGTTGACAGTTGACATTCCTCGCAAACTTTATGCAGCCACTTCATATGCATGAATAATTCTGTCCAGCAGTCCATTGTGAGCGCTTGAGTTAGTGTCTAATGGCACTTTTATTTGTTGTTTTTAATAGCGAAAAAAAAGACTCTGCTTAGAGATTATTCCTGCTGAGGTACACTACACTACATCCCTATACTATAGGATTTAAGGACTGGTGTCAGGAACACTATCTCCCAAAAGTAGGTACTGTGAAGATGCACAGTCTTCCTTCCACTGCAGTTCACACAGTGGCAGCAGATGATTCTGCAGCTTTACCTTTTTTCTGGAGCCAGGCTAACCCCAGTGGCTGCACCTTCTACATTACCTGTATGTCTTTGCATAGGGTGGAGCAGCATTTATTTTTGCTGTTCATGCCAATAGGGAGACAGACAGAAGGAAAACTAAGAAAGGGTAGTACAGCTAACAGGTTTTTCCTGCTGTCTGTGTGCCTTTTGGAAACATTTCCCATCACTTTCTGTTCCAAAACCTCCCAAATTGAGTTAAAGACAGTTTTAACTGGTTTTCAGCATTGGGGGAGGTATTTTCTGAAGCAGGGCTTCTGTGCCAAAAGAGATTAAAAAAACGTGAACTCAAGCATTACTGACTTCTAAAATATGCCCTACCACTGACCTAACTTTAACTATCAACCCTATGCCATCCTGACCTATAACACTTAACACTAAAAAATACCATCATCACTTAGCCTAAAGAAAGGAGAAAAGAAAATGGCAGGTATGGTGGAAGAGCAGGAGAAGGGACTGGTAGATATGTCATTTACGGCCCCTTCCTTTTCTGTACCAATCATTCACTGTGTTCATTCACGACTGAAGCATAGTAAACACAGTTTACTATGCTTTGCTTTGTAAATGAACAGAAAGTTGCTCAGCCCAAAGTACTTCCCATTCATTCACTGTCCAGTGCAGTTGAGTCTGCAGAGAAAGGGACTGGGGGATCTTTGTCCTCAGTCCCTTTCCCTGTCTCAAAAGTAAAACATCAGGGGTCTGTTTAGACCCTTGATATTTCACCAAAGCCTCCCAATGGTGGTGCTAAAAAGAATTGTAAAAAATAATTAAGACATTTGTAAAATATAATATAAATATAAAATAATAAAAATAAAAAACTATTGACACTGTCCACTGCCCTACTGACACCATCCACTGCCACCATCCACTGCCCTACTGACACCAACAACTGACCTACTGACACGTTCACTGCTGTACTGACTGACACCATCCACTGTCCTACTGACACAAATCTCTGCCTGCTGACATGTCCACAGCTCTACTGACACTGTCCACTGCTTTGCTGACACCATCTTCTGCCCTACTGGCAAAGTCCACTGCCCTACTTGCAAAGTCTATTGTCCCACTGACACCATCCACTGCTCTACTTACACAAACGACTGCCCCACTGAAACGACCACTGCTGTACTGACTGACACCAACTTCTGTCTGACATGTCCGCAGCTGTACTGACACCATCCATGTTTTAATTCATTTTAAAATTCATTTATAAGAGTGTGTCTGTGTGTGTATGTATATGTATATACTTATGTATACTGTATATGTTTAAGCTTTGGGTCGCACACCCTAATTCAATAAGTTGCGCACACCTATGGGTGGAGCATGTCATTCAACCCCCCCCCCCCCCACCGATATGGCAGAACTGGTGCCTGGTAACCGCCACATCGGGGCAAAGGGATTGTTCTCAGCCCTGTGTAAACTCAAATTAACCACTTGCTTACCGGGCACTTAAACCCCCTCCTATCCAGACCAATTTTCAGCTTTCGGCGCTGACGCACTTTGAATGACAATTGCGCGGTCATACAACACTGTACCCAAATGAAATTTTTATCATTTTTTCACCACAAATAGAGCTTTCTTTTGGTGGTATTTGATCACCTCTGCAGTTTTTACTTTTTATTAAAAAAATGTAAAAAACTGAATTTTTTTTTAAAAAAAAGTTTATTTTTTTATATTTTGTTATAAAAAATTTTAAACGGGTAATTTTTCTCCTTCATTGATGTACGCTGATGAGGCGGCAGTGATGGGCACTGATGGGTGGCAGTGATGGGCAGCACTGGCAGGTGGCACTGATTGGCACTACAGGTGGGCATTGATAGGTGGTACTTGTGGGCATTGATAGGTGGCACTTGTGGGCACTGTTAGGTGGCACTGTGGGCACTGTTAGGTGGCACTGTGGGCACTGTTAGGTGGCACTGTGGGCACTATTAGGTGGCACTTTTATTGGGCACTGATGAGGCAGATGTGCCTCTTCCACTTGGGGACCGATGTCCCTCACATCCGATCCGGTGATCGGCTTTTTTTTCTACTCGCGCTGTCAGCGTGAGTAAAAAAAAAACTATTACCGATCTTTTGTTTACATCATGTGATCAGCTGTCATTGGCTGACAGCTGATCACATGGTAAGGGGCTGGGACCGGCCCCTTACTCGGATCGGTGATCAGCCGAGTCTCAGTGACTCGGTGATCACAACGCGCGGCGCGCGCAGGGAGCGTGCACAGGGGAGGCCGTCATATGACGGCCTCCCGGGAATGTAGGTCCGCGCTGTAGCCGTCATTCGGCTATAGCGCGGATGCCAAGTAGTTAAAGTGACTTGGAGCTTATATAGGACTTTCTTCCTTTCGCTGAACATGGAGTGAAATAACTAGACATGCCCTCCTGCACTTTAAAATGAACCATCACTCACCTCTTTAGCTATAGGAATTGTGGAGTAATTTGTCCTTAAAGTTAACAAGAGAGACAGAGAAATCTTAGCTGTTTTTGCATTTTCTTCTATTGCACCTTTAAAATAACCTTCAGGTCTGAGGGAATCCCTGTTAACAATTACTATATCTACAGCTCAGCGTACATTGGCCTGATCAGTAAGTTGAGATATAAGAATAAGTAAAAGAACAAGGAAGGTGGCATACTTAAGATATTTGGCACCCCGGACTGCACTATCAAACAAAATTATTTTCAGTGATAATAATGCATAGCTCCCAACTGTCCCTGATTTGGAGCAATGTCCCTCTGCCCCTCTTTCCTCCTCATTTGTCCCTCATTTTGGTCTGATCTATATAGTTGTATATAAAATGCACATTTTATCAAAAAGTGTTTCCCAGTGCTAAACCTTTCATCCCATTTTCTAAATTGCTGCATTTGTAAATTCCAAAAGGCAGTATAAAAGAATAGTCGTGGTAAAAAAAATGCACTTGTGGGTTTAACCAATCATTTTTTTGTATAATTATCCTTTAAGGGGGTGTGTCCTATGCCCACATACTTTTGCTAATAGGTGTCCCTCATTTACATCTCAAAAAGTTGGGAGGTATGATAATGAAACAAGCAAATGATTTACATAAAATAAATGCAGGTAATGAAAATTGTGTTTACTCACATTAGAAATTTGCAATAGTTTTGTTTCCCTTGGCAGCAGTGTGTTCTCTCTAATGAGTTCTGAACGACTCCACTGCTTCCAGAACTGCTGTTAGAACTCACAGAAGCCCAGGCTTACCTGACAAGGCCCCCCCTTTTTTTTTTACATTATTTTAGCAGCCTTGTTGGGGGGGGGCTTTGTTAAAATATCAGGGGTCTAAACAGACCCCTAATGTCTCCCATTTAAGACAGAGAAAAGGCATGAGGACACAGATTCCCCAGTCCCTTTCTCTGCAGCCTCAGCTGCACTGGACAGTGAATGAATGGGAAGTGCTCTGAGGCTTCCTGTTCATTCACAAACTGAAGCATAGTAAACACAATTTACTATGCTTCAGGTATGAATGGACACAGTGAGTGATTGCTGCTAATCGCTCACTGTATTCATTCAGGAAAGGATGGGGCTGTTAAATAGGACATATTTACAGCACACCCCCACTCTCCATCCTGAAACATTCCCGTGTGCCCCCAGCAGCTGCTAAAGGGGGGGAGGGAAGCTAGCAATGCTGCAGAGGAGGGGGGCACACAGGAAGGCCAGGACAGCAGGTGGGTGGGGACGCAGATACCAATCTCTCTGCAGTGCATCCAAAGGAGGAGAGGATGGCAGAGCTGCAGGGGGAGCCACAAGAGTTGACAATAAGGCAGTACAGCCATCGCTCCTGCTTGGCAGGTGCCTGGGCCCCCCTTTTGAACTGATGGGGCCTGGGCCCTGTACAGGAGGGCTGGCTGTACTGCCTTATCAGCAGCCCTGACTGCTGCTCTTGTGTATTCTGAAGATTAATTGCTATACATTCCTTTGTATATTGGCCTGGTTTAAAGAGCATGTAAACCCAACAGTTCATATTCCTGATATGTGCCTGCTGTACCATGTACTTGTATGAAATGAATGAAAGAAAATTCTGTTCTCTTTGTATTGCTTCCTTTTTTAGGCCCTACTTCTCCTATGGATTACAGGAGTGCAGTTCATTCTGCACTACCGTGACCTGTTTTCAGTGTCAAGTCTATTTAAATCTGCTAGTGCACACAACACTACTCTCTCCCCAGTTTGAAAAATGCTGCAGTCCAAAGGTTTCTCCATTGAGCCTCCGTCCAAAGTGGAGAAACCCTAATACAGGGAGTGTGTTAATGGCCAGCTCATCAGGTAAAAAAAGAGGAAAAAAGCCTAAAAACCCTAAAAAATAAAACTAATGCAGACAACCCATTTATGGATTAATACACTGCAATCTATTAAATATTTATTTTTAGATTTATTAGTGCTTTAAGAAGATCAGTAATGACTGGACACCCCTCCACCAAATGATTTGGACCAGTGCACAAAGGTCCATAAAGACATAGATGAGCGAGTTTGAGGTGGAGGAACTTGACTGGCCTGCAACCCGATAGAACACCTTTGGGATGAATTAGAGCGGAGACCGTGAGCCAGGCCTTCTCGTCCAACATCAGTGTCTGACCTCACAAATGCGCTTGTGGAAGAATGGTCAAACATCCCCATAGATACACTCCTAAACCTTATGGACAGCCTTTCCAGAAGAGTTGAAGTTGTTCTAGCTGCAAAGGATGGGCCAACTCAATATTGAACCCAACGGACTAAGACTGGGATGTTCATGTGCGTGTAAAGGCAGGCGTCCCTTCCTACCAAAATACTTTTGGTAACATAGTATATATATATATAATAATATATATAATATAATGTGATTGAGCTTTGAGGTGCACACCCTAATGCAATAGGCTGCACATGCCTATGCTGGACACATTCCTCTATGTCTGTTCATGATTTCCTTGGAGAAGCCTCTTTCAACTGTCTGTCTGTCATTGACAATGGACTGGAAAGGGCTAAATCAGGAGACTGACATTTATTTTTTATTTTAGGGCACTTTAACACTGATAAGGAATACATCTTTGCTAATTTTGTTACTTTGAAACTAAGCTATGTGCCATAATCAAGGGCAATCGGCATATCCTGTTCAGTTTGGTTAGGCGCTTTCTTTTATCCTCAAAGCTGGGAACTTTCAATTTCCTTACCTTGAGATTCTTTACAATACGATAACCCTGTCACCTTATTTATAGTGCATTTGACTTCAGGAGGAAATGCTTTACAATCCTGACTTTATGTAAGGTGTTTTATTCATGCAATTTCTTACTGACTTTCAACATGCCTTGCATAAAATGTTCTTGTGATAATGGTCTTCTTTTACAAGTGTCTAAAACAAAACTTTTTTTCTCTTCTCCTTGGCAGCCAACTGGTATTTACAGTGCAAGTTTTACAATGAGAATTAAGATTTGTTAAAAAAGGCATGCCAATGCTACACATGCTGGGATTTTTTTTTTTAGAAATCTTTACTGTGGAATCATTCCTGTATCTCCTCTAGAGTCTATATCAGTGGAACCCAACTTAATAAATACATATTGTAATAAAACCAAGAAAATACATGTGACAGGGATATCCCCCCCCCTTCCAGGTAACTCCATCCTCAGGGGTCCCTCTGCTCATCTATGTACTGCTACTGTATCTCCCTTCCATCTCCCACCAGCCTGTATGGAAGTGATGTGCTGTCATGTACACTGCTTGGCTAAAGGGAGCAAGTTAGGACACTGTGCTGCAGTTGCTCTCTGTCCCCTTGGGATCATCAGCCTGAATGGGTTAACGTCATTTCACCTCCACTCAGCAGGGGGAACTGGCGAGTAAAGGCACTCAAGGGACTTGAATGGACTTGAGGGAGTCTACAGAGTGTTGAACTACAATTCCCAAGAAGAGGCAAGTATAAAGTGGCGAAAAAGCTTTTTATCTTCGGCTGTAGACCGATGCAATTCTCTCTTGCTGCCAGGATATTGGAGATCACTGTTTGTGTACACACTGCCTAGTACAATCTTGCGGCCTAAGTTAAAGGGAACTGAGTGCTGGTATCCTATGTGCAGAGATTCAGATTTGCCTGGGGGCAGAGCCAAGAGGGAGCTGTTCGCTGTGGGACCAGAGCAACACAGTGATGATACAAAAGTAGACCAATACCTGGACAGCGGGACTAAAGTGGCTGCATTGCTGGAACTGGTGAGAGGGCACTACTGCCATTAACCTCTTGCTGCGAGGGAGACTGAGAGAGACTAGGCAATTTATTAGCAGCCTTTACCACTGCATGCAGAATTCACAGGGACTGTACAGGTACTTATGTACACCACTGTAAAGACTAGGCCCCAACGTTAGCTGGCTGAAGAACTAGGGCAAAGGACTGTCTCCTCAGATAGCTGCTCTACGACTACGACTTCATGTGCTGCTTTTAGACAGGGGTACCTCTGCAGTAAGGTCTGGGTCTTAGCATAGTCCTTCACATAGAGTGCACTCAAACAGTATAGTATACTGGTTGCAGGAAAATTATTACAGCACTAATTACCATTGTTGTTAATGTTATTTGTGCCATTGTTTAAAGCTGAGTTGCAGAATCTCAGGTAGGGATGAGCCGAACACCCCCCTGTTCGGTTCGCACCAGGCAAAAAATTTGTTCGAACACCTGAACACCGTTAAAGTCTATGGGACACGAACATGAATAATCAAAAGTGCTAATTTTAAAGGCTTATATGCAAGTTATTGTCATAAAAAGTGTTCGGGGACGTGAGTCCTGCCCCAGGGGTCAATGCAAAAAAAAGTTTTAAAAACGTCAGTTTTTTCGGGAGCAGTGATTTTAATAATGCTTAAAGTGAAACAATAAAAGTGTAATATCCCTTTAAATTTTGTGCCTGGGGGGTGTCTATAGTATGCCTGTGAAGGGGCGCATGTTTCCCATGTTTAGAACAGTCTGACAGCAAAATGACATTTCAAAGGAAAAAGAGTCATCTAAAACTACTCACGGCTATTAATGAATTGCTGGTCCGACAATACACATAAAAGTTCATTGATAAAAACGGCATGGGAATTCAACACAGGGGAACCCCGAACCAAAATGTAAAAAAAAAAAGACGTGGGGGGGCCCCCTAAATTCCATACCAGGCCCTTCAGGTCTGGTATGGATATTAAGGGGAACCCCGGCCAAAAAAAAAAGAATGGCGTGGGGTCCCCCTCAAAATCTATACCAGACCCTTCAGGTCTGGTATGGATTTTAAGGGGAACCCCACGCCAAAAAAAAAAAAAAACGGTGTGGGGTCCCCCCCAAAAATCCATACCAGACCCTTATCCGAGCACGCAACCTGGCAGGCCGCAGGAAAAGAGAGGGGGTGAGAGAGCGCCCCCCCTCCTGAACCGTACCAGGCCACATGCCCTCAACATTGGGAGGGTGCTTTGGGGTAGCCCCCAAAACACCTTGTCCCCATGTTGATGGGGACAAGGGCCTCATTCCCCCAACCCTTGCCCGGTGGTTGTGGGGGTCTGCGGGCGGGGGGCTTATCAGAATCTGGAAGCCCCCTTTAACAAGGGGACCCCCCAGATCCTGGCCCTCCCCCCTGTGTGAAATGGTAAGAGGGTACAAAAGTACCCCTACCATTTCACAAAAAAACTGTCAAAAATGTTAAAAATGACAAGAGACAGTTTTTGACAATTCCTTTATTTAAATGCTTCTTCTTTCTTCTATCTTCTATCTTCTTTCTTCTATCTTCCTTTGGTTTCTTCCTCCTCCTCCTCCATCTTCTTCTTCTTCTGGTTCTTCCTCCGGTGTTCTCGTCCGGCATCTTTCTCCGCGGCATCTTCTTATCTTCTTCTCCTCGGGCCGCTCCGCATCCATGATGGCATGGAGGGAGGCTCCCGCTGTGTGACGCTTCGCTCTTCATCTTTTTCTCTTCATCTTTTTCTCTTCATCTTCTTTTCTTCATCTTCTTGTCTTCATCTTCTTTTCAGGCCGCTCCGCATCCATGATGGCATGGAGGGAGGCTCCCGCTGTGTGACGCTTCTCCTCTTCTGACGGTTCTTAAATAACGGGGGGCAGGGCCATCCGGTGATCCCGCCCCCTCTGACGCACAGGGACTTGACGGGGACTTCCCTGTGGCATTCCCCGTGGCGTCAGAAGGGGGCAGGGTTACGTAACGGGTGACCCCGCCCCCCTCTGACGTCGAACTTGAAGCACTCATCCCTATTTTCAGGTAAAGATGTATCTAGTCATACAGGTCCTTAATCTAAACTGCTACAATATTGTTACTTCTTTTCCTAGAGAATTGTGTTTGACTCACACTCTTGTCCCCATCTGTATATACTGTCATTTACTTTAATTTGTCACAATATAATGCATTTCTTCATTCCTAACCTGCTGTTTACTTCCCCACAGTGAACCAAAGTTGTGTGCAGGATATTTATATTTGTGCTTTCAACAGTACTGCAGTATCTATTTGCTTAACCTGATGTGTTAGAGGTCAGAGGTAGTTCAGAGTCGAGGCAAAAGAACAGATAACCCAATCTTCCAAGCAGCACCTGCGGGGGTAGCACTACAAATGGTTTGTGAGAAGTGGTATTCAGCTTAAAGTAGAGGAGGCAATAAGCCACCCTCTTCACTCATGTCAATGTCTGTCCACAATAATAAACTTCCCTTTTTAGGTGTCAGTGACATAAAAAATAACCCCTCCCCCTTCCCCATCACAGTGTCAGTGTAAGCATTAAAGGGGTTGTAAACCCTCATAGGTTTTTCACCTTAATGCATTCTATGCATTAAGGTGAAAAACCTTCTGTAGTGCAGCAGCCCCCCAGAGCCCCCCTTTTACTTTCCTGAACCCAATCATTACAGGGACAAGCACAGCAGCTCCAGCCCCTGTCTCGGGCTATCACTGGATAGATTGATAGCAGTGGCAGCGTTGGCTCCCCCTGCTGTCAATCAAAGCCAGTGACACGGGGGGCGGGGCCGAGTCCTGCTGTCTATGTCAATGGACGCAGCAGCAGGACTTGGGAGCGTGCCCGCACGAGTGCCCCCAGGGAATGTGGGTCTCTGTGGGGGCACTCGAGAAGAGGAGGAGCCAGGAGCGCCGCTGGGGGACCCCACAAGAGGAGGATCGGGGCCACTCTGTGCAAAACCCTTGCACAGAGAAGGTAAGTATGACATGTTTGTTATTTAAAAAAAAAAAAACCTTTACAACCCCTTTTAACAAACCCCCCACCCCTTAATTGGTGTTAGTGTCAGCAGGAGGAATCCCCTGTATTGTATTAGCGGCAAGAATAAATTCTCCTATCCCACTGGTGTTGAGTAGAAAGCCTAACTCCCCTAACTCTTTATTTTCAATAGAGTTCAGTGGGTACTTAAGTGAATACATGCTACTGCACCTTCCCGCTCCCTGATGGCCTCCGAATAGAACTATACTATCCCTGTTGGGCAGGAGGCTGCCCAACTCAAAAGACAGTTCCATCGTAATTACATTGCTAGGTCTTTGAATGCAGAGAGCAGGACTGTTTTCAACTAGGACCTCACAGGTTGACAGTTGAGCAGCCCTGGTTAAAATATACATTTCCCCTAATAAATGTATTACTAATAAATTATTAATATCTCACAATTGGGTCCAGCATGTAGTACATAAAAATTGGAAGACATTTACATGTGTGTGTGCTCATTTTACATGTCCACATGTACAGATGCCATTATTTTGATCAATTGCAAAATTAAAAGTAGTCGCACCTTCAGGGATGTTGAAATTAGAGGCAACTATTCAGTAATAGATAGGCTGTTAATGATTATGTTAGAATTGTTTTAAGACATGCATGGTTACACAAAACAAATGAGAGAGAAGGGGCTCTGATGATACTATGAGGCTGGCATATATATCTGACATGGGGCAATCATTTATGAAGGTCAGATGTATGAATCAATGAATCATGATTCATTGAATCAGCAGCTGTTGTCAAGTTGGTTCAACACTAATAGATGGAGGGTTATAATATACACTAGATATGTAAACTCACTGTTAAATCTCTAAGCCCATCCACATTTTATCCTGTGTTAAGCCCTGTTGAAGGGGCATAGGTGTTACCCCCAAAATGCGTTGGCTGTTTTTATAAGACTTTTTTTTTTACCAACAATTGATTTTCGACTCTTTCATCCGGTTTTGGTCTGGCATCTGATGTATGAATCAGATACGTATAGGCAGGTAAATTAGTGCAGGATGAGTCATGATACAGAAAGGGCAGGTAAATTAGTGACTAGGGGGCAGATAGATAAAAGAGGGTACAGTATAATACAAGGCACAATCATAATATGAAGGACTAGTAAATTAGAACGAGGGCACAGTCATGATTCTAAATGTTCAGTATATGAGTAAATAAGTGACAAAGACTATTATAATATGGAAGGCCATCTATAATAGTGAATCTCACATAATTCATTAGTATAATCATGTAGATTGTGATTGAGAGCAGCCATTCATTTATTTTTGTGTTGTTCTAATTTGAATGTGCGTATTTTACATAAAACTATTAATATTATTAATGTGGTAACTCCAGCCAACTTGTCACAGCTACAAGGTACATTGCTCTGGAAAGATTGGCTTCTTGCCCTTTATCTGTAGTATACCGCTGCCCTATTCCCAACATGCAGAGCCGCCTCCATCAAATACTAAGCAATAAGGGGCCCTTGCCAAGGCTTCCCTGATCACTTCAGGCTGAATGCTATTTATTTAAACTCTACAGTGCCTGGCCACAAACAAGGTCGACATGACTTTTGATGCTGGACCTACATTGTGTAACAGGTTGATTTTTGGAATAAATTGTAGACTCAAACTGCAGACTGAAGACATTGCCCTAGTCATGGGACAGTGCAAAGATTTAAAAAACTGGGCCTATCCTGGCAAATCCAAGACATTTGGCAACTGTAGCACAAGGATATGCAAAACATGCTGGTCAGATTACTTAAACCACCCACATGTCTTCTTCAGTATCAACTCACCTGTGTCGCACAAGTAGGGGTTAAAGATATCTCTGTGGGGTTCAGATGCAGAGATGATCTCCAACAAAGCACTTTTTTTGAGAGCTGCTATTCTAAATACAAGAACTTTGACACAAAAAAGCATAGGAATTCCCCTGAGGAAGTAAACAGCACAACTGGTAATTTACTTCTTGAGTGCCAAAAAGGTAGAAATCCACTTTAATGGTAGATCCCTATAAATTAAGCCCCCACATTAAAGGGTATGGTCTTCTCACATCATAGCAATTCATACCTCCCAACTTTCTGAGATAAAAAAGGAGGGACAAGGGCCCAAGAAGGATAATTAAGCAAAAAAATGACTGGCTAAACCCACAAGTGTTTTTTTCCTCACTATTGTAACATACCTGGCGATGGAGACCAAAGCGGAAGGCCTCTCTTACAGCTCTGGCTCGGGGAGGGAACGCTGAGAAGACCTGCTGGAGAAGCAGCTGGCTGGTAGCACAGGCAGAAGAGCAGGAGCTGATGACAATCACAGCTACTGCTGGATCAGGTGCAGGGAGAAGATCCAAGGCAGGGTTAGACAATCCAGGTCAGCAACTGGCAGGCAGATCAGACACAGATGGCAGGCAGAAGTGTAGTCAGAAGTCAGCCCAGATTCGGTAACAACAAGGCAGATAAGCAGAAGGATAAGGCAGAAGCGTATTCCAGGGACAAGCCAGGGGTCGGTGCAGGCAGAGTTCAGGCAATGTCAGGAGCAGATTGGGTCAGTAATGAATAAACAATACAGGAACAGATTTACAGATGCTTTGACACAAACGGCACTGACACAATGCACTAATACAGTTTAAATAGCCTGCCCGGCACCAATGTGCACTCGCGCATGCGCATGCTCGCAAACCTGTGTGCGCACTCGAGCGCGCGCATACACACCCGTTAAACGGCCACAAACAGGGCTAACAGGAACCATGTGCCTGCGCACATGCCTGCATCTTCCCTAACAACTATGTTTCCTTTTATAATGTTTTTTTTTTTATAAACAATAATGTGATAATAAAAAGGTTTGTGTGAAAGGTTAAGGCCTGGTTCACACCTATGCATTTTTTAGTGCTTTTTCAGAAGCATACTACAGTCCATTTAACATGTTTTCCCATAGGTCACGTTCACATCTGTGCATTTTATGGAAAGGGCCAGGGACTTTTTTTTTCTGGTTTCCTTAGACTTTAACGGATCAAAAACGTGTATTGAAAAACGCAAAATGCACCTGCGATATGCAAACTGCAACCTGCATAGGTATGAACCAGGCTTTAGTGTAGTGTAACACTTTTGGTAGTTAAATATTGAATTTATATTAGAAACCTACACCTCTGTCCAAAATGAAGGACAACTGAAAAGGAAAGAGGCACAGAGGGATCTGGTTCCAAAAAAGGGACATTCCCTCCAAATGAGGGACATTTGGGTTGTATGGCAATGTTGCTGGTTGCGACTAAGTTAAACTCCTCCATTAGATCTAGAGAGAAGTATGGGGCTGTCACAAGGTATTGATTTATACTCTGTGTTACCCGTTTGTGTTACTGTGCTAATTCATGAATGGTTGAAATAGCTGAGTGACAGGGCCACATCATGTGAAAGTAGGCCTCACCATTCAGAAGTCTGTTGCTATAAGATGTATGCATTTGTTCTTTATTGTTTAAAAATACTTTTATCTATTTGTTTTTTTAGAACAAGTGCTGCAAGCTACAAATCATTGCGCTTGTCAAACATAACTGAAGACTTACACTTCCTTTTAATTCAGAAACGCTAAATAGACTCAAATATGCAGGTTATAGCTATTTTCAGGGCACACACACATTCCTTTTCACTAGTTACATCAGCCTCCTTGGAGAAAGAAGAGTTAAGGTGTTCTCACCCCTCCCTGCCCATGTTATCAGCCTACAAGCAGAGACACATATGCAGAGTCATCTGCTATCAAGCCTCATTCAGATGCCTATTCCTTCACAAACAAAGCTGCATGATTTGTTCTGGGATCTTTTGAGGTGGTTGAAATCAACCATAGGCATAAGAAGGCCTTGGATGTTAGGAAATATTAATTACAAATATAATATTTAAACCATATGCACATACAGACATGGCCATAATATAATCAGCAGCCTCCTTGCAACCAACAGCAAACCCCCCATCATGTTACTGTTACAATGCTTGGTATAAAGCAGTAATCATAGGATAGGACCGAAAGTTATTTCCCAATAGTCCTATCAGATTCAGACTTTTGGAGCAGGTTTGAATTGAATTAGTACCCGAGCAGAAGTTACTTAAATGATCACCTTGTAAAACAACCCATTTAGTTTAAAATAGAAATAATGCCCTGTACACACGGTCGGACTTTCTGACGGAATATGTGCGATCGGAGCTTGTTGTCGGAAATTCCGAACGTGTGTGGGCTCCATCTGACTTTTTCCATCGGAATTTCCGACACACAAAGTTTGAGAGCTTGCTATAAAATTTTCCGACAACAAAATCCGATCCTTTAAATTCTGATCGTGTGTACACAAATCCGACACACAAAGTGCCACGCATGCTCAGAATAAATTAAGAGACGAAAGCTATTGGCTATTGCCCCGTTTATAGTCCCGGCGTACGTGTTTTACGCCACCGCGTTAGGAACGATCGGATTTTCAGACAACTTTGTGCGACCGTGTGTATGCAAAACAAGTTTGAGCCAACATCCGTCTGAAAAAAAACAATGGATTTTGTTGTCGGAATGTCCGATCAATGTCCGATCGTGTGTACAGGGCATTGAAGTGATCACATCCCACATCGCCTCTGTTCCCTTTGTTCTCAGCTGCATAAACGTTGGTGGGAGAAGAAGCAACAGCACACTGAACTTTCCAGTAAATGGCTGGGGGGGCAATCATTGGAGGAGAACAGCACAGCTAGAGAACTGACCAGGCTGTGCTCTACTGCTTAGCGTGGTCATTCGCTAATAGGAATGCGTAGGGACTGGAAGGAACGGTAGGGATTTCACACAAAGGAATCAATATAAATAGAACAGGATGCTGTTTCCTATAAGTACATGGTACAGCAGGCACGCATAAGGCTACTTTCACACTGAGGCCCTTTACAGGTGCTACAGCGATAAAAATAGCGCCTGTATTGCGCCTGTATAGCGCCTGTAAAGAGCCTCTCCTGGGTCTCTAGTGTGAAAGCCCGAGGGCTTTCACACTGGAGCGGTGCGTTTACAGGACGGTACAAAAAGTCCTGCAAGCTACATCTTTGGAGCGCTGTAGGAGCGGTAGTGGTGCCAGTAGTGTAGTATAATAGTAGTGGTGTAGTGGCGCTATGCGGGAGGTATTAACCCTTATTCGGCCGCTAGCGGGGGTTAAAACTGCCCTGCTAGCGGCTGAATAGCGCTGCTAAAACGACGGTAAAGCGGCACTTTACTGCTGACACCCCAATCTGAAAGTAGCCTAAGGAATATGAAATGCTGGGGTAACAAACACTTTAAGAACACGTTACTAGATTGAAATCCCCTTTCACACTGAGGCAGTTTTCAGGCATTTTAGCGCTAAAAATAGCACCAGAAAGGCGCCTGAAAATTGCCTCCCATTCATTTGAATGAGTGCTTTCACACTTGGGGGGTGCGCTTATGCAACGATAGAAAAAGTCCTGCAAGCAGCATCTTTGGGGTGTGTTTGGAGCGCTGTAAATAGCGCTCTAAAAATGCCACTGCCGATTGAAATGTATGGGCAGTGCTTCCAAAGCGCCTTAAAAGCGATTCCAAAGCACCGCAAAACAACTCTGTTTTTTTTTTTTTTTTAAAGTCCCGTTCTCACGAGACCTTAAAAAAAGTGACCCGCTAGTTCCGAAAACCGTCACAAAAGTGCCAGTGAAACGCAGCTAAAGCATCGCAAAAACGACGGTCACTTTAGCAGCTATTTTAGCAGCGCTTCAGTGTAAAAGGGGGTCTAAAGCCCCATACACACGATCGGATTTTCCGACAGGTAATGTTGGATGTCAGGTTGTTGGCGGAAAATCCGACCATGTGTATGCTCCATCGGACAATTGTTGTTGGACTTTTCCCCAACAAATGTTGGCCAGCATGTTTTCAAATTTTCCGCCAACAAATGTGTGTTGTCAGATTTTCTGATCGTGTGTACATAAGTCCAAAGTACAAACACGCATGCTTGGAAGCAAGGACGAGCCAGAAGCGGTCGGTCTTGTAAACTAGCGTTTGTAATGGAGAATTAACATTCGTGATGTGGCAAATTATGAAATCTCCAAATGCAGTGCACAATTCTCTTCTTCTTAATAGAATGGGATAATAATGAAGCTGCTGGTGGTACTGATGGAGTTATTGCAAACGAATTTCAAAGGATTTTTTTTTCCTAGTGATATCAAGAATAATATTATTATGTTTTTTTTTTTTTATTGTGCAAGTTACCACAACATCGTTATCCTGTAGTTTTTAAGAACAAAGATACAACTATGTTGGTGTCCCTTGTCAATTTTACATTGTATTTTTTAAAATGTAATTGCCTACTCCCAAACTGTCATTTGAAGTAAAACACATAGCCAAGTATTATTCTCCACATTTTTTTTTATTGTGCATTAAAAAACAAAAAAAAAAACAAAATAGACATGCTATCTGCCAATAGAACTTAACCAAAAAGTGCATTCTATGCATCTAAAAAAATAGAAAATATACCAAATCATTAATCATTATCAACGAAAAAATTATGTCAAAGTAATAACTCGAAGGCAATAATAAAAAACATGTTATCTCCTCCGATTCCGCAACATGTCTGGTTGATGAACGGCCATTCAGAAATGAACTGAAAAGCACGAAATGAAAAGCGCAAACTAAAAAACGCTAAATGAAAAACGTAAAAAGAAAAGCACGATTCAACACTCACCAAACTTCTACCAACACAAAATTAACAGAAGGATCCCAAAGGGTGGCGCTAAAGAGCTGAAAAAACATGTAGTACATCACTACGTTTGTAATTGTTGGCCAACATTTGTGTGACTGTGTGTATGCAAGACAAGTTTGAGCCAACACCCTTCGGTCAAAATTCCATGGTTTTGTTGGCGGAAAGTCCGATCGTGTGTACGAGGCATAAGAATATAGAGAGCTATTGTATCTTTCAGGTTTTGCTGCAATTCCAGAATTTTCCAGCAGGAGGCAGTGCATGGGAAAACCCCCATGTTCCTGCACAGACTTGGCTACTGTGTGTGGAAGGGGCTTACTTTAATGAGGGTGCGCATACGAAGACATAAGGATTACTGATGGAGAAAAAGTAGTTACCATTCTGTCTAGGAAAGGGCATCCTGTGAAGATAATGGCAAGATCACAGTGTGTGGTGCTAAATGAGGGAAAAAAATACATTTTAGGGCAAGGGGCCTACAGTGATCTTGCCAATCTTGTCCATTAGAAGTAAAGCACTGAACAAAATGGTGTTCATGAAATGATACCATAAAGGACAATTCTATCAATTAATAAGATCCAAATGAAATATTCTGCCCACTTTTTTTAGACCATCTGCATTTTCCGCAATGCTTAGGACAATGTTATGTGGACAGATGTGTTAAATGGCCTAATGTTTAAAGAGAAAAACAGCGCTATATTTATATGAAATAAAGTTCACACATTAACAACAAAATCTAATTCCAACTGTGAAGCAGGGTGGATTGAGCATTATGGATTGAGGCTGCTTGGCTTGGACAGCTTACTTTCATAGATAGATCAATTCATTCAAAATTGTACTAAAACATCAATTCTTCAAATTGTACCAATGAATTAAAAAAAAAGCTGCCTGTCATGTGATGCCCCTACTAAAAATGGCTGCAACTCTACAACTCATGATACATTAGCGGTCAGTGGGAAGAATGCTCCTTACACTGGGGGTCATCGGGAAGAATTACCCCCCTACAGGTAGCTGAAAAGATCAATGGTGTCAGTAGGAACTTATCTGAGAGACAGAAATTGCTCATTGCTCAAGGAACCCCTAGCAACCTCTGGGGGAAACCTAGGGATCCGTGGAACCCTGGTTGAGAAACCCTGACTTAGACACTTCACTTCATCATTTCTCTATGGGCCTACCTACTTTCAGTTTTACCCTTGCTATGTAAGGGGCCTTTATAGAGTGTAGATTCTTTTAGATCAAAATGTCTTCACCTACAAGAAATACCCAGAAAATACATACCTTGTAATGCTAAGCTCGATTAAACTACATTCGATTTAACTGTTTAGTCTTCATGGTAAATTGACACGGTCTGTGGATCTTGTTGAGTTGAGTCTCCTGAGATCCAACAGACTGGGTCTCAGGAGATATGTATTTTCCAAAAAGCAACATTTGAGACATACCAGAAGAAGCAAAGTACTGTGAATGCATCACCATCATCGTCAGAGAAAAAACTGCAGTGGGGGGTAGCTCTTTAACTTTTGGAAAGACAATTATCTCCCTGTACACCATTCTTTGTAAAATATCTGGTCAGGGGCTACCCTAACAAAGAAAATTAGCTCCATAAAAGATTGCCTGGGAAGAAACTGAAAAAACCCAGCAGAAACCCGTATAGCCAATGCAACCATTGGAAGAACAAACCCCAACTAGAGAGTGTTCACTGTCATAATAGTAGCCAGGGAAAAAAAAGCAATGCCAACCATCAACTCTCCATGAGATATATTTTTTCCCCTTCACAGACCCCTCCATCATAATAAATATGTGCCGTTTTTAATATTATAAGTGAATTTGTGAAATCTAATAACGGTGCCTTGCTAGTTTTTTATTTTGTTAATGTTTTTAGTATGACAGATAAATTGATGCTACTTACATATCTAACTTCAGAACATCTGCAGGAAGCAAGCAGTTAATTTTTCATCCCATGAGGTCATGGAACAGGTGGCATGTGGCTTTTCATAGCCTCATGTCAGATGTGCCCCATTTTGTATTTCTGCATCACCAACTTTACAGGGAGTTTATCCCCATGTGGGATTTATTTTTTTATTTTATTTAATTTTTTAAGTAAATCTAGACTAAAATATTGTGTACAGTGTAGTTCTCTCAACAAGCAATGGTGGTGTGCAAAATTGGTGGTGGTGTGCAGCTAAGAGAATAAAGGTTTATTATTGCTACAACCTGCTGCACATTTAATCTTTTTTATTAAAACCAAAATCTATAGCTACCAACTGTCCCCGATGCCCCAAGCATTAAAGATTATCCTCTGGAAAAGTCTGGTCTAAAGTATTTACCCTGAGATCCTACTATTTCAATTGTGATGTTCAGTTCGTAAAATAAAGAATAATAATAATATTAATAATAAAAAATTAATAGTCTTCTCTGGGACTTTTAAGCGGTTTTTTAGTCAAAAAAAGAAAAACAGAAAAACTTTTTTTTTCCAAAATAATTTTTCTTCCCAATATAAATTCTTTATTTATATCAAACATAGCAGTGCAAGACATCAATAATAGCTAGTATTTACCATTATCATGTAACAGATAACCACATACCGGTATTACAATCGTAATACAGAATATGTGTATCATAAACATTTGAGTTATATAAAAAGAGAAAGCAAGAAGGGATATCCCCGGGAGGATTAAAGGTGGGGAAAATGGTGTTGCATTGTAAAGTTATGTTAAACAACAAAAATAATAAAGCATTCATATGCATACACTATATTATCAAAAGTATTAGGACACCTGCCTTTACACGCACATGACCTTTAATGGCATCCCAGTCTTAGTCCATAGGGCTCAATATTGAGTTGGACCAAAAGTCAGACGAAAGCCTTTCATCTCTATTCAGATCGTTTGTAGGCCTCATCGGACTTCTTTTTTTGAAAATTCTGACGGACCTAGAAATGAAACATGTTCTAAATATTTCCGACGGAACCAATTAATATCGCGAAAACCGATCGTCTGTATGCTGTTCCGACAAACCAAAAACGACGAATGCTGTGAAGCAAGTACGAGACAGAAGTTATTGGCTACAGGCTATTGAACTTCCTTTTTCTAGGCCCGTCGTAAGTGTTGTACGTCACCGCGTTCTGGACGGTCGGACTTTGGGTTGACCGTGTGTAGGCAAGACCACTTGAATGGAATTCCGTTGGAGTTCCGTCAGAAAAACCTTCGGAGTTAATTCTGACGGCAAAACTGGTCGTGTGTACACGGCATAACAGCTTCAACTCTTCTGGGAAGGCTGTCCACAAGGTTTAGGAGTGTGTCTATGTAATGTTTGACCATTCTTCCAGAAGTGCATTTGTAAGGTGCTAAGGTGTAAGGCACTGATGTTGGACAATAAGGCTTGGTTTGCAGTCCCCACTTTAATTCATCTCAAATGTGTTCTATCGAGTTGAGGTCAGGACTCTGTGGCAGGCCAGTCAAGTTCCTCCACCCCAAACTCGCTCATCCATGTCTTTATGGACCTTGCTTTGTGCACTGGTTCAAATGATTTGGTGGAGCGGGATTATGATGTGGGGTTGCTTTTCAGGGGTTGTTCTTGGCCTCTTAGTTCCAGTGAGCATAAGCGTCAGCATACCAAGACATTTTGGACAATTTCACGCTCCCAACTTTGTGAGAACAGTTTGGGATGGCCCCTTCCTGTTCCAACATGACTGCGCACCAGTTTACAAAGCAAAGTCCATAAAGACATGGATGAACGAGTTTCGGGGTGGAGGAACTTGTCTGGCCTGCACAGAGTCCTGACCTCAACCCAATAGAACACCTTTGGGATGAATTAGAGCAGAGACTGCGAGCCAATCTTTCTTGTCCACATTAGTGCCTGACCTCACAAATGCGCTTCTGGAAGAATGGGCAAACATTCCCATAGACACACTCCTAAACCTTGTGGACAGCCTTCCCAGAAGAGTTGAAGCTGTTATAGCTGCAAAGGGTGGGCCAACTCAACATTGAACCCTACAGACTAAGACCGGGATGCTATTAAAGTTCATGTGTGTGTAAGGGCAATACTTTTGGTATAGTGTATGTGCAAATGTCCAAATCCAGATATGTTTAAAAAAAATCCTCAGGAAAAAAATAAAAAAAACAGGCATTTACCATACTTGTGTTTGCAAACCAAAACATTATATGTTATATCAAGAATTTATACACAAAACAAAATTGTATTCTTAATTGTGACATAAGATTTAGATATAAAGCTTATTTCTTCATGTACAGTATTCAGTAGATCACAGTCTTTTTGGTGGTTTGTGTTATAGAAATGTTCACCTTGCTTTTAAATGACACTCCATACACAGTGTTCCACCACCAAACGTGATGTTATAGGTGTGCCTTCACCTCAGATGATGGAGATGATGGACCCCATTATTGTACAACAGGAGGTCAAATTGCACTTGAATAAAAATTCCAGGGCTGCAGATATCCTCAGTAAAATATTGCTGTCATCGACCACTTTTAGAGGGTCCACGGCATATCATAAAACCAGATACAATCTCTGTAGAGTAAAACCATAAATTATATTTATTTTTAAAAGTAGAAATGCACTTTCAATATCAAGGCCTTTGCGAAAGTCCAGGAGGAATGCAACGTGTCAGATGGGCGGAGTTATGGGATGCCATCACACTGGCTGGACCACAGGCGCCATCTTGGATTCCTTTCTGAGCTGGTTTGATGTAAAGGGAGTCCTTTGCATTCTTTGATTTTGCAGCCCTGGGGTTACTTTTATTCAAGAGCAGTTGTACAATAATGGGGTCCATAATCTGAGGTGAGGGCACACCTATAACAGCACGTTTGGTGGTGGAACACTGTGTATGGAGTGTCATTTAAAAGCACTGTGAAAATTTCTATAACACAAAGCACAGTAATGCCCCGTACACACGGTCGGACATTGATCGGACATTCCGACAACAAAATCCTAGGATTTTTTCCGACGGATGTTGGCTCAAACTTGTCTTGCATACACACGGTCACACAAAGTTGTCGGAAAATCTGATCGTTCTTAACGCGGTGACGTAAAACACGTACGTCGGGACTATAAACGGGGCAGTAGCCAATAGCTTTCATCTCTTTATTTATTCTGAGCATGCGTGGCACTTTGTGCGTCGAATTTGTGTACACACGATTGGAATTTCCAACAACGGATTTTGTTGTCAGAAAATTTTATAGCCTGCTCTCAAACTTTGTGTGTTGGAAAATCCGATGGAAAATGTGTGATGGAGCCTACACACGGTCGGAATTTCCAACAACAAGGTCCTATCACACATTTTCCGTCGGAAAATCCGACCGTGTGTACGGGGCAAAAGACTTTCTCTGTCATCTATACATGGAGAAATAAGGTTTATACCTATATATCACAATTAAGAAAAGGATATTTTATATAGCTTTATAAATTTTTGTGTATATTGTGTTTTGCTTTGAAAATGCTTGTATGGTAAATGCATGTTTTTTTTTTCTTTTTTTCTGAGGATTTTTTTGTAAACCTATCTGGATTTGTACATTTGCACACATGCATATGAGCGCTTAACTATTTTTGTTGATTTATATTTCTAGGTTGTGAAGTGTTAGCACACATTAGTGTGAACAGCTCTATTTATACTGTAGCGCTTCTCCTGTAGGAGCCACAGGTTTACTGTCCAGGTCTTCCCCACAGGCTTTGCCCTGCAGCCAGGAAAACAGGCTCATTCACACGTTTCTTTAATAACCAGTCTAGGGGTGCTGTTTATTTTTATTTTTGGAGAACTCGGATAGGGTTAAGGGTAGTAGGTGGCATACTCCAAAAACCATGTACACTTGAGTTTTCTTTCTGAACAAGCTATAATGAAGTCCGAGCTTGCAACAAACAGTAGATTTCAGCTTAGTGGTAGTAGTAGTTAGAGATACAAGAGCAGAGTACTTTTAAGTAGAAGGTTAGGTGGAAAAAGCTCTTTAGGACACCAGCCAGTGTCCCCTTTTAAATGGACCCACAGCTGACTATATAGTACCAGAGGGGGTAGCTAAAGCACAAAGGTCCCCAAGATCTCTAAAGCATCTGTACTCACAAGGCCCAAGGACAGCTGGTAGACTCCATCCAACTTCCAAGTGAAACTTTCCCGTAATACCAGACCAGATCTTCAGAAGACAGCCCTCCTCAGTTACCTCTCTTTAGCTCCTGGGTCTCAGGATTCAACCCCCTCAGGCCGCTCACCTGAGGTATCACCAACAGCAGCTTGCTCCCCAGGCTGGACTAACCCACTCTGAGAAAAGACACTGAGCTCAGTGTGCTCACAGAATATATATGGTCTCCCAGGGTCTCTGGACATGATGGTACTTTGGAGATCTACAATAAAATGTTTACCTTTTGTACCTTTTGTGCCTGATTTCTTCAGAAGGTCTAGGTCTTGACTGCCATAAGGGATGGCGGTGTTTCCCATAATAGAGATTGAAAGAGAGGATTGAGGGGATAGCCCCTTACCATGTAAGAAGTTCAAATAAGTGCCATCAAAGCAATAGTAAGTGCTGTTGTCCAGAAGGGCATCACAGTTGGGGGTAATTAAAAACCCTGAGGTATGTGAGTGTCACATCATGGAAGTGTGTCTAGTGCAATGAATGCTCCCTATCAATCCATACAAAACGATCTGCTTCGAATTCAGCTTTAAAACGTTTTATTTATGAAAGAGTGGCAGTGGCATTTTAAAATGCAGAATAGGGTATTTACTGTATATACTAATTAAGTGTCCTGTGGTCCTAAGGCCTAATACAGAGCAATAAACAGTGTAGATTCCCTGGCTTCGCTGCAAGGTGTCCATGGAAATTATTTTAAAATCTCAGCAGCTATGTGGAATCCCTCCTACAATTTAACAAAAACAATGGGGATTTGTAAAACAGTGCGCCAAGCAGTTGTTCTCTACCCATTCATCCAGTAACTTTCGTTTGATGTTTTGTAATTGAAGTCATGGCCTGGCTTTAGTAAAAAGCAGTAAGAGCTCTACAATCTTTGACTCATCTCTCCAGGTGACACAATGAGTGTGGGTGGCATGCAGGAATTCTCTCATGTGCCACAGGAATGCGTATAAAAACAAGGTTGCAACAGTTAAGAAAAAATTCCCAGAAAGAAAATACGTTTTGAAAGACTATCATGGCTGAATGGATGAAAAGCATTAGCAGAAGTGATGCTCTGAGTTTGTTTAAGGCCTGTATTCACAATGCTGTTTCTACAGAGTACTGACTGAATGCCTCTGTGTTTTGTGGCACTGTAAAAAAAAAAATACCTCCTTGTTTACAATTATAGAGATTGAGGGAAAGAAGGAAAAGGTAATGACCATGATGGTATACTTCCCAGTCTTTCGGAATTAACTTAAAGTGAAACTACATTGCATCTAAGCATCACAAACCAAAAACGCTCTATAATTCATTTTCAATATTCAAAGCAAACTCCCCCATCCATCTATGTCTCCATGTCTTATTTTGCTGAGAGATCACTTTGAAAAACACCCCCTAGAGAATTTCTCACCGTGGCCTTACTAGATGATTCATGAAGCGTTTACTTCCTGGAATCCATCTGCCCTTAGCCCAGGCATGCCAGAGAAGGGTGTGCTTAGCTGAGAAAAACCCTCCTCCTCTCCTCCCCTCCCCCCCTGAAGACTCCTGGGATGTATGACATAATTTGCCAAGCATGGAAATCAGGAAGTAACTAAAGAAATATAAAAAAACAAAAAACAAAACAAAAACTGTTTAAAACAAGTAAATATGATATACTGTCCTATCTTTTTACTAATGCTAGCAGCATAGGGATTTAACATATTCAATATTGATTGAGAGAGTGAAGTTCCACTTTAAGGCTGAGTTGCAGACAGATATAAAAATATACGTTATCCCAACTGTGCACTCAATAAATTATTTAATGATTTTTTTTTTTTTTTTTTATGTATATAGTGTAAGTACCTGACTCTAATTTGGTATCAGCCTCTTGCAATTTCCTATACAGCAGAACTAAGCTTATTAGAGGAAGAGCAAAGACTGGGAGCCAACAAGGAAGCCATTATTAACTGGGGTTCTGTGGAGCCCTATAGTTCCTCCAGAGGTTGTTAGGGCTTCCTTGAGCTGTGGTTGATTCATCTACCTTTGATGGTGCCTGGATAGTTCCAGCCAGTAGCATGACACCAACAATCTTTTTAGCGGTCTTTATAGGGGCATTCTTCCCACTGATAACCAATGTGACTGACAGAGACTGCAATGCTGTAATGGAGCAAGGTAGAAGACAAGTGAGGTGCAGTAGGGAAAATAATTATTTGATCCCCTGTAGATTTTGTAAGTTTGCCCACTTACAAAGAAATGAAGGGTCTATCATTTTTATCATAGGTGTATTTTAAATGCTGGAGACAAAATATAAACCAAAAATCCAGAAAAAAACATCATACAAATGTTATAAATTGAGGTGTAGTTCAGTGAGTAAAATAAGTATTTGATCCCCTACCGACCAACAATAATTCTGGCTCCCACAGTCTGGCTACAGTATGTGCTCATGTTGTACACAGATTAGTCCTGTGAATTTATGAAGGAGCTCCTAACGACAATTCGTTATGTGTATAAAAGACACCGATCCACAGAATCTCTTTCTTTCATTCAAACCTCACCATCATGGACAAGACCAAAAAGCTGTCAAAGCACGTCAGGGACAAGATTGTAGACCTGCACAAGGCTGGAATGGGCTACAAGACCATCATCAAGAAGCTTGGTGAGAAGGAGACAACTGTTGGAGCGATTTTTTGCAAATGGAAGAAATACAAAATAACCATCAATTGCGCTCGGTCTGGAGCTCCATGCAAGATTTTGCCTCATGGGGTCAGGATGATCATGAGAAAAGTGAGGGATCAGCCCAGAACTACACGGGAGGAGCTTGTGAATGATCTCAAGGCAGTTGGGACCACAGTCACCAAACAAACCATTGGTAACACAATACGCCACCATGGATTGAAATCCTGCAGTGCCCGCAAGGTCCCCCTCATAGGTGTGCACAGCCTATTGCATTAGGGTGTGCACCCCAAAGCTCAAACACACACTACTCACATCACTCACCATGTTCATTCAGAAAGGGAAGGGGCTGATAAATATATATTTATTTCCCTCACTCATCCTAAAACATCTCCGCAGCAACAGTCGGCAGGAGAGGAGGGAAGCCAGAAGTGCTGCAGAGGGAAGGAGTGGGGAGCCAGGGCAGTAGGGGGAATCTGTGCTGCACAGGGTGATTAGGGTGTGCCTGGGCACACCCGGCACACCCTGTGCGCACACCTATGGTCCCCCTCCTCAAAAAGGCACATGTACAGGCCTGTCCAAAGTTTGCCAATGAACATTCAAATGATTCAGAGAAGTATTGGGAGAAAGTGCTGTGGTCAGATGAGACCAAAATTGAGCTTTTAGGCATTAACTCGACTCGCCAAGTTTGGAGGAAGAAAAATGCTGACTATGACCCTAAGAACACCATCCCTACAGTCAAGCACGGAGGTGAAAACATGATGCTCTGGGGCTATTTCTCTGCTAAAGGTACAGGCTGACTTTGCTGCATTGAGGTACCAATGGACGGGGCCATGTATTGTAAAATGTTGGATGAGAACCTTCTTCCCTCAGCCAGAACACTGAAGATGGGTCTTCCAGCATGACAATGACCCAAAGCATACTGCCAAGGCAACAAAGGAGTGGCTCAAGAAGAAGCACATTAAGGTCATTGAGTGGCCAGTCTTCAGACCTTAATCCTATAGAAGATTTATGGCGGAAGCTGAAACTTCGAGTTGCCAAGCGACAGCCAAGAAACCTTAAGGATTTAGAGAAGATCTGTAAAGAAGAGTGGACCAAAATCCCTCCTGAGATGTGTGCAAACCTGGTAACCAACTACAAGAAACGTCTTACCTCTGTGCTTGCCAACAAGGGTTTCTCTACTCTTAATACTTAAAGGGGTTGTAAACCCTCGTTTTTTTTCTTTTTAAAAATAACAAACATGTCATACTTACCTCCACTGTGCAGTTCGTTTTGCACAGAGTGGCCCCGATCTACCTCTTCTGGGGTTCCCCGGCGGCGCTGGTAGCTCCTCCCCACATCTGGTGTCCACGTTGGAGAAGCGCTCTCCTTGTTGGATACCCATGTGGGCACGCTACCATGTCCTGCTTTTGCGTGTATTCACACAGAAAGCAGGACTCAGCCCTGCCCTCCCCGACGCCCGCATCATTGGACTTGATTGACAGCAGCGGGAGCCAATGGCTGCGCTAGAGCTGGTGTGCTCATTCCCGGCCGGAGAAAGACGGTGTTCAGGTAAGTAAAATGGGGGGGGGGGGGGGGGGGGACTGCAGCACTACAGAAGGTTTTTCACTTTAATGCATAGAATGCATTAAATTGAAAAACCTCGAGGGTTTACAACCCCTTCAGTATGAAGTCATGTTTTGCTTGGGGATCAAATACTTGTTTTACTCACTGAACTGCAACTCAATGTATATCATTTGTATCACGTGTTTTTTCTGGATCTGGACTCAAAGTTTCAGCTCCCTCCATACATTTTCTATAGGATTGAGGTCTGGAGAGTGGCTAGGTCACTACATGACCATAACCATTTAAGGACCGGAAGGTTTTACCCTCTTCATGACCAGGCCATTTTATCGCCATTTTGCGATACAGCACTGCGTTACTTTAACCAACAACTGCGCGGGCGTGTGACGCTGCACCCAAATAATATTGATGTCCTTTTTTCCCACAAATAGAGCTTTCTTTTGGTGGTATTTGATCACCGCTGTGGTTTTTATTTTTTGCGCTATAAACAAAAAGACTGACAATTTTGAAAAAAACACAATATTTTTTACTTTCTGTTATAATACATATCCAAAAAAATTATAAAAAAACAAATTTATTCATCAGTTTAGGCCAATATGTATTCTGCTACATATCTTTGGTAAAAAAAAAATCGCAATAAGCATATATTGATTGGTTTGCGCAAAAGTTATAGAGTCTACAAAATAGGGATAGATTTTTGACATTTTTATTATTATTTTTTTTTTTCTAGTAATTGCGGTGATCAGCGATTTTTAGCAGGACTGCGACATTGCGGCGGACAAATCAGATTCTTTTGACACTTTTTTGGGACCAGTGACATTATTACAGTGATCAGAGATAAAAATATACACTGATTACTGTATAAATGACACTGTCAGGGAAGGGGTTAACACTAGAGGCGATCAAGGGCTTAAGTGTGCCCTAGGGAGGTGTTTTTAACTGTGGGGGGAGTGTACTGACTGGGAGTACAGAGAGATCGCTGTTCCTGATTACTAGGAACAGACGATCTCACTGTACTCTCCTGTCAGAACGGCGATCTGCTTTGTTTACATTGGCAGATCCCCGTTCTGCCTCTCTGAGGAGCGATCACGGGTGGCTGGCGGACATTGACCGCTATGCAGCCACAGTATCGTGTGCACGAAATGACGTACAGGTACCTCATTTCGCACAATAGGGCCGCCTTGCCGCAGTATATATGCCTTGGGCGGTCCTTAAGTGGTTAATGTGCTTCTTCTTAAGCCACTCCTTTGTTGCCTTGGCGGGATGTTTTTGGTCATTGTCATGCTGCAAGACCCATCCATGGTGGCTCGCGATAATCACTGTCTTCTCCCGGTGGTGGTGGTGGTGGTGGCCTGCCCCCGATGAGAGAAGACAATAGCTTATTCCACTGTCAGAACTGCCTGTGTTGATGGGGGAATTGTGGTTGCAGGAAAGAAATTTGTACCATGTATGGCAGCCCTAAGCCAACCAAAGCTCCAATCACCCAGCTGGGCTCCCATTAGAGTTGCCACCTCATCCCTTTAAACCCGAACACATATTAATTACACAGGTTCTGTGGCTGATTAGGTGGAAGCTAAACTCACTTAGGCTCGGTTCACACAGGGACGACTTGTCAGGCGACCTAGTCGCCTGACAAGTCGCCTCCCGTTCTGTGCTATGAAACCGTTCTAAGGGGAGCGACGCAAGTCGCTCTGACTTAGAAAAAGGTTCCTGTACGACTTTGGGGGCGACTTGGGGCGACTTGCATAGACTTCTATACAGAAGTCGTTTTGCAAGTCGCCCCGGGCAGTCGGTGAGGCGACCTGCAAGTCGTGCCGCCTCTGGTGTGAACCGAGGCTAAGTGTCTTACCTGCATTCAATTAGCCTCAGAACCTGTGTAATTTATATGTTCAGGTTTAGAGGGATGAGGTGGCAACTCTAGCTCCTATGTCTGGCAGGTTCACAGGTTTGAAAGCTATTGTTTATCTAAAATAAGTGGCAATTGGAGCTGTTTGCCTTGTGCTTGCCTCAACTCAGCAAAACATGTGCAGTGAGCTGAACATAGAGCTCATCCGGAAAGTATTCACAGCGCTTCACTTTTTCCTCATTTTGTTATGTTACAGCCTTATTCCAAAATTGATTCAATTCATTATTTTCCTCAAAACTCAACAAACAATATCCCATATTGAGAATGTAAGAGAAGTTTGTTTGAAATCTTTGCAAATTTAATAAAAATAAAAAAATAACAAAATCACATGTACATAAGTATTCACAGCCTTTGCCATGACACTCAAAATTAAGCTTAGGTGCATTCTGTTTCCACTGATTATCCTTGAAATGTTTCTACAACTTGATTGGAGTCCACATGTGGTAAATTCAGTTGATTGGACATGATTTGAAAAGGTACACTGTCTATATTAGGTCCCAGAGTTAACAGTGCATGTCAGAGCACAAACCAAACCATGAAGTCCAAGGAATTGTCTGTAGAACTCCGAGACAGGATTGTATTGAGGCACAGATCTGAGGAAGAGTACAGAAAAAATTCTGCAGCATTGAAGGTCCCAATGAGCAAAGTGTGCTCCATCATCAATAAATGGAAGAAGTTTGGAACTCACGGGACTCTTTCTAGAGCGGGCCGCCCTGCTAAACTGAGCGATCGGGGGAGATGAGCCTTAGTCAGGAAGGTGACCAAGAACCCAATGGTCACTCTGACAGAGCTCCAGCCTTTTTCTGTGGAGAGAGGAGAATCTTCTAGAAGAACAACCAACTCTGTAGCACTGCACCAATCAGACCTATATGGTAGAGTGGCCAGACAGAAGCCACTCCTCAGTAAAAGGCACATGACAGCCTGCCTGGAGTTTGCCAAAAAGCACCTGAAATATTCTCAGACCGTGAGAAACAAAGTTCTCTGGTCTGATGAAACAAAGATTGAACTCCTTGACCTGAATGGCAAGTGTCATGTCTGGAGGAAACCAGGCACCGCTCATCACCTGGTCATTACCATCCCTACAGTGAAGCATGGTGGTGGCAGCATCATGCTGTGGGGATGTTTTTCAGCAGCAAGAACTGAGAGACTAGTCAGGATCAAGGGAAAGACGAATGCAGCAATGTGCAGAGACATCCTTGAAGAAAACCTGCTCCAGAGTGCTCTGGACCTCAGACTGGGGCAAAGGTTCATCTTTCAACAGGACAATGACCCTAAGCACACAGCCAAGATAAGAAAGGAGTGGCTACGGGGCAACTCTGTGAAAGTCCTTGAGTGGCCCAGCCAGAGCCCAGACTTGAACCTGATTGAACATCTCTGGAGAGATCTGAAAATGGCTGTGCACCGACGCTCCCCATCCAACCTGATGGAGCTTGAGAGGTCCTGCAAAGAAGAATGGGAGAAACTGACCTAAAAATAGGTGTGCCAAGCCTCTAGCATCATACTCAAAAAGACTTGAGGCTGTAATTGGTGCCAAAGGTGCTTCAACAAAGTATTAAGCAAAGGCTGTGAATACTTACAGTATGTACAGTACACATGATTTTTTTTGTTTCTTATTGTTAATAAATTTGCAAAGATTTCAAACAAACTACTTTTACGTTGTCATTATGGGGTATTGTTTGTAGAATTTTGAGGAAAATAATGATTTTAATGCATTTTGGAATAAGGCTGTAACATAACAAAATGTGGAAAAAGGGAAGTGCTGTGAATACTTTCCAGATGCACTGTAGATGTTTAGGAATTGGTCCTTCATGAACATGCCTCTGGGTGGTCAGATTGAGCTTGTAAAATGTACTGTCACCATGTGCATTTGCCCAATTTAAAGAGGAACTTAACCTGGCTATCCAAAATTACAGTACATGTCAGCAGTTACAAGAAAAACATATACCATACTTAAAGCGGAGTTCCACACAAAAATGGAACTTCCGCTTTTCGGAACCCTCCCCCCCTCCGGTGTCACATTTGGCACCTTTCAGGGGGGAGGGGGGTGCAGATACCTGTCTAAGACAGGTATTTGCACCCACTTCAGGCATAGACTCCCATGGGAGTCTATGCCTCTTCCTGTCCCTTCGCGCTATCTCCTGGGAAGCACACAGCTCCCAGGAGAGAGCGGGGACCACTTACTTACACAGTCTTCCTCACACCTGAAGTCTTTACAATGTTTTTGTTTCTTCCACGCCACTATCTTGGATTCGGGAGCTGAATGCCTCTTTCTGATCACTGACAGCCAGCCCCCAGATATAGTATTTCTGCACATGCTTAAAGAGTAAATCCACTTCAAGGGAAATAAAATATAGCATGTAGAAAAAAAATTATATAGCTCTTATAATTGCTATGCAAGTCATATTGTAATTAAATGTTATTAAAAGTTATATTTCCTTTTCAATCTGCAGTGCTGTCATTTTTTGTAAAATGCAATGCAATATGGCAACCTGGTGGCATTCTGTACAGAACTCCCCCCCCCCCCCTCCCGAAATGTAATTTCCTGCTTGTGTGATTGGCTCACTGATTTTAGTCTGCACTAAAGCCAGCCAAACGGTTTGAATCTCGACTGGTTCAACAGGGTCCCTGCTGAACCAGCCGAGATTCAAACTATGTATGGGCAGGCTGAATGTTCACAAGTTTATCGATCAATCAACTTGGGTACAACCAGCCTGTCAGATTTTACATGTGATGAACTTGGGCTCAGCCAGCCTGTCGGATTTTACATGCAATTATGGCTAGCAGCTATTATAGCCAATAGCACACTAGCAGTAATCACTGTGTCCAGGCGGGGACAGCTTCCCTATCTCCCCCGCCGGGAGAACACAATGGCTCAACAGATTTCCCTATCAACACTGACTCGTAGTCGAAGTCAGATTTTGGGCATCTACTGCAACAAAAATGTCATTTTTGGTGAGGTACTCCCAAAATGAAAACACATCTTAAGGCAGTGGTTCCCAACTCCAGTCCTTGGGACCCACCAACAGGCCAGATTTTAAGTATTACTTTGGGGAGTTGCAGACTAGAATACTGCAATCACTGAGTAGCAAGAGATATCACCTGTGATGTATTTCAGCTATCTTGCAAACCTGGCCTTTTGGTGGGTCCTGAGGACTGGAGTTGAGAACCACTGTCTTAAGGGAATCTGCAACAAATACAATACACTTTAATACAGTAGGAATCAGAGGGCCCTGCTCCTTAGAGCTTACAATCTAAGAGGGAAGGTCAAGAGATACAAGAGGTAATAACTGTGGGTGATGTGCTGATTGAGAAGATAAATGTACAGTTGTTAGGTGGGGCCAGATAGGCTTCTCTAAAGAGATGAGTTTTCAGGGATCATCTGAAAGTGGATAAAGTAGAAGAAAATCGGACGGATTGGGGTAGAGCATTCCAGAGGATGGGAGAGGCTCTGGAGAAGTCCTGAAGGCGAGCATGGGATGAGGTGACAAGGGACTTTGAGAGCAGGAGGCCTTGGGAGGAGCGAAGAGAACAGTTAGGTTGGTATTTTGTGACTAGGTTAGAGATGTAGCTGGGGGCCAGGTTGTGGATGGCTTTGTAAGTTATAGTTAGTATCTTGAATTTAATTCGGTGACTGAGGGATTGGCAGAGAGGTGTAGCAGACGCTGAGCGGTTTGTGAGGTGGATGAGCCTGGCGGCAGCGTTCATTATGGACTGAAGTGGGGATAGCCACTTAGTTGCAGTAGTCGAGGCGGGAGATGACCAGGGAGTGGATTAGAAGCTTTGTGGTGACATTGGTTAGGAAGGGGCGTATCTTAGAGATGTTGTGGAGATTGAGGCGGCAAATTTTGGAAAGTGATAGAATGTGGGGTCGAAAGGTTAGTTCAGAGTCCAGGATTACACCTAGGACCTTGGCGTGGGGAGATGGGTTGATAGTTGAGCCGTTGATATTGACAGAGAAATCAGGGGAAGTGACACCTGAGGGAGGAAATATCATGAGCTCGGTTTTGGATAGGTTGAGTTTGAGGAAGTGATGTGACATCCAGGCTGATATGTCTGCTAGTAAGTTGGTAATGCGTGAGGAGACAGATGGAGAGAGCTGGGGGGTGGAGAGATCGATTTGGGTGTCATCAGCGTAGAGATGATATTTAAAGCCGTGGGAGGCAATCAACTGACCCAAGGTGGTGGTGTAGATTGAGAAAAGGAGAGGTCCAAGAACAGAACCTTGAGGGACCCCAACGGAGAAAGGAAGAGGAGAGGAGGAAGTAGAGTTGTAAGTGACAGTGAAGGAGCGGTGGGATAGGTAGGATGAGAACCAGCGAAGAGTACAGTCACAGAGACCAAAGGAGTGGCGTTTATTAAGGAGGAGAGGGTGGTCCACTGTGTCATAGGCAGCAGAGAGATCCAGGAAAAGTACTACAGAATAGTGTCCACTGGTTTTAGCCATTAGTAGGTCATTTGAGAGTTTAAGGAGAGCAGTTTCCCTGGGGTGTTGAGGGCGAAAACGGGACTGAAGGGGATGAAGAAGTTTATTCATGGTCAGATGGTCGCTTAGTCGGTTGTAGACCAATCTTTCAAGAAGTTTGGAGGAGAAGGTGGGTAAGGAGATGGGATGTACGTTGTTGAGATTGGGGTCCAGTGAGGGCTTTTTAAGTATGGGGGTGACTAGCGCATGTTTTAGAGAGTTTGGGAAGATGCCACAAGAGAGGGAGAGGTTGAAAATGTGAGTTAGAGAGTGTAGAATCGAATCAGAGGGTGAGCGTAGCATTTGCGAGGGAGCAGGATCCAGGGGGCAAGTGGTTAGATGAGTGTTAGATAAAAGTTTAGCAAGCTCAGTAATAGTAGCAGGGTTGAATGAGGGAAGTAATGATTGTATCTGTGGACATGGGGTGTTGTTAAAAATCCTTACAATGTGATTGCTTTTTAAGATTGTAGCCCGCAGGGAGGCTTTCCTGAAGCCTTTTTGGATGTGTGATTACATACCCCACAGCGCCTGCAGAATGCCATGGGCTGCGCCATCCTCATCAGGGCAAGGAGAGAGGAAGTGGTAACGAGTAACACAAAAAAGGTACTTGCTTTACAAAAGAAAAAAATGCTACAGGGACGGGGGAGGACGCAAATATGATTTTTTAATTTTATTTATTTATTTTAATAGTCCGCCCTATGTACGTGTGTTGCTAAAAGAGACCTGCTCACCCTCTTACTGCTGGGCCTCAAGAGTGAGGTATTCCTCCCTTGACCTTTGATATGATTGGTCCTCCAATCAGTGATTAGAGAAAATCATCTGCTACAAATTCCCTCCAACTGCTATATTTTTTTACAGTTCCCACAGTAAAAAGAATTCAGAGACCATATGCAAATTTGATGCAAATTGTGCTCTCTTTGGTCACGGGGCCCAGGCTAAAGACGTCAGTTCAGACAGTGTTGTTCAGTCCTGCCATATGTGTGTATATATGAGATTGCGTGAGCCTATCCCTCCAGAGAGGACCTGCGGCAGCAGAAAGTATGTGTGTGCATTCTGTTGACATGAGCTCACAAAGAGCGCAGTTTTTAAACAAAGAGCATGCTGCTAAATAGGTCATACATAAAAAGACATATGTCTATTGTTAGGCAGAGGGGCAGTTTCATTCATCCGGCGTGGTGCCTGTAGGGGAGAAGCAATCCCAACAAAGACACTCTTGTGAGAAAAAGCCATGCAGCGTAGTAGCATGCAGTATTATGTATGACAGCGAGATGCCTGGAAGGAAGTTTTTCAGCTTCATATGATACTTCAGTTTACACTTAGAAAATAACTCACATTTCAAAGGACACATCGTATCATTCACATATGTCAAACTTTGATTTCTGTGTCACAGCCTTGAGTGCACCTGTCATTATATAAAGTAGGCAGGTGTGAAAATTGCTGTAAATTAAGCAAGATTTTAGAAATATAAAGTGTTAATAGTTTATTTTCATCAACTAACAAAATGAGTAAAAAAAGTAAATGAACAGAAGAGAAATCCAAATCAAATCAATATTTGGTGTGACCACCCTTTGCTTTCAAACAGCATCAATTCTTCTAGGTACAGTTTTTGATGGAACTTGGCAGGTAGGCTGTTCCAAACATCTTGGAAAACTGACCACAGATCTTCTGTGGATGTAGGCTCCCTCAAATCCCTCGGTCTCTACATGTAATACAAGGCAGACTCGAAGTTGAGATCAGGGCTCTGAGGGGGCCAAACTATCACTTCCAGGACTTCTTGTTCTTCTTTACCCTGAAGATAGTTGGTTTTATGTTTGGGGTCGTTATCCTGCTGCAGAATAAATTCGGGGCCAATCACACGCTTGCCTGATGGTATGGCATGATGGATAAGTATATTTCTCAGCATTGAAGACATGCTTAATCCTGACCAAAGCTCCAACTTAATTTGCAGAAATGCATTCCAAAATTGCAGAGAACCTCCATCATGCTTCACTGAAGCCTGCAGACTCTTATGCCGCAGACACACGATCGGACATTCCGACAACAAAATCCATGGATTTTTTCCGACGGATGTTGGCTCGAACTTGTCTTGCACACACACGGTCACACAAATCTTGTGGAAAATTCCGAACGTCAAGAATGCGGTGACGTACAACGCGTACGACGAGCCGAGAAAAATGAAGTTCAGTAGCCAGTGCAGCTCTTCTGCTTGATTCCGAGCATGCGTGGAACTTTGTGCGTCGGAATTGTGTACACACGATCGGAATTTCCAACAACGGATTTTGTTGTCGGAAAATTTGAGATCCAGCTCTCAAATTTTGTGTGACGGAAATTCCGATGGAGAATGTCCGATGGAGCCTACACACGGTCGGAATTTCCGACAACAAGCTCCCATCGAACATATTCCATCGGAAAATCTGACCGTGTGTACGGGGCATTATTGTACCGCTCTCCAGCCCTTTGCGAACAAATTACCTCTTGCTACAGCATTCTGATGAGAATTTTGACTCATCAGTCCAGAGCACCTGCTGTCATTTTTCTGCACCCCAGTTTCTTTGTTTTCAAGCATAGTTAAGTCACTTAACCTTGTTTCCACGTTGGAGGTATGGCTTTTTTGCCACAATTCTTCCATGAAGATTACTTCTGGCCAGACATCTTTAGACATTAGATGGGTATACCTGGGTCTCACTGGTTTCTACCAGTTATGTGCTGATGGCACTGCTGGACATCTACTGATGTTGAAAGGAAGTAAGCATGATGACCACTATGTCTACGGTTCTCAGTGTTGCCTGTTTCTTTGTGCTTCTTCAAAAGTGCTTGAACGGCACATATTGAAACCCCAGTCTGCTTTGAAATCTTTGCTGGGAGAGACCTTGCTGATTCAGTATTACTACCTTGCCATAGTGTATGACCCGTGACATAAAACTGTCTTCCACAACCTCACTATTAGGTACCTGGTGATGACTGGAATGCTGTGGAGGCTTTTCTTGTACCTCCTGCCCAACACTTCAGAAGGTGGAGACAGAGAGTGTGAGGGCATGGAGTGGCACGAGTGCCGAAATAGCTGGCTGGTGAGGTCCACTCTTAGGTGGATGAAGCTGGGGATTGCACTCCTAAAAAAAAAAAAAAAAAAGGATAATGAAGCAGCTTGGCACCAGGGCAGGAGATGGTAGCAGAGCAGGTATGCAAATAGTGACAAATTGCAGCTGGGCAACAAGGAACCAAGTCAGCAGGCAGAGCAAGCCCAGGAAGCAGGCTAAGGTTGATAACAGCCAGGCAGCGCAGTACAGAATCAGCAGGCAAAGATGAGTCCAGTAAACAGGCCGAGGTCAGGGAGATCAGATGAACAAGGTTAATGCAGGAGCAAAAGCAAAGTCCAGGAGAAAGCCAGGTCATACACAGGTAAGCATTTTCAATTAATCAGGTTACAGGAATACAGGTACAAGCTGAAGAACAGTCAGTTACTTCTCATGGGGACAAGCTAGTTTAAATGGGCCACTAGGCGCCAAGTACACATGCTAATTCTTATGCACACATGCACGCATACGGGTGCGCGCGCACAAATGCAAGCACAATGAACTAGAATAGTACATCGTTTGCCTAGAAGTATTAGCATGTGAGCAATGCACACGCGCACAAAGATGAGTATAGGCCCGCACTGGTTTTCTGGTGCTGGGAATCTGGTTTACCTTACAATCACCTTAGTGGGAGAGTCTGGCTGTTTCTCACCCAGTTTTAAGGCCTGGTTCACACCTATGCATTTTTTTAGTGTGTTTTCAGTTTTGCAGAAACACACTACAGTCCAAATTAACATGGTTTTCTATGGATGTAGTTCACATCTGTGCATTTTATGGAACGAGGCAGGGACTTTTTTCTGGTTTTTGGTTCCATACATTAAGCAACAGGTTAGCTTAATGCCCTCGTCCCAGCAATACATATTCACCTTTGCTTTTTCCTACACCACTCCAGATGCAGAAAAAACTTGGCTGGCTTTAAATTAAATGTAAATGTATACCCAATCGCAAAAATTTAAATAAGCTTTAAAGTAGACTGTTATCCCCAAACATAAAAATCTATGCTGCATGCTGCATCACGCGCACACCCATAAACATCATAAAAGTAATTCGTACAATGTACATTTTATTTGTCAACTTTTTTTTATTTCTTTTCTACTTCCTGATTGATTCCTTGATGCACTGGTGACGTAGTCAGGACCTCACAGGTGCCCCCTGGGAAGGCTACTTCACCAGTGTCTTCCAGAGAGATCTGAAGCATGTGCCATATGAGAGCTGGTGTGGCTGGTCATTAATCAATAATAACTTGCCTCAGATCTCATATGGCACGTGTAGGAGGTCAGGTGCAAACTGCATCAGCGGGCACAGAATGATAAAGAAGATGATGACCGCTGATGGCATTTTTTAAAAAAATGGTGCAGCAGATTTCAGACCTTAATGGGGGACAGGCCAAGGAGACTTCAGACTATGCACATAACTGTTACTAATTGTATTGTTTTTTTAATTATATATTGCATTGCTGGTGTCAATTTTAGTGGGTGGGGATGGAGGTCTGCTTTAAAGCGCATCTAAACCCAAGAATTACCAAAAGTATTGGGACACCTGCCTTTACACGCACATAAAAACTTTAATGGTATCCCAGTCTAAACCTCATACACACAATCGGATTTTCCGCAGACAAAACCTTGGACTTTTGTTCAAAGGCGTGTACCTGAATTTTGTCTTGCATACAAACAGCAAGGAATTGTCGGCCAACAAACACGAACGTAGTGACGTACTACTTGGTTTTTCAGCTTTTAGCGCCACCCAAAATCTTCCCAGAAGAGTTGAAGCTGTTATAGTTTCAAAGGGGTGGGCCAACTCAATATTGAACCCTATGGACTAAGACTGGGATGCCACTAAATTTCATTTGCGTGTAAAGGCAGGTGTCCCAATACTTTTGGTAATATAGTGTATGTCATTTGTGTGCCTTAGAATTTGCCTATACCAGCTCTGTTACCCTTTGTGTCTTAAGTTACGTACTCACCAGTGACAGCCCGTAATGCATGGCGAATGGGCACCGCCCCCCCATACATGCGTCTGGCCCCCTAATCTAAATGCAGGGCGCCGGACACATGGATTCCAATGGGGGTTTTCTCTTTTTTTTAGAAACCTGTGATTAGAGCCAGAGGCTCAAAAAGGGACCAGAGGCTTCAAAAAAGCTATTATCTTCCTAATTCACCTCCCGGCCAGTCAGGAAGCAGGTCCTGAGATCCGTCACGCAGAGAGGAGAAGCGATCCTATTGGCCGCCAAGCAGGAGGAGGGAGGAGACGTAGGGGAAGCCGCCGTGAAGCACCAGGAGGAGAAAGCACAGGGTGAAGCCGTTGACTGCGACCTAGATGGGGTAAGTGCGGGGACCGTCCGAAGGACCATCTGACCCAGAGGGGGGTGCCTGTGACCTGACTGACAGACCGGGGGGTGGCAGCGGGTGGATTGTTTGCTGCCCCCCCCAAAAAAAAATATACTACCAGCCGCCACTGGTATTCACCAGCTGTTTGTTAAAATTATAATTATTATGGGCTTTGTAAACAATGCTTGTGTACCTATGTAATCAAATGCCCTAATACCAGTATGTTTTGCTGGCCTATCAATATGTTGTTCATCCCTTGTGTAAGCAGTAAAGTTGATCCAAACTGTCTTTTAAAGGGACAGTGTAAACATTTTTAATAAAATAAATAAATAAAAAGTTTTAAACGCCCCCTGTCCCCCCCGTGCAAGCACGAACGCACACATATGTAAATAGTGATCACACACATATTTGAGGTATCATCGTAATCGTCAGAGTGAGAGCAGTAATTCTAGTGCCAGACCCCCTGTTTTGCTCTATACTGGTACCTGTAAAGGCTTTAAAGCTAATTTAATGCACCGTAGTTTTTCGGCATTCCACGGGCGTGTGAAATTTTAAAGCGTGACATGTTGGGTATCTATTTACTCGGTGTAACATCATCTTTTATATTTTACCAAAAAGCTGGCTATTATATTGTTTTTGTGTGCACTAAAATTCATGAAAGTGCAGGGCTTTTTTTCAGGGGGAACATGGGGGAACACAGTTCTGGCACCTCCAGCACTGAATGTATGTAATAGCACGGGATGTGGGGTGTGCTGGAGGGTCTATTGATGTTGTCTGCTGGGGGATCTATTGTCACTGGTGGGAATCTGATTTTGTGTGAGGGTCTATTGTTGCTGATGGGGAATCTATTATTGCTGGGGGGGGGGTCTTATGTTGCTGGCTGCTGGGAGATCTGTTGTTGCTGCTGGGAATCTATTGTTGTTGGGTTGGAGTCCATTGTTACTGGGGGAATCTATTGTTGTGTGGGGATCTATTGCTGGGATTCTATTGTTGCTGGCTGCAGGGGATTTATTTTGCTGCTTTTCTTTTTATCATTACCATGTTCCATACAAATGATTTAGCACCACAAAATGATACATGGTTCTGTGTTCCCAAAAAGGGGCAGTACTGGTAGGTGGGTAGGGGGTGGAATCAAGGGACGGTGGTCAGAGGTGGGTAGGGGGCAGAGACAAGGGGTGCCTCAAACGGGGGGGGGGGGTTCCTGCACCTATTCTCCGTGAAAAAAAGCCCTGGTAAAGTGTAATTGTTTTTGAAAATCTGTGTTTGATAAACCACATAAACCACTGCACAAATATCGTGTGACATAAAAAAATTGCAACAACGGTTATTTTATACTGCAGGGCCTTTGCTTTCAGAAAATATATAATGTTTTGGGGTTCTAGGTAATTTGATAGAAAAAAAAGATGAAGATTTTTACACGTGTGTGAAAAATGTCAGGATTAACTTGGGTTTGAAGAAAAGACCACTTGTGCATCTCCATTTGCTAAGGGGCATGGGCGTAATCTCGAGCCATGCTTTTGGGGGAGGGGATTTCCCCAATCCAACCCAATAGAAATCTGTCTTCCAAGCTAACTAGTAGGCATTCATCGGATAGGGAAGTGTGCGTGGAAGCAATGACATATGGGGGAGGGGGGAGACATGGTCCATAATAGAATCCCTGTATAGAAAAGAACAACGTAAGTAAAAGTAGACAAGGGAGAGGAAGGAAGAACGAGAAAGAAAAGGGGGAAGATATCAGAACTTCCCATGGGATCTGCTTCTGAGCAGGGGCCTCTAAAAGTAATTTTCAATATTTTTAAATCAGCTTTTATTAAAAAAAAAAAAAACTGGTGATACTGCTTTGAGGTCCTTGTTGAGGCACTTCCTATTATAGAGTGACAACACTGTCCTTGTCTCCAAATGTGTTCCTGTGTTGTCACACTGGCTTCAGATAGAGACTACAAGTCGTAATTTTTACATACATTACACAAGCATGCTCCGTTGTTATAAGCATCAACAAACCAGTCCTAAGAAATGCCATGCAGCCATCGCTCGAGTGAAAGTATGCAGACAGGAAGTGATAGCAAAGAGTTCGCAGGGGATCATTAGCACTGAGGTGCAAACAAAAAAACTTTGAATATATATACTTTGAATATACACAGCAAGTTATAGAACAAACTGTCATTCAGTTCGAGATTATATCTATTTCGTTGCAATGGGAAAGCTAAGAGTACTAAATTAGGAGTTTTCCAGGACATCATATCCTTATACACATTGGGGGTGATTTACTAGGAAGAAGGCACTGCAGCAGTTCATACTTTAATTGGTGCGCCGGAAAAAGTCATTCATCGAACGTACAATCGGTTAATTTCATCTCATTGGATGTGTCTCGTTAGGCAATTAGTAGGTGTTTTCAGTTAATTAACCCTTTTTATGCTAATCTCATTCCTATCACTTCTAATATATCTTTGAAATGTGTGTTTTTTCTTTTTTTACCCAAATCTTTCAATTACAAAGAACAAAGAAGTGTTTCTAAACCCAATAAATTCATTTTTTCCGATCTTGATCTTTAAAAGGTGACCATACACTTCAATTAGTACAAAACATGTCCTGTCGGGGGTACTTGAGGACGGAGGCTGAGAACCACTGCTCTAAAATGGAAACTTGAATACTTACCGCTCTAATTTTCCTTTCCTGGTGCCTATCCATGGCAGCATACGCACAATCCATGAACAGGAGTTAAAAGGACTGCTCCCACAAACAGTCTCTGACAGACAAGTTCACCCAATATAGAGACAGAACTTCAAAGTGGGTACACCTGTTAAAGATGGCCTTAAATTACTAACCAAAAAAACACAAGCGCTGTTCACACACAAAAAAAAAGTCCCTGAGCATGCCCAGAACAACCCAAATGCAGCTAGCACAAAATAAGCCACCCCCCTGTCCAAAATTAAGCACATCATCCAGCATGCTACAAAATTACAGATGGGTCAGCCCCCCCCCCCCAGTCAAGGGGGGCAAACAAAGAGCCTAACATGGGCAAAAGTTATACAACAAATACCATTGCAGTCTATGGGAACTGACTTCTTAATTTTGCTAGTCCCCATTTGGCTGGCTTATCTTCTAGTTATTGGCCTTAAAATGGTTATGGGTGCCCAAGTCCCACCCTGAGGGACATATATCAATGTCACCAATTTGGACAACCCCAAAAACAAAACAAGGAGAAATGCCTTTAAAAATGCAGAATTGCTTAAAACCTAGTAACTTGGGGGGGGGGGGGGGGGGGTTGTTTACTCTGTCTGTAAAATGGTGCATCTGTAGCATGTATCCAAAATGATGCTTCAAAGATGTACAGCTTTAGAGAAAACTTACAAATCTACATTGCAGCTGCAAGATTTTAACCCAAAACAAAAAATAGCCTCCCCCCCAATATATACAAGGCCATTTGGGTCTGTTAAGGCTTAAAATGAGAACCCCCATGTGAAAAATACCACCCCAAGCAAAAAAAATAATGTGCATCTCCCACAAACTAACAAACCCCTAGCCAAACACACAGCAAGCCAGCCCATGAAAGGGGGGTGGATGCTTGGGGGCAGGAGGGGCTCAGGCACCCCCAAAAGTCAGTCAGGTTCCCATATTCAGGAGGACAAGGGCCTCTTCCAACAACCCTAGGCTGGGGTTGTGGGGGGCTGCAGACAGGGGGCTTTACAGAATGCGGAAAGCCCGTTTAAACTAGTGGGTACAAGGTGCTTTGTGGTTGGTATTGGGCTGAGCCCAACTTGCCCCAAATGCAGCCACCTATGTTGAGTACATGTGGGCTTGTATGGTTCAGGAGAAGGTTGGGCGATCGCTCTTCTCGCCCCTTTCCTAGCTGGCCCTGTTGTACACTCTGAAAAAGGATGTGGTTTGGATTGGTGAAAGCAGCTCACAGCCTTTTGAGAATGGAGTGGAGTGTGGAGTTCCCCTTTAAAAGCAAAAGTCAGCCCATGAAAATCCAAGGGGTTAGAGGAGGGAGACAAAAGCATTGGAGAATAGAGTGTGGAGTTCCCCTTTAAAAGCAAAAGCCAGCCCAAGGAAATCATATGCATTAGAGGGGGAAGGTTAAATGCCCTTTTAGGAGGAGCTAGAGGAGCGAGAGTCTTTTTACATAATTTTAACAAGGTGTATGTCACATGTTGGCAACGTAACATGCTAACATGACCTGTGTGCAAATCTCCTTAAAAAAATACATAAAGGTGATCCAGAGTAAAAAAATGTTGTCAAGTTTAGAGGTGCGCCCGTTCAACCTGTGCAATTGCATATACGTTGCTTAACATTTATTAAGATTTTGGCCGCGCAGTGAACAAACTCATGTGAACGAGTGCAAAAGCCACTTGCGCATGCGCACATTGATCTCACGCAGTTCTAAACGTACTTGCAAGCACAGCAGGCTTTCTCATTCTATATTGGGCATATTTGGGCAGTTGTTACTAAACTTCCTCACATTACCCCATAATATTGGCACCTCCATCTTCTGTCAATATTGAATTGGAGATGCCGTGCGCTATGTCCATAGTGGCGCACAGATTGTATTCTCCTGTGCTCCGAGATCGCTATAGTCAATGGGGGATTCGAGCTCTGTTACCGGCACACCTGTCTTAACCCGTTTTAACTCCTAAAAGCCTGCACCACCGCATTGTATTCTGCCACCACTTGAATCTTTGGGGGTTAAAAGAGAAGTATGTTCGTTTTTTTTTTTTTGCTTTATTTTTCCAGATTCATACTTAGCTAGATGGATCCTGCATCTGTCCCCCGCCGCCTCTGCACTAAGAACCGTGCGATTGAACACCACCGATGGCTCGATTCTCACCAGCTCCCCAAGTAGAGAGCTGCTGCCTGTCAATCAACATCTCTCTTGCTCTGCCCCCCCCTCCCCTCGCGCTCACTGGAGCGCTGAGCTATGGAGGGGAGCGGCCGTCTCAGCCTCTCAGCGGCTCGCTGAGAGGCTGAGACGGGTGTCAGACCAGGCACTTGGCTGATCCAGACTTTATTGTCGGGATGACACGGTGCCTGGACTGATTCCAGTGACGTCAGCAGAGAGCGGGCTTCGGACTGCTCTCTGATGAAAACGGGTCACAGGAGTGCAAAACAACTTGCATTCCTGTGACCCATAGGAGAAGCCCATCCTAACGAGTTCAGGTTGGACTTCTCCTTTTATTTTTGCCATGCCATGTGAATGCCCCTGCCCTGCTGCCTTTGCTAAGGAGGTGGAGCTAAAAACACAGCTCAACCAGCTGTTTTTACGGCCCCAAATCACAAACTTAAACGGGGCCTTGAGATCCCTTCATACTTTTCCACTGCATTGTGGTACATTACTGAATGAGTCTTAAAGGGTTAGTTCACCTGTACAAAAAACTGACCATGCAGATAAGGGGTGTCTGTAGATAAATCCAAACTATGCAATAATGACCTGCTATAGGTGTAGGTCATTTACATACCTCTTGAAGCCTGACTGGAAAACACCCAGGATGTTGTTGGGACTTTGATATGAGAGCTCTAACTATTAACATTCACTATCACAATCACAGGAGTAAGCTCTCAAACCTTGTGCTTAAAGCTACTGCATCGGGGGGAGAGAGTGCATGTGAGGGGGTTTGAATCAGGGAAAGAGCTCACTCCTAGGATTGCCACGTTTTCTTCAAGTCAAACCCAAACACTTTAGCGACGCACAGCAATTTTTTTTTTATAGTATAAACTATACATATATTTTGCTATTAAATAACATTTCTAATCATATGAAGTTAATAACAAGAGCCCCCATTACATCTGAATCCACAGAGCTCCCCTTTTACATCTGAATCCACAGAGTTGCCTTTCACTGTAAGGGGGGACTCTGCAGACTCTGACGTTAGGGAGAACACTGGGGACTCTGCAGACTGTTAGGGAGAACACTGGGGACTCCAACATAAGGGATGCTCTGGAAACTCTGATGTAAGGGGTGCTCTGAGAACCCTGATTTGCCTTGGTGTACTTACTCAGAGGCAGGAGAGAGAAGGGGGAGACTTCAGTCACAGACAAGGATGGATGGTGAGCTCACTCACCCTTTGGCAGTCAGTACCTCTCATCCAGATGTATCTGAAGCTACACAACTTCAAATTTCAGGCCCCAACTTTCCTCTTCTGAGGCACAGCGCCAGGGATTGGAGTGTGGGCAGACACAGAGGGGTAGGGGTGGGGGGAAGAGGTTCAGATCGAGCCCTCTCTCCTCTCCCGTCTCCGTGTGTGTGGTTTTTTTTTGGGGGGGGGGGATTGTTAGTGCTGGCTTTGGGCAGTGTGAAACAGTGTAACAGACACTCTCAGCTTAGACAACTGCAGCAAGCAACCATGCTGGGAAGCCATAGTCCAGTCTAAATAATGTGTCTGGGTCTCAGACAGTGTGAAACCCGGACACATGATTCCAAACCCGAACTGTCCGGGTGAATCCTGGACAGGTGGCAATCCTACTCACTCCTGTTCACATTATTAGCTAAGCCTCTCTTAGCAATGTCTTTAGCAACTTCATGGGAGTTCCCAACTGTCCCTGATTTGGAGCAATGTCCCTCTGTCCCTCATTTTGGTCTGATCTATATCGTTGTAAATAAAATGCACATTTTATCTTTCAAAAAGTGTTTCCTGGGGCTAAACTTTTCATCCAATTTCTAAATTGCTGCATTTGTAAATTTTAAAAGCCAATATAAAGGAATAGTAGTGGTAAAAAAAAGCACTTGTGGGTTTAATTAACCTTTTTTTTGGTTAACACCATAGTACTCAGCAAGTGCATTGGCGTTCCACTGAATTTTTTTAATGTGCATTGCAGTAATGTTTGGTAATGGGTACACATAAGGGCCAGTTCAAACCATATGCATTCAGCTGCTCTGGGCAGCCTTGCCAATGCTGTTCCAACACATGGACAAGGCAATTTTCTTTAAGTTATACCAACACACGCTGTTTAATTTCCATTGTCCCTTTTAGTTCTGTATGTGGATGATGGCACATGACCTAGCTCTTTCCCAGCCTGTCTGCAGGGAAACATAAGCAGGAGCTTCTAGTCCTCTGCTGCTGGTCACATGTTCAAAAAAACAAACAAAAAAAACAGCCTTTTGGAAAACAGAGTAAAAATAAGTTAATAATATAAAAAAACTGTTTTAAATTGTCATACAAATACATATTTGAAATCAAATCTGTATTATTTTGTGGAAATAACATGGTGTGGGTGGATTTTTGCCAGTCACAGGCCGTGTCACGCCCCTCCAGTCTGTCTCAGAATAAGAGGGAGGCGAAGCCTCCATTAATCTACATGTAATATCCCAGCCCCATTGTGTTTTGCTGGTTAGTGGGCATGGAGGAAGAGGGAGGGAGTGGACTGTCATTTACCACTGTGTATACGCCCACATGGGTGACACTATAGTCACATGGGCTGCTCAGATGTGATAGGAGGAAATACTCAGCATAGAAACTCACTGAAAACTGAGCATGTGCAGAGTTGCCACCACAGCTGCAAAATCCATAGTTGAATTGGGGACATGAACAGAAGGTGACGATAGAGAGCAGCAGGATCAACCAGGTAGAATTTGTAGAATACAGAAAACAAATCTCATAGTGACTGAGTGTGTGTGAACAGCATGTAATACAGCATTAATGTGGATTAACCACTTCAGCCCCAAGAATGATTTACCCCCTTAATGACCAGGCCATTTTTTGCGATACAGCAATGCGTCAACTGACAATTGCGCAGTCATGCAACGATGTACCCAAATAAAATTTATGTCCTTTTTTTCTCACAAATAGAGCTTTCTTTTTGTGGTATTTCATCACCTCTGTGCTTTTTGCGCTATAAACAAAAAGCCTGCCAATTTTGAAAAAAAAAACACAATATTTTTTACTTTCTGCTATAATATATATCCCATAAAAAATGTAAAGAAACACATTTCTTCATCAATTTAGGCCAATATGTATTCTTCTACAAATTATTGGTAAAAAAATCCCAATAAGAGTATATTGATTGGAACGTTATAGTGTTCCCTCAGTGTGTTTCTTACTGTGTGGGGGAAGTGCTGACAGGAAAAACACAGAGATCACTGTTGCTAATCACTAGGAACAGCAGATCTCCATGTTGTCCCCTGTCAGAACGGGGATCTGCCTTGTTCCCCATTCTGTCTCTCTGTACTGCAATCGTGGGTGGCCGGCAGACATCGGGTCTGCCCGGCACGCCCATCGGCTCCTACGCCGTTTTGCGCAATAGAGCCGCCCTGCCGCAGTATATATGTGGTGGGCGGTCTTTAAGTGGTTAAATGACACTTGTGGGTTGATTTACTAAGGGTAAATAGTCTGTGCACTGCCATTGCACCCACAAGTGCACTGCAAGTAAGGTTGCTCTAGTTCTGAGGAGAACGTGCAAGGAAAATAACTAAATTTTTGCTTGCACATGACTGGATGATAGAAATCAGCAGAGCTTCCCCTCAGATCTAGAACAACTGCTAGTGCACAGTATACTTGCTTTTAGTAAATCAACCTCCCTAAGTCCTATATGTTCAGTGCCTTGAATAGGAGTAGGACATGCACTACTTGTTTTCAGTGTAGAGTGTTGCAATGTAGTACATCACATCACAACCCACTGTGGTAAATAAAGCTGAATTATATGTAGCACCCTCTAGTGTGCTACTAGTGTTAGTGTAGGTAAATGTATTTGCATTCCTCATGGTAACTGTGTGAGTCTGTAATTAGGTCAGGTTACTGCAGGTCAGGATGGATGGCTGTACAGTGCAGGTCTCTAGTACCTCCCCCTGGATCTAGAAGTTTGGAGAAGCTTCTGTAAGTTAGTGGGCGGAGGCCAGGAGGTCCTGATCTGCATACTTGAGGGAATTTGGCCAATCCCCAGGCAGAGAGCCCAGCACGGTGGCTGAGTCAGGGTGGCTGGTGGGAGAGGGAGTGCTGAGGAGGTTGTCGGTGCCCTAGGAGGGAGGGGTCCCCCGGGTCTAGGCAGTGCTTTGCCTCTAGATTGGGGCTCACTCTGGCAGCGTCCGGTTTGAGAAGGAATCTTGCCAAAGAACAGCAGGGTGCAAGAGGGACAGAGCGAGTACGTCAGCACACCCAGGGATTCAGAAAGGGAGAGACTGCCACATATATCAAGCTTTCAAAGGACAGTGTTGTGCTTAACCCTTTTTCCTTTGTTTTGGGAGATCTTTAGATAAACCGGGAGGGTTGGTAGTACCTGCAGGCGGTGGAGCTGGGAGCAGCTCTACAAGAGGAGAGGAGATACTCCTGCATGCAGTTTTGCATTATTTTGTCCTATTTCCAAATGGTCCATAGGGGCTTTGCTATAAAGATGAAATTCTGATAAGGTGGAAAAAAAATATATAATTGATGCATCTGCATTGTTCTTCGCAGAGCACACCAACAGCCATGGTATAACGCGACTACTGGTATGAACAAGCTCTAATCGTGAAGCCAACTTTAAACAATTTTTTTTTTAAGTGTTTTGAAGCTCTCATTAAATTAGATCATCTTTAGAATTATTGTAAGCATATTGCTGCTGATTATGGAAAATCTCCAAATCTGTCCTGAGAACACTCAATTATAGATCCAGCGCCTGAATATCTGGCTGGTAATTTCACTATTCATTAATCCCACGCTAGTTATTCTAAAAATCTCCAGGCTATTATTATTGAGTATCATGTATGTCTACGCCCTCACCACAGGGAAAAATGTGCTCTCAGACCAGTTCTCCCTCTTTGCAGTGGGTCATGCCAGCTTCTGACAAGGAAAATAGTTTTGCCAGGAAAAAAAAGCATTTTGCTATGACAACGACAACACTTGTTAAAAGGAATAAAATCCTTATGAAAATCACTGCCAACTTTAAAAAAAAAGTCCAATTGTTTTAGTGAGTTGACTCTCCCGGCATTCTTGGTAACGTCACGGACATTAGTCACTGCTTACTGCTTTTGGATTGTTCAGTGTTTTTTTATTTTTACCTAAAACACTGGGTGTGTTGACAGGGAAGGGAACCCTCCTCCACTGTGTGGATATGGAATTAGTAAACCCATCAATTACTGGCTTATCAGTGTTAGGCTGTCTGTAGCTACCATTCATATTCATAATCTTTCAGCAGCAACTTGAACTTAGCAAGGGTGTGTCTGTCAGTCCATCTATCTGAATCCCTTAAAGCAAATCCGTAACATGTAAAGCAGGTTGTGTCGTGGAGCAGATTGAACAACAATGTAGATGTTGGTTTTAATATTTAAAATCCGTTTTACCAATGCCAAGTAATCAGTAGTGGTAAAAACCAAGGGTTTTGCTCTTTTATTTCAGAACAGAGTTAGGAGCTTCTTTTTTTCTTATTACAGTGCATGCGGAAAGTATTCACAGCGCTTCACTTTTTCCACATTTTGTTATGTTACAGCCTTATTCAAAAATGGATTAAATTCATTATTTTTCTCAAAATTCTACAAACAATACCCCATAATGACAACGTGAAAGAAGTTTGTTGGAAATCTTTGCAAATTTATTAAAAATAAACAACAAAAAAATCCCATGTACATAAGTATTCACATCCTTTGCTTAATACTTTGTTGAAACACCTTTGGCACCAATTACAGCCTCAAGTATGAATCTACAAGCTTGGCACACCTATCTCTGGGCAGTTTCTCCCATTCTTCTTTGCAGGACCTCTCAAGCTCCATCAGGTTGGATGGGGAGCGTCGGTGTACAGCCATTTTCAGATCTCTCCAGAGATGTTCAAACACTTAAAAAAAGTCTGGGCTCTGGCTGGGCCACTCAAGGACATTCACAGAGTTGTCCCGTAATCACGCCTTTGTTATCTTGGTTGTGTGCTTAGGGTCGTTGTCCTGTTGGAAGATGAATCTTTGCCCCTAGTCTGAGGTCCAGAGCACTCTGGAGCAGGTTTTCATTAAGGATGTCTCTGTACATTGCTGCATTCATTTTTCCCTCGATCCTGACTAGTCTGCCAGTTCCTGCCACGAAAAATATCCCCATAGCATGATGCTGCCACCACCACGCTTCACTGTAGGGATGGTAATGGCCAGGTGATGAGCAGTGCCTGGTTTCCTCCAGACATGACGCTTGCCATTCAGGCCAAAGAGCTCAATCATTGTGTCATCAGACCAGAGAATTCTTTTTCTCGTGGTCCAAGAGTTCCTCAAGCTCCTTTTGGCAAACTCCAGGGGGCTGTCGTGCCTTTTACTGAGAAGTGGATTCCCTCTCACCACTCTACCATACAGGCCTGATTGTTGGAGTGCTGTAGAGATGGTTGTTCTTCTGCAAGGTTCTCCTCTCTTCACAAAGAAATGCTGGAGCTTTGTTACAGTGACCATTAGGTTTTTGGTCACCTCACTAAGGCCCTTCTCCCCTGAACCCTAAGTTTGGCCGGGTGGCCAAATGAAGAATCCTGGTGGTTCCAATCTTCTTCATTTACGGATGATGGAGGCCACTGTGCTCATTGGCATCTTCAATGCTGCAGAAATTTTTTCGTACTCTTTCCCAGATATGTGCCTCAATACAATCCTGTCTCAGTGGTCTACAGACAATTCCTTGGATTTCATGGCTTGGTTTGTGCTCCGACATGCACTGTTAACTGTGGGACCTTATATAGACAGGTGTGTGCCTTTCTAAATCATGTCCAAGCAACTGAACTTACCACAAGTGGACTCCAATCAAGTTGTAGAAACATCTCAAGGATGATCAGTGGAAACAGGATGCACCTCAGCTCAGTTTTGAGTGTCATGGCAAATGTCCGGATCACACTGGGGAACCTAACCTAAAGACTTGCTGGGACCTATAGTCCACTCTGGAACCCCGATTCACTGCAACATGGACTTCTCAGAACACAATCAAGAATGAACTTTCCTCTAAGAGACTTCACCTGTGCAGGTAACCTGGGGCAGCCACAGTTAGGAATGGAAGGTTATTGCTTGTTATAAATATTTGCCAAGTTACAATAAACATTGATTCAACTGCTCAGAGCTTTGTCTAAAGTTATTCAAGGGGTGCATATGAGGATTTGGAATATCAACAAAGAACTTGGTAACCACAGTATGGGGTACATCTCTATGACCGATGTTCAAGAGTAACTACAAAGAGAAACAGCAGTCAGTCCTTGGCATGGTACCTAATAGGGGACAGCTTCTCCAGTATCAGTGTCGGTTACCGGGAGAGGACTAGCATTACAGAGCTCTATGGCTTGTTCACTTGGTACAGAAGGAGAAGAGTTAAGTGAGAGCACGTATGAGGTCTTCGCCGTGTCCTCAGCGGGACCCCATTCTGTTACTGGGAGTAAGACAACAGAGGTATGCTGATTGGTGGAGTGGGCAGCGGATCAGTCTGTCACTCCCAATGAAACACATACATCAGTACAAGTATGTAGGACATTGGACGAGGAAGCTTAAGGAGGAACTCCGGACCTTGGGTACTGCACACATGTGGCTCATCCCTGAGTTGGGAGGATGGCTTAATATTTGACTTTTTCACATGTGCACGGCTCCTCCCTGTTCCCCAGGCATTGTGAGAACACCTTCAGGCAAAGAATTTCCCTATGTGCAAGGGTTGGTGCTGCTGTTTAATGTCTGGCATAGTCGAAAGAATCCACCCTGAGGTGGAATCTCTCATGTGACCCTTGCTTGGCACCCAACGAAAGAGGGAAACATGGAAGACAACTGGAGCTGAGATTGCTTACGCATTTTATCTCCATAAAGTCAGGTAGCCATAGAGTCATGATTCATAAAGCTCTATGATTACGTGCCCATGTGCATAAAACGCATAGGACATCTCAGCTACTGTTGTACCTTTTATACCATGATTTAAGCATCAAAAGAAATTGCATGAAACTGTTGGTGTGCTGTCACCCATCCTTTGTTTTCACTAGTTGGGCCTATTCACACTTGTAATTTTTTCTGCAATAATACACATAAAACTTAATGCATGAAAATGTGTAAAGTCTGATGGGGGCAGGGTAAATTCTGTTGTATGTTAAAGTAGTTGTAAAGGCAGAAGGTTTTTTTTTATCTTAATGCATTCTATGCAATGTGCAGCAGCCCCCTAATACGTACTAGAGCTCCCTCTTGTTCCAGCGATGTGCACAAGTGCCTCGGCTGTCCGGGAGTCTCCCTGCTGATTGTCTGAGACACAACAGCAGCGCCATTGGCTCCTGCTGCTGTCAGTAAGTTAGCCAATGAGGAGAGGGGGTGGGTCCAATCACTGCAATCTGTGCTAATCTACACTACATATTTCTGACCCCTGCACCATATAGGCTGTGCTGTACATTATGAGCAAAGTGCTCATGCGTACCATCCTTTGAAGTAATGTGGAAGTGTTAGAACCCCTTGTCGGGTTTTTACAATCTGTATTTCTCCTTGGAGAATGCTTCTGGTCACCAGGGCAGAAGGGAGGGATTCTCTTAGTAGAGCATCCTTCTTTGTTATATTGGTGAAAAGCATGGAGGGAAATAGAAATGTGTAGGCCAGGAATCTTCAAACTACGGTTCTCCAGCTGTTGAGGAACTACACATCCCATGAGGCATTGTAAAACTCTGACATTCACAGACATGACTAGGCATGATGGGAATTATAGTTCCTGAACAACTGGAGGGCCGCAGTTTAAAGACCCCTGGTGTAGGCAGATGCTACAGAAGTTGTTAACCTCAATGGAAATCCAACAGTGATCGGAAAATGTTTTACAACTTGTCCTTTTCAAGTTCACCCCTTAAAGAGTTTGCTACCCCAACATTTCATATTTCTGGTATGTGCCTGCTGTATCATGTACTTGTATGAGAAAGTATCCTGTTTTCTTTTTTTAATTACTTCCTTTGTGTGAAATCTCTGATGTTCCTCTGCTTTCTTATTAAAAACTGACCACACTAAGCAGGAGAACACAGCGTGGTCAGTTCTCTAGTGGTGCTAGGAACTCAGCCTGCTCTCCTCCAATGTCCTGACATCCCTCCCTTGCACAGCCATTCACTGGGATGATCAGTGTACTGTGCCCCCCCCCCCCCCCCCCCAGCTCTTATGCAGCTGAGAACAGAGGGAATGTAAACACTTAATAAAAAGGGAAAAAGGTATTTATAATACATTTTTATATCCATACAAAAATGTTTTGCCTCTCATTTCTGTTTTAAACTGAATGGCTTTTTTTACAAGGTGATTGTTTGCAATTGCTTTAAAGAGGAAGTAAACCCCGATGGGTTTTACTTCCTCTTTGTTTCCCTGCAAAGGTAAGGCATAATGGGCTACTATGCATTGCATAGTAGCCCATTATGTGTCACTTACCTGACACAGAAGCCTGCGAGATCCCTGATGTCCCCGCTGGTTGGAAGCGTCCATCTTCGCCCCTCTTCTGTCCGGGGCCGCAAACTCCGGCTCTGTGACTGGCTGGAGTCGTGTGGGAGCCGCCAATCATGGCATGACTCCAGCTAGAAACGGCACAGCGTGCCCTTTGTAAAGTGCGCATGTGCCGAATACATCGGCGCATGCGCAGAAACAACTCATCAGACAGGGAATTGTAAATATCTCCTAAACTGTGTAGGTTTAGGAGATATTACCAGCATCTACAGGTAAGCCTTAATCTAGGCTTACCTGTAGGTGAAAGTGGTTATAAAGGGTTTACAACCACTTTAAGCCCAGCTGACTCCTTAAACATGAAATTATTGTGTGATCCAGAGAACTTTCTTATTTGTTTGTTGGCAGCTTTAGAAACATTTTAGAAGCTCCCTACATATTTCTTCTGTAATGTTTTCTAAAGTACAGCCACATCCGGCGAGCAGCTAATGAATTGAGCTCCTGGTTTCCTATAATGTTTCATTGGTTTTGTGTAGTTAAATAACAGTGGAGGGGCATTGGAAGAGTTCAAACTAAATCCTGACTTAGCATGTAAAGTGAGATAAACCAGAAACTAACTGACACCAAAGAAAATAATTTTAGTGGATTTCCTATTTATTGCCAGCCTGCCTGAGCAGGGAGCATCTGCCATGACATAATCTGTAATTATGTTAAACAGATGGACCCTCCCCTATTTTCAGTAACAAAAACTGCACCCTCTGTCTGCTAGAAACCATATTGGTAAAGTTTAGGAAAAAATTACATTTTCACTTAAACAAGCATTTAAAATACTGAATTCTGCTTATTTGCAGAAATTTGCCCCTTGCAATATGAAATCAACATCAGAATCATTTTTACCTAACATGGCTGAGTTCCCTCATATCTAGATTCACTTACATTTAAAGTGACAAAGTGTGATAGAGAGTGATAAAGTGTTTTAAAGCATTGTACATGTATTTAATAAAGAAATACCATTTTGGATGTCATCTGGAGTGCCGACCATCCCTTTCCTTGATCAACTTTTTTTGGTCCCACAAACTTTTTGACTATCGGGAGCAGAGAAAGAAATCCTTGTGTGAGCTCCAAACTGACTTTTCAGAGCTTACACAGGGCTACAGCCCCTTTACTGGCTCCATGTGATAGTGTTGGGCCAACCATGAGGCACCTAGCACTGCCATATAAAAGAGGAGGAGGTCACAAACTCACCCATATCCAAAAGGGCTGAGTATTTTATTTGTTCTTAGCAGCCAAATGGAGACTGAAGTGGGAGCAGGAAAATGTGAGTATGTGCTAAAATTAAGTTAAAGTGGAACTAAACCCTCCTATCGTTTACAACCAGGGAAGCTGCCATCTTAGCCTCTAGTTGATCTGTATTTGCCATGGTGCTGACATCAGCCATTGAATGGCTTGGCAGGTTCCCCTTTAAGTGATCCTTTCCTTTGCTCTGCAAGAGTCACTTCATTGGTAGCTTCACAGTCCTAGCTCAAGTACACTGTCATAAGAGAACTGTGTAGGCTGCCATTGCTGACCATTTCTATTGAGACTGCTAGCACCTTGACTATCATGCTAATCCTTTGACTACAGCATTCAATTCTATCCCTTATCTGACACTCATTTGCGGCAAGGGCTGAGCAAAATATCTAGGTAACTAGCATTTTCAGAATAAAGGCCCCTTTCACATGGGCGCCTCCGTGAAGCAGGATCCACTTGCTCAGCAGGGGATCTCTCTGCCGATTCCCGCTGAGCAGGCGGATGACAGGTCCATGTCCGCTCCGCTATGCAGAGCAGACACGGACACAGCCCGTGCTCGTCTTTGGGGCAATCGGATGTCCGTTTCAATCCAATCCACCAGACAGATGGGGTAAAGGTCCCCCATCCATAGAAGAGACTGGAGGGTCCGATCAGGTCCATCTGAAAAACTGACAGGCGGACCTGATCAGATTGCCTGTGTGAAAGGGGCCAAAGGCAGCATAAGCAAATGTTTATTTCAGGAAAGACTTAACAAAATTACTTGGATGGCTTGATCCTTTTTAACGTATCCTTGTAAGGCTGGCTGTACAATCTTTGAGAAGGTTCTTCACTGGTACAATATACTTTGCAGCAAGTCAAGAAATTCTGACAACAAAGTAACTATAGTTGTATTAGAAGCACTTTCTGGCCATGTGCACTTTACAAGCTCATCACTAATCAGCCTGGATTACAACTTCCACCTTTTGTTTCCTTGTCTTTGTCTGCTCTGAAATGGAATCTTCTGTAATTATCCAAACTTCCTACAGCGTGGGCAAGTGCACAATACATTAAAGTAAAAATAAAACTGCACATGTGAAGGGAACACTCTAATAATATACAAAGTCGTTGAGGCTGAATTAACAGAATCAATTAAACCTAATAACACTGAACTCGAATTCCAAGAAGAATCTGTTCTCCTGAATTTAATTGCAAAAAAAACAGAGAGGAAAAGGCTAATTGCGGATGATATTATGGCTACCAACTCTCTCTGATCTGCAGACGTTCCTGAGACTTGAAGACTGTGGAAATGATGCGTCTGAAAATATCTCTGATTTTTTTTCTATTAAAGTATAACTAAAGGCAAAATTTTTTTTTATTTCGGACAGAGCGGAGAAGGATTAGAACACCTGTCAGTTTTTAATTCTCTCTGTGCCCTGTTAAGCTCCATTCATACTTGTGCAACTTGTCATGCAACTTTGGACATCAAAGTTGCATGGAAAAGTCATTTCCCATATTTTCCAATAATAACCATTCATATATGTGCAACTTAAAGTTGCAGCAACTTCAAAGTAGTTCATGCACTACTTTGGTCCAACTTTCATGCAACTTGAGGGCCATAGACTTCAATGTCAACACTCAAACGTTGCATGAAAGCTGTACCTGAATGTTCTACAATGCAACAGTTGTGCATCAGTTGTCCATTATCACTGGTCAAAGCCAAAGTCGTATCCAAGTTGCAGCCATCCAAAGTTGTAACAAAGTTACATAAAGGTTGCACCAAAGTTGCACTCTAAAGTCAACGCAACTTTGGAGTTGTATAAGTGTGAACGGACCCTTAGGGAGATTTACCCTCTCTATTTGTCCTGTTTACCATTATCATTGAAAGTAAAAGAAAATCCCAATTTTTGGGTTGTCCCCAGAAAAGTGATAGAGGGGAAATCTTCCAATGGGCACACTTGTTCTGGTGACCTGGGTGCTTCAAGGAATTCCCCTAATTTGCAGGGATTTCCTGTCACTTCCTGTGTGGCTATGGGACAAGAAGTGAAGGGAACTCTCCCCAATGGGGCAAAGATGGCAAAAATAAAACTTACTGGGGTTATAACCCTCTTATCCTATCCAAAATGCCAGTAGTTCCATTTCAAGGTCATCACAAACCATCTTACGTTGGTCACATTCATAGCTCTCAAGTACCCCTCATTTGGAGGGACTTTTCCTTTATCTTTTCCTCCTACACATGCCCTTCTTTGGTTTAATGTATAGTTCTCGATAAAATATTCTATTTAACCACCAAAAGTGTTGCACTACACTAAAACTTTGATGCAGCCTCTAGACCAGTGCTGGTCAACTTTCTTGATATAGTGGGCCTCCAGTATGGCTCCTGTCATCACCAAAGGACCAAAAATAATATTTAGAAAATGGCATTACATTCAGAAAGTAGTCAAGACTGCAGACATGCATCAGAGTATGATAAAGGCTACAGGCATTCTACAAGAGATGGCCAGAGAATGCAGACATGCTATAGGAGATAGTAAGAAAGGGTGAATATGCTATAGAAGATGTTAAAGACTGAAGACGCTTCCGAAAACATAGCTTGGCCTTGGAGACACATTACTTGAGACTGCTAGAGATTACTTGCTTTTACAGGACAATAAGGAAACACTTTACTTTTTGCAAGGGTTCCAAGGGCTGTATCAAACGTTTAAAATGGCCTTGTGCAGTCCATGCACGTTGGGCAACAGGGATCTAGATTGTTGCATTTGTTATTTTGAAAAGCCAGTATATAGAAACGTAGTGTTGAAAAAAAATGTATCAGTTTAACTAATACATTTTTGGGTATTAATTCTTAATGGTCCATGTAACTGGGAGGAGTGTTGGAAGATGTACTATATGCTCTTTATCAATATATTTTGTACTAGGTGTGCCATTCTTTCATCTCAGAAGGTTTGGAGATATTTTACATGCTAACAGGGCTGGATCTAGGGGGATGCTGGAGCAGGCTGTACCCCCACAAATTTTGGTAGGATCCTTCCAGCACCTGAGCCCTGGCCCAAGGCCACCCCCCCCCCCCCAGACTAGGGGGTACCCTCAAGAGCCACTGACAGCCTGCTTAGCACTCCATCTCCATCTTTCTCCTGACCCCCCCCACCCAATGGCATGACCCATGCCTATATATGAGGTGGCCTGCCCCCTGCCAGCCCTTTACTGGGGATTAGCTGAGGCCCTCATAAATATTAAAAAACAGCCCCTCCTAACCTCCACCCGCTATGTCTGGAACATTCTCCAATGTCCCAAAAAACAGGGGGAGGCACCAGAGAAGCTGCTAGGATGAGTCGTCCAGCCCTGAATTACTAAACTCTGACCCATATTCATAGCTCAGGCTTAACCCTGAGCTAAACTTAAATTTCCCTACACTAACAGCAACACTAACAACCTAGCGCTACTAGAGGGTGCTACATAAAGGATATACAAGGATAGGATTGTGCAATCAGCCTATAATGTGTATGGCTTGCTTTTAGACTTAAAGATCAGATGGTGAAAATCTGTCTGTGCACATTCTGAATGACACATTCAGCCAATGATACTTGGCTGTATACCAAGCGAAGGATGGCAAAACCCCATAATATTACTACTTTAGAAACCATAGCAATAGTGGGTCCCTGTGAATACTTACACATAGAATGCTGAGAATGATAGAGAGCGTACCATCGCTGTACTTGTGACCATGACAATAAAATAACCCATCCCTGCTTTAGTGGTTTATTGTGTGGGTTTCGGGTACTCTACCATGTGTTTCCTGTGACTCTAGATTGATTGCAGGACCCGAGGTCCATGCTTGCTCCCTAGCCCAACAAAAATCTCAAGTCTATGCATTTCCACAGATGACCCAGAAACTATTATTAAACAGTAGCTCTGCCCTACTCCTCCTACTGTTCCAAAGTATGCTATGTGGCTGCTACAGAATTACAAAAACAAATAATAATTTTATTAATATTGAGGCCTTGTTCACACGAGCGTACTTAAAGCGGAAATACACTGTATCTAAGCACCACAAACCAAAAGCACTATGCAATTTATTTTTAATATTTAAAGCAAACTCCCCCATCCATCCATGTCTCCATGATTTATTTTACTGAGAAATCTCTTTGAAAAACACCCTCTAGCATTTCTGGCAGTGGCCATCTTGAGTAAGGGCAGATAATTAATGTATAAAAAATGGAAACAGTGCAGCGTAATTCTAAAATGTCCGTAATAATTCCTAAATAAAAATAAATCATAAATCAATAATAGTCCAGAAAGGTGCATGTGAAAACAGCACAAATCCTGATTCTGTGCAGTGAAATGAAGAGTAAGACGGTAAATCCAGTGATAATGATCCCTCCACCACAGGTAAAGCTGGCCTCTTACCTCATGTGTACAACAAAGGGTTTCCACAATTATGTTGTGATAGCAATGGTTACATCTGGAATTGAAGCATCACAGTGAACTGATGGGGTCCAAAAATGGGTTCATTACAAACATGAATTGTATCTAAAAGCCTACATGTTTCGGACAGTTGTACACCACACCCTTCATCGGGGCTTGAAAAAATAGAGAAACAAAGTATGTGGACTCAAGCAATAGTGCAGAATCTTGAACAAAGACATGTACAGAACTAAATACAAAAATGAATATAAAATGTGTTTTTTTTTTTACCAGGTCATTTATTGAAACAAAAAGTCTGGATGAAGCCACTTCTTCAAGCCCTAATGAAGAGGGCGGTGTACAGCCCTTGAAACACGTTGGATTCGTTATACAATTTATATTTGGAATAAACCCATTTTTGGACTTGAACATTACAGTATGGAGCTTCTGTTCCAGATTTACCCATTGTCATCATGTACAACATAGGACCAGCAGTCCTGCGTGTGTGAGGATGGTGAAGGCCTGTCCACATTCCAGAGCATCAGACGACAGTGATGAGTGCTGGGGGAATAGGATTAAAGCAAGTATTTGTACTTGATAAAGAAGGGACTCCAGTGCATAGGCAAATTTAACAATAGTCCAGATTTGGTTACATCTCTGTTAAAGCCCTCTAACGCAGGGATCCTCAAACTACGGCCCTCCAGCTGTTGCAGAACTACACATCCCATGAGGCATTGTAAAACTCTGACATTCACAGACATGACTAGGCATGATGGGAATTGTAGTTCCTGAACAACTAGAGGGCCGTAGTTTGAAGACCCCTGCTCTAACTGAATGACATTCTAAAGAACGAAGTATCAGGAAAAAAAAAAGACTTGTTTTCAACTTTTTTGTTGCCTCTTAATACTGCTGATATCCTGAGGCCTGCTTGCAGTCACTTTCTGATTACATGCATCCTTCTCTTTCTATAATACTTCTGTGCCATTTTGGATAAGAGCCCTCCTCCCTGTCCATTCATACCAGCAGTCTGGCATGGCGATTGACTGCTCAGGTACCCAGTGCTTCATCATGAGTAGAAGTGGAGATAATCACATGCTCCCCATACCCAAAAAATAAAAGAAAAAAAAAAAACGTTTGCGCTAACCAAACAAATAAAATAAAATAAAATAAAATTTTAGGTGCAGCTGCTAGTGTTGGTCAAAAAAATACAAAAGACCCTAATACAATACATATATAGTGACAAGCGCGCATCCCAACACAGTGTATTTTATACAGTGTGTGTAATCCTTAGTGGTTTAAAAACTATAGGTGTGAAAATATCCAAAATAATTTATGTGAAAAAACTTGTTTGAAGAAATTACCATAGTTCCTCTGTATATTAAATTAACGTGCCCCAAACAATATTGTGAAAATAAAATGAAATATATTAGTATAGTGACACCAGCCACAATGTTGCTAAAGAAACTTTTTAGTCAGCAACAATGTAGCATCCACTCATTACTCAAAATAATATTGTGAACATCATATAGTGAAATATAGTGGTATAATACATCCTCCACAATGTTGCAAAAAAGTACTTTTTGGTCAGCAACAATTTAGTATTCACCCAACACCTCAGAAATAGTGCTAGAGAAAAAAAAACAGTCTCTCAGTGGGAACTTCTCCCCCTGAATATCCTGTGTAAAAACTTAAACAATAAAAAATATATTTTGTATTTTTTATTGTTTAAGTTTTTACACAGGATATTCAGGGGGGAGAAGTTCCCACTGAGAGACTGTTTTTTCTCTCTAGCACTATTTCTGAGGTGTTGGGTGAATACTAAATTGTTGCTGACCAAAAAGTTCTTTTTTGCAACATTGTGGAGGATGTATTATACCACTATATTTCACTATATAATGTTCACAATATTATTTTGAGTAATGAGTGGATGCTACATTGTTGCTGACTAAAAAGTTTCTTTAGCAACATTGTGGCTGGTGTCAGTATACTAATATATTTCATTTTATTTTCACAATATTGTTTGGAGCACGTTCATTTAATATACAGAGGAACTATGGTAATTTCTTCAAACAAGTTTTTTCACATAAATTATTTTGGATATTCCCCATACCCAAAATTATGAAATATTTAAGGGATAAATAAAACGCAAGTCTAAGGCTTCATGCACACGAGATGCCGGTGCAAACTCTGCTGAACACATATTTTTAAAAGCTGAAGCCGCGTTTAGAACGCCTGTTTTGCCGCATTTGCATGCCGCGTCTAGCGGCGTTTTACCGCGTTGGCGTCTAGAAGCGTCTGCAGGGCAGAGAATTACATTTTGTGACCCAATTTTGGGCCCTGTATCTCAGGGCTACTTGGTGCTAGGTACCCCAAATCTGGTGTGCTAACACAGTGGAACTAACACTACAATATATCCAAAGCTGGAGTTCCTAGCACCAAGTGGCCCCGAGATACGGGGCCCCAAAGTCGGGTCGCAAAATGTCAAGCACTTTTCTGCAGCAGAGAATGACATTTTGCGACCCGAATTTGGGGCCCCATATCTTGGGGCCACTTGGTGCTAGGAACCCCAAATGTGGTGTGCAAACACAGTGGAACTGGCACTACAAGATATCCAAATGAGGGGTTCCTAGCACCAGGTGGCCCCAAGATATGGGGTCCCAAAGTCGGGTCGCAATATGTCATTCTCTGCTGCAGTTTACCATCATATTTCTGTTTTTTTCTGGTCCAAAAAATAGGGTTCCTTTAAAAACACTTATAAACGCAAACACGGCTAAACGCGGTACCGGCGTTTAGCCACATTTGGCGTCTGAAACGTGGAAAACTTTTGCATCTGAACCCATTTTTTTGCTTCTGGAATAACAAGGTTTAACACAACTGCCTAAAAACGCCAAAAAACTAGACTGTGTACATGTACACATAGGATAACATTGAATGGGTTCAGGGGCAGTTGAAAGAGGTGTCCAACTGCCTCTGAACGTGCGTTTAACAGAGTCTCGTGTGCATGAGGCCTAAGCAGTGTGGGGATAATAAGCAAATATGTTATATTGTCTTACTAGGGCAAAGCACAGGTTTACTTTACCCATCTTCTTAGAGCAGGGGTGTCCAAACTTTTTTCAAAGAGGGCCAGATTTGATGAAGAGAACATGCTTGAGGGCCGACCATTTTGCCTGACATTCTTTAAACCCTTAAAATTTGGTCTAAGTGTGTCTGTCCGAGCGCTAATACACGGCCCAACAAGAATTCTCTTGCCTTTGTGCTGTGTGTGGTGAATAGATGAGCACAGGCATGTTATTTGGATATACCGTATTTAATCGGCTTATAACATGCACCTTCACTTTAAAAAGGAAGTTTCAGGAAAAAAAAAATCTTAAATTTTAAATAAAGAACTGTGAAGCAAAATAAGGGTCAGTGCCCATCATGCAGCTTAATCAGTGCACATCTGCAGCCCCCACTCCATTGCCATGAATGCAGCCCCCACCGTATTGACATAAATGCAGCCGCCACATTGACATGAATGCAGCCCCCACCGTATTGACATGAATGCAGCCCCCACCATATTGACATGAATGCAGCCCCCACATTGACATGAATGCAGCCCCCACCGTATTGACATGAATGCAGCCCCCACACTGACATGAATGCAGCCCCCACCGTATTGACATGAATGCAGTCCCCACCGTATTGACATGAATGCAGCCCCCACCGTATTGACATGAATGCAGCCCCCACCGTATTGACATGAATACAGCCCCCACCGTATTGACATGAATGCAGCCCCCACCATATTGACATGAATGAAGCCCCCACCGTATTGACATGAATGCAGCCCCCACCGTATTGAAATTAATGCAGTCCCCACCGTATTGACATGAATGCAGTCCCCACCGTATTGACATGAATGCAGCCCCCACCGTATTGACATGAATGCAGCCCCCACCATATTGACATGAATGCAGCCCCCAGCGTATTGACATGAATGCAGCCCCCACCGTATTGACATGAATGCAGCCCCCACCGTATTGACATGAATGCAGCCCCCACCGTATTGAAATGAATGCAGTCCCCACCGTATTGAAATGAATGCAGTCCCCACCGTATTGAAATGAATGCAGTCCCCACCGTATTGACATGAATGCAGCCCCCACCGTATTGACATGAATGCAGCCCCCACCGTATTGACATGAATGCAGCCCCCACATTGACATGAATGCACCCCCACCATATTGACATGAATGCAGCCCCCACATTTACATGAATGCAGCCCCCACATTGACATGAATGCAGCTCCCACCGTATTGACATGAATACAGCCCCCACATTGACATGAATGCAGCCCCCACATTGACATGAATGCAGCCCCCACATTGACATGAATACAGCCCCCACATTGACATGAATACAGCCCCCACCATATTGACATGAATACAGCCCCCACATTGACATGAATGCAGCCCCCACATTGACATGAATGCAGCCCAGACCGTATTGACTTGAATGCAGACTCACCATTGCCATCAGTGCAGCCTGATTCATGTCCATCTGTAGCTTTGGATGAGACAGGGAGGGTGCAGACGAGCGCCAACAGACATACAGGAGAAACTCCTGTTTTTATCGGCAGCCTCTTTAATTGAAAGTCCCGCCTCCTATGATGGACAAAATAATTGTCCAATGGCAGCGCAGGAGACGGGACTTACTTTTACACAGGATGCAGCGTAAACAGGAAATTCTCCTGTACAACGCACGTCCCGCCCCTTCCAAGGCAGCCAGCATATCTATCTTTTGTGGCCCCCGGCACTTGGGGATTTGTTGGGGGCCACAAAAGATATATATGTCAAAATTACCAGGCGGGCCGTCCGAAACCGGACCGCGGGTCGTGATTGGCCCGCGGGCCGGACTTTGGACATGCCTGTCTTAGAGCTTCATTTTCATGCTCTGTACACATGAAATAGAACCAGTGTTGGTGTGTCTCAAGATGAACACCAAGACTGGATAAACACCAACTACGGATAAAAGACACTGCAATAAAGATTTCCTAATTTCAGCAATTTTTATATTTATTTTTCTACAATTAATCTGCATACTTTTATAATTATAGAGTAGAATTAGGAGAAGCAGCTGAATGAAGCTGTGCTCCAGGTCATCAGATCCAGCGGTGCTCTAGTTGCAGAAAACACAAGATGACTCTCTGACAGCGCCAAGCCTTGGATCCTTGCCAGACCTAATGCACAACATTCACCTAGGAAGTGAACACTTGAAATTACCTGGATTGTTTTTTCAGCCAATGGAACATAAACCAGCTGGAAAGATACATTTTTTATACATCAGCCACATAGTTAACACAAAAAAAACAGCAAAATTAACATCTGAGATTCACAAAATGCTCGAACTGCCCTAAGCCAGTACTGCCCCCAACCGCATACTCTAGTTTAGGAAATTACCTAGGGCTTCAGTCGTTCAAACCCAAATGCCAAAAATCATAACTGACTTATTAAGTAAAGACAAACAACATCTGCCGATTCCATTTGTTATTGTTGGGGTTGAGAAGTCAACAAGTTGACATCAGGAACCTCCAAGAATGCGCCACTCTGCCATCTGCCAAGAGCACCGCCTGCTGTGATAAAGTAACCTGCTGCTGAAAACTGTCAATCATAACAAAACACATTACTAAAATGAAATATTCATATAAATTATGTCCTGAGAAAAAAAGCGACCCATCAAAAACAGAAATGACCATAGCAGAAACTAACATCAACAATCTGATTTTGTACCAACAATACCAATAAGAGGATGGGGTGACGGAGGACATCTGTCCTTGATGCTAAAGGGAAGACTGGGAACACAACTGTTCCTCCAGGTCACTACCACACTAACCCACTCTCATTGACCCACTTGTTCAAGAATACTTGCCTCCAGTCAAGTCACAGTGAGGTTTATTTACTAAAGGCAATTCCACTTTGCACTGCCAGTGCACTTGGAAGTGCAGCCGCTGTAGATCCAAGGGGGACATGCAAGGAAAATAAAAAACAGCATTTTTGATTGTACATGATTGGATGATAAAATCAGCAGAGCTTCCCCTCATTTCAGATCTTCCCCTCAGATTTACAGCAACTGCACTTTCAAGTGCACTTGCAGTGTAGAGTGGATTTGCTTTTAGTAAATCAACCCCACTGTGTGCTCAAAGTGGAAATTTACTCTCTCAATTAACATTAACTATTTGCAAAAAAACTGAAAATTGTATACTCACCTTTCTGTAATTTTTCTTTCCTGTCGCATCTTCATGGCAGCATACACGTTGGGTTGTGACTCCGCCTCCACAACCTGATAGGACCACTTAGCTATAAATTAGAGAGTAGACAGCCGTCCCAGTATTCTCTGTATATATATACACGTCACCTCAAAAGGGTGGGTGATTGTATGCTGCCATGAAGATGCGACAGGAAAGGAAAATTACGGAAAGGTGAGTATACAATTTTCCGTTTTCCTGTCGCATCATGGCAGCATACACGTTGGGGAGTAACTCACCAAACTGGGTGGGAATGCAAAATAAATTTATTGACAAGAAACAGAAGAATTGGCCTTTATCACGGCCCTCCCGAATTCAACTGCTGCTAAGCGTGCAGCGTCTATTTTATAATGGGAAACGAAAGTGTTTCTGGAAGACCAAGTGGCTGCTCTACAAATGGTTTCCGCTGAGACTCTGCAGTAAGCTGCCCATGAAGTCGCCATTTCCCTGGTGGAATGCGCCCTTAAACCTTCCGGAATTTGCGAGGAGCTTAAGGAGTAGGCCTTCTTGATGGCTTTCACGAGCCATGAGGCGATGGTACGGGCAGAAGCTGCCTGGCCCTTCCTGAACCCATGTGGAATGACTAGAAGGTTTTCACATTTTCTGAAAGATTCGGTTACAGAGAGGTATTGCAGAACGTTGCCCTTGACATCCAAAGGATGGGGAGCGCCCTGATCTGTGACCAAGGCCGGGAGGTCAATCTCCTGGTTAAAGTGGAACGAGGAGGAGACCTTTGGGATGAATCTGTCTGAAGGCTTCAGGGTTAGCCTGTCTGGGTAAATCATCAGATATGGTTCCTTGATCAGTAGAGCTTGCATTTCTGAGACCCTCTTTGCCAATGTGATGGCAATTAGAAACGATACCTTCAGAGTCAGGTCCCAGAGGGAGACGTCTTCAAGTGGGAAGAATGGTTCTCCGGATAGGGTCTCTAGGACAGTCGATAAGTCCCATGTTGGAAACGAAGGCTTTCTAGGAGGCCTCAGCTTCAGGCAGGCTTTCTGAAATTGGACCACCAGAAGATTAAGGGCCCACTTAACTCCTGTCAAAGCGAAGATGGCAGACACCTGAACCTTCAGGGTGTTGGACCTAAGGCCTTTGTCCAGACCTGACTGGAGGAATTCAAGCACTTGTACTGCTGATGGGGAAGAAGGGTCCCAACCTTGTTCCTGGGCAAAGGAAGAGAACTTTTCCCAGATTCTCCCCTAGGTGTTGTTTGTGGAGCAGCCCTGGACTAGGAACCTAGACCTTTCAGCCTCCAGGCCGTTAGGTGTAATTTCTCTGGGTTCGGATGGAGGAGCTGGCCTTGGGTTAGCAGATCCGTTGTTACCGGGAGCGTTGTGCTTAGCTGCAGGAGGGTGGTGAACCAAGGCCTCCGTGGCCAGAAGGGAATCACAGCTAGTACTAGAGCCGCTGAGTGTTTGAGCCTCAGAAGGAACCTGGCTATCAGTGGCGTTGGTGGGAAAATGTAGCCTAGGCGAAAGTTCCAGGGATGTTGGAGACAATCTGATCCCTCCGCTGATGGGAAGGGGTTCCTTGACAGAAACCTCTGACATTTCTTGTTCTCCGGCGTCGCTGCAAGGTCTATGTCTGGATGACCCCATGTCAGGCATATAAGGGCAAATGCTTGTGGGTTTAGACACCACTGTTCTGCTGAGAGAATCCGCCAGGAGATTTTGAACACCCGGAATGTAGGCCGCCCTCAGATCCCACAAGTTCAGTTGGGCCCAACGCATTATCGGACCGACTTCCCGCATCATGGAGATGCTCTTGGTACCCCCCTGCCTGTTGATGTAGGCTACAGCTACTCGGTTGTCCATTCGAATGAGGACCTGTTTCCCCCTCAGGAGTGAACTGAATGCTAAGAGGGCCTGGAAGGCTGCCTTCATCTCTAGAACGTTGGATACTACATCCTTGGTTTTGAAGTGCCAACGGCTTTGAGCTGCATAATGTAGATAATGTGCCCCCATCCCTCCAGACTGGCATCCGAAGTTACCACCTCCTGGTGGGGAATGACTATCTTTTGCCTGCATCTGCTGAGGTTGTCGGGTTGAGTCCACCACCGCAGAGATAACCTGGTTTCTTCTGAGATGCGGATTAACTGGGACATGGACCATCCGTCCCACTGGTGCAAGAAGGAAGCTTGCAGGGGTCTGGAATTCCATTGAGCCCATCTGACCATTGGAATGGTCGCTGATAGGGAACCCAGGAGGCTGAGGTATGCTCTGGCTGGAAGGCATGATGCCGGAATGACATTCTTTACCTTTTGAACTAGTAGGGACAACTTCTCCCCTGGCAGTTCCACCGTGTTGGCTCGGTTGTCTAATTCGGCTCCCGGGAAGACCATCCTTTGGGTAGGTTGAGTGTTGCTCTTCTGCCAGTTGATTATCCAACCCAGACTCATTAGGGTGGAAACTAGGACCTCGCGATGTTGCACGAGTGATTCCTGGCTGTTTGAGAGGAGGAGAATGTCGTCCAGGTAATGGTGGACCCTTAGGCCTTTCTCCCTCAAAAAGGCTATTGCTGGCAGAAGAACCTTCGTAAACGTTCTGGGGGCTGTTGAGATCCCAAAAGGAAGGCTTTGAAATTGGAAGTGCCCCTGACCCACCGAGAATCGCAGGAATTTCTGGAATGTCACGTGGATTGGTATGTGCAGGTAGGCATCCTGGAGATCTATGGAGAGCTTCCAGTCTCCTAGATTTATGGCCTGGAGGATAGACTGCAAGCTTTCCATCCTGAAAGACTCCACTCTGATGGACTTGTTGAGGTTCTTTAGGTCTAGAACCGGTCGAAAGTCCCCTGACTTCTTCTTGACGAGGAATAGTGGAGAATAGAATCCCCTGCCTCGTTGTGCTGGCGGAAGCTCTATAATCGCTCGTTTTTGGAGAAGTTCTTGGACGTAGCTTAGAAGGGACAACCGTTTTTCCCCAGATGGAGGAATACGAGTTGGGCAGAACTGATCCCCTGGAGGCCGGTTCTTGAAGGACCATCTGTGGCCGAAACTGACGGTGGCCAGGGTCCAGGTATCGTCTATGGTCTCCGCCCAGACCAGCTTGAAACTGGAGAGTCTTGCTCCCACAACCGCTGGCCGGACGGGCGCACCTTCAAAAGGCCTTCTGGTCGCTGGAAGCGGGAGTCTTAGGCTTCTGAAATTTCATGAAGGAGGTCTGAGGATTCTTCCAGCTCCTTCGGTACTACTTCCCTGGTCTGTACGCTTTTGCGTCTCTATACCTCTCTGGGAGATTCCGCTTAAAGGAAGGAGGTCTCTGTTTAGGCCTCCTATCCGAGGGGATGAGCCCGGACTTGCCACCCGTTACCTTAGAGATGGCTGTGTCTAGTTTTGTTCCGAAGAGGTGCTCACCGTCGAACAGAATACGGCACCAGTTAGACTTGGATGCTGGATCCGCCGTCCAGGGCTTCAGCCATAATGCTCTTCTGGCCGTCACTGAGGCCAGCATAGACTTCGATGCAGACCTGATGGTGTCGACCGAGGCTTCAGCCACGAAATCACCGGCCAAGCTTAGCTCTTGTAATGCCTTCACTATTTTCTCTTGGTCTGCACCCTCTGATACCAGCTTCTCTGTGCTTGCAGACCAGCTCGAGATGGCCCTTCCCACTGCAGCGGGTGCTATCGCAGGCTTGCAGGCACCTCCCGCTGACAGGTAAGCCCGTTTAAGATCCATGTCGATCTTTCTGTCGAGGACATCTCTAAATGTTACCGCGTCCTCTAACGGGAGGGTAACATGCCTGGCAAGGCGCATCAGGGATGCGTCCACTACCGGAGGGGACACCAGAGGGTTCACCTTAGGCTCCTTGAGTGGATATAGCTTCAGGAGTCTGTTATTCAGACTAGACTTTTTCTCTGGTCTCTGCCATTCCTCTTTGATTAAGTCTTCCAGTTCGTCAATGAACGGAAAAGCTTCTGGATCCTTCTTAAGCTGAGGAAAATACTTCCTTTGCTTTGGCTGGGCTTCCTGGGGTTCCTCCCAGCCTATTGCTTCTTTAACCGATTTAACAAACGGCTCTATCAGACAGAAGTTGAATCCGGCCGACACCTCCAGGCCTACATTATCAGATAGGGAGTCTTGCTCCTTTAATGTGCTAGCCCGGGCTGGAGAGGTAGTGGTGGAAAAATCCACATCTGATATGGAAGCCTGAGGGGCTACGGCCCCAGCTGAGTCTCTGACTTCCAAAGCTCTCTCTCTTGTGGCCTCTTCCAGGCATCTTTGACAGACCAGTTTATCCGGAAGAGCCGCTGCACCGCAAATCCAGCATGCGTTCCCTGCGGGACGGGAGTGGCGTGCCGGGGAACGATGTCTGCGTGAGGATGACCTTCTATGGCGGGATCGACCATGCCGGGAATGCGACCTGGAGCGGCTTCTTCTGCGGCTTCCCCTCGAGCGGCTTCTTCTGTGGTAGGAACGGCTCCGCCTATGTCTGGAGCGGCTTCTCCTGCGTGAGGACTCTCTTTGTCTTGACGCAGTCGTTCTTGAGGACCTGGTAGGGCTGACCAATTTAGGCAGCGTTAGAAGTGCTCTCTTTTTCAATCTTCACTACTTACCCTTGTCTTCCCCCCCCTTACCTAATAGGCTGGCAGTGATCTGCTGGGGCAGCGGTCTCCATGGTGAGCGGACTGGAATCCTGCAGGGAGAAAAACGAGCAGCAATGCAGAGAGAGAGATAGAAAGCAGGGATCCTGACACAGAAGCTGAATAGGAGAAGGTCATCCACCTTTGTAGAGCGTTTTTCCCTCTTTCCTTGATAATTAGAAGCGATCTGACACATGCAGCAACCAGCAGCAGCACATACAGCTAGTGCTGGGTTTTTAAATTCGACACCCGGCGCCATCTTGGAAACTGGAAACCGGCATAGAGGCGCCCAGAGTAACGGACTGCGCATGCGTGAGGACGCCGAGAACGCTTGGCTATCACAGGCAGCAGCTGGGGAACAACAAAGCCCAGCAGAGAGGAACAAACAACAAAAAAACGGTAGGAGAGGGAGAAAGGGGGGAAAATGGAGACCGCTGCACACAACTAAGCCTGTTTAAGGCTTATTTCATAAGGCCATACTGAAGCTTCCCTGGCCAATCCTCCAGCAAGCCTGTTTAAGGCTTTTGTGGGCTGCTGCACCTGAAGCCTGTTTAAGGCTTATATTGTGGCAGACAGTTGAGAGATGAGAGAGAGTGCCCCTGAGATCACCAGAGTGGGGTTCCTTCCATTTAGCTCGTTTAGAGGCTGTACAAGAAGGACTTCCACCCAGGAGAGGCTAGAACCTGGCTGGGGCGAAGCGGTAAGGGGGTGCTGATCCGTGCGTCCTGACAGGTGAGGAAAAATAAGAGAATACTGGGACGGCTGTCTACTCTCTAATTTATAGCTAAGTGGTCCTATCAGGTTGTGGAGGCGGAGTCACAACCCAACGTGTATGCTGCCATGATGCGACAGGAAACATATGCTCTGCCACATGCTACCCAAATGTGTAAAAGTCTATCAGCTGCTGCAAACCACTAAATGTAAGTTCCAAGCCAATCAGAAATTGCTACGAGAGAACCCAAGAGGTAGTTTCTCAAGGATCATGGAGTATATATATATACACACACACACACACACACACACACACACACACACACACACACACACACATATATATATTATACCCTCTGGTTGACCCAGAATGCTGCTTAGGCTGAGTGAGTTGCTAATCTGACTATAGTGACGTTCAAGTTAGCCAATAAGAAGCAGAGTCCAAGGAAGTAAACCGTCCACTATCTGGCCTTGACATGTTGCTGGGAATGGAGCTCCGCTTTGGCCAGGCACACACAAGCAAGTATATATGGGGCTTACAAAGTGGCTGTGGTAATGCAGAATAAGACCCCTTTCACACCGAGGGCGTTTTGCAGGCGCTATAGCGTTAAAAATAGCGCCTGTAATCCGCCCTCAAACAGCTGCAGCATTTTCTCCAGTGTGAAAGCCCAAGGGCTTTCACACCGGAGCGCTGCGCTGGCAGGACGTCAGGAAAAGTCCTGCCAGCAGCTTCTTTGGAGCGGTGAAGGAGCGGTGTGTTTGTAAGCGCCCCGCTAGCGGCCGAAATGTGACGCTAATCCGATGGTAAAACGCCGCTAAAAATAGCAGTGTTTTACCGCCGACGCTATGGGCGGCTCGTGTGAAAGGGCTCTTAACCAACCTATCCTTGGACTCTGCTTTTTAAGCTGGGTTCACACCTAATACGGAGGCGGCTCACAGTAGTTGTCCGGTGCGTCCCTGTTCTCCATTTCAAGGACAAATCAGGCCCGAATTTGGACCTGAAACTGAGCCAAAGACACACAGGACCCCTATGCAATCTGCTCCACAGCCGCCACGGAAATGTGTGAACCGGCTCCATTGAGCACACTTTCCTGTCATGCAAATTGTATGCGAGGAAACCCGCATTTCAAATTTGCACTAGTGTGAACCCAGCCTTATCAGCAATTTTTTTTGTTTCATCTGGTGGAGGGGAGGAGGGGCTTTCTCAGCTAAGCACACCCTACTGTCTGCATGCTAGATCTAAGTGTAGATGGATTTCAAGTAAATTCTGTTTTGGCGATTTTTACTACCTCATTTATTCACTTAACGATAAATAAAATAAGTGATCACACCTCTATATAAAAATGTAGCCAATACTGATGCAGCTATTACCTATAAAATCAATTACAAATGATAACTGTGCTAAAAAATAAAGATATCATATATTCATACAGAAAAGAAGCTAGTCACTAATCAAATATAACCAAATAAATTGTAGCTGGTAAAACTTTTACAGCAATGATGTTATCAATAAAATACAATGTGCACTTTCTAAACAGTATATAAAGCTGAAGACAGCAGGTATACAAGTAAAACTTATGTAGGGAGATTTGTTTAATCCTTGTGTATCATCTGAGGCTGTTCACTTCACTGCGTATATGTGAGGGTTTACATCCACTTTAACCACTTGCCGACCAGCCACTGACGTTATACGGCGGCAGCTTGTCTCACCTGCGGAAATCGTCATAGCTGTACGGCAGCGCGGGCGGGCGCACCTGCTGCGGGAGCGTGTGCCCACGGGTCGGCGGACTCGATATCCGCCAGCGACCCACGATCGCCTAGTACAGAGGCAGAATGGGGATCTGCCTTTGTAAACAAGGCGGATCCCCATTCTGACAGGAGACATGACAGATCGGAAACCGTGATCTCTGTCATGTCCCTGCCAGCCCATCCCCCCTACAGTTAGAACACGCTGAGGGAACACATTTAACCCCTCAATCGCCCCCTACTGTTAACCGCTTCCCTGCCGGTGTCATTTTTACATTGATCAGTGCATTTTTATAGCACTGATCAATGTAATAATGTCACTGGTCCCCAAAAAGTGTCATTTGGGGTCAGATCTGTCCGCTGCAATGTTGCAGTCCCTCTAAAAATCGCAGATCGCCGCCCTTACTAGTAAAAACAATAAAAGTCCCTAAATCTATCACATAGTTTGTAGATGCGATACATTTTGCGCAAACCAATCAATATACACCTATTGCGATTCTTTTTACCAAAAATATGTAGAAGAATATATATCGGCCTAAACTGATGAATACATTTTTCTTTATATATATTTTTTTAGATATGTATTATAGCAAAAAGTTTTTTTTTTTTCAAAATTGTCGCTCTTTGTTTGTTTATAGCGCAAAAAATAAAAACCGCAGAGGTGATCAAATACCACCAAAAGAAAGCTCTATTTAAAAAAGGACGTATAGTTTGTGTGGGTACAGCGTCGCCCGACCACGCAATTGTCAGTTCAATCGGCGCAGTGCCGTATCACAAAAAATGGCCTGGTCATTAAGGGGGCAAATCCTTCCGAGGCTGAAGTGGTCACAGTATGATCCTAGAAGCAAACTAAGTAGTTGATGTTTTTTTTTTCAAATACCGTAATAACTCTCTAGTAATACCTGTGAAATATAATCCAGTTAGCAATTTAAATGCAAAAAGGGTACACTTTTATACAATATAACACTGGCAATAAATGTACAAACATTTGTGGATGGCTTTCATATAATGGCAAGCACCAGTGACTAATATTGTTTACATGATAAAATATGCACAACCTACATATGCTGATATTGATGTATGTGCTTTTTTTTCCTAATGCGATTTCTCTGAACGGATGAAATGAATGAATAACAAACATTTTCTAGCTACGTTGATAAGACCTGTGTGACTACATGCCTCACACATAAATAAAATGAAACCAAATATGCCTGAACAAATATCCAACAGTCAAAGGCATAAGCAGGGACAACATCACACTCCCCATTGCCGCCCCTGGTCACGTCAAAGCATACCTCTCTCTATTTACACTATAGAGAATGCAGGGCTACCTGGTGTTACCAGCATACAGAGGAACATATTCCAAGACCTTCTTTCTGAATCTCCAGACACTGCTTCTGAAATATATTCACTAGATAAGATGTGCAGCCAACACCATCATCAACATGAAGATTTTGTAAATAATCATAATTCACAGAACCCATGCGCTGGTATAATGCTGAAAATGTTCTTCCATTCTGATAAGAATGTGCCAAAGAATGATGGTGTTATCTATACAAGTGGTAGCAATCCTTGCTGCTTAAAGTGGTAGTAAAGTCCCATTGGACACTTCTTCCTACAGGTAAGCTTATAATAAAGCTTACTTATAGGTACAAGGAATTGTAGGTACAAGGAACGTGCACCGTTTAGGAGATATTCAGTGTCTCTGCAGCTGGTGACATCACCGGCGTATTCGCTCTGAAGGAATGGCATACCTGTGTTGTTACTTCAGAGCCCTGTGCCGTAAACGATGACTCTCGCAGGAGTGACAACTTCGTGGCCCGGCCATTCAAAGGACCAGAGCCCGCGAACCGGGAAGGAGGACCGGATGAAGATGGAAGCCCTGTCGGTGGAGACAGAGACGTTGAAGGGCTTTGTTTCAAAGCAAGTCTTTCATAATGTACTAGTATGCGATGCATGCTAGCACATTATGAGTTAAAGTATAACTTTACTTCCGCTTTAAGGGCCCGCGTCAGTGGGCTTTTTTTTGGGCTTGTGTCAATGGCACCTGGTAGACATCAGTATGAGATGCTTCAGTGACCATTCAGATTTTATTTGCAGGTGCGGGTTGACCTCTTTCTGATTAACTTTGACTGGGTTTTGCATTCCCCAATAACATGAATGGAATGCAAAACCCACTTGAAGGGAGCAAAAGTCCACTGACACAGGCCCCAAAGCAATCAATTGGATCCCCAGTAAGAAAATAAAAGGAGGAAGCTGTTGATTATTTGGGCAATAAAACATGTTCTTGTGACCCATTTACAAATAAGCGTCTGGTGAAAGGAATCTATTGGACAGTAGAGTTTTATTTTTAATTTTTGCATTCTGTAACAGCTCTGTAAATGCTGAAATTTCACTGGTCAAGTACAGGGCTATTAAAGAATGCAGAAATAAAAAATAAAAATGTCACTGTGCTCTATATAGCTACATACAGTAGCGGCTGGTGTTTTTTTCTTTTGGGGGGGTGGCAAACAATCACTCCCCAAACCACCCCCCCACCCGGACAGTGGCAACCCCCCAACCCCTGGGATGATGGTCGGGACATCAAAGCCCTGCACTTACCCCCATCTAGGAAGTGGGCAGGCAGCAGCTTTCTTCCTTCATTCTCCTGTGGATCATGGCAGCTTCCACCGTGCATCTTCCTCCTCCTCTTAGGTGTCCAATAGGATCGCCTATCCTTTCAGCCAACCGAGAAATGGGTATCAGACCTGTGCTTCCTGATTGGCGAAGAGGCGATTCAGTGTTAGAATAGCGAATAATCATTCGCTTTTCTAACACACTTGGGTGGGCTCCGAGTGCAATACTCTGCGTCTGTAGCCCACCCTAATTTGAAGCCTATTAGAGCAACTGGCTCTAATCAGGTGCTTCAAAAATGAGACCCTGCCGCTGTAATTCATGCGCCTGGCGTCCTGAAAGGGTTCGGAAGCATGAATAGGGGGTGGCGGCGGCGCCTGTGCGCTGGTAATGTATAGGCCGCCCCTGGCTACCAACAGTCCTGATTTTATTAAAGCAAGTCCTTATGTTGGTTAAATTAGTAAACTATGAGAACTAATGAAAGTGCCATATTTAATCTATATCAGGGATATGCAATTACCAGACCTCCAGCTGTTGCAGAACTACAAGCCCCATGAGGCATAGCAAGACACTGACAGCCACAAGCATGACACCCAGAGGCAGAGGCATGATGGGACTTGTAGTTTTGCAACAGCTGGAGGTCCGCTAATTGCATATCCCTGATCTATATAATAAAAGAATAGACCCTGAACCATTCTCTGATTATATATAGCACCTTCATTAGTTCTCATAGTTTACTAATTTAATCAGCATAAGGACTTGTTTTAGCATATTTAAACGGCGTTCAAACAACACATGAGGTATCGCCACAAACGTTAGAGCGAGAGCAATAATTCTACCACTAGACCTCCTCTGTAACTCTAAACATGTAACCTGTAAAAAATGTTAAAGCGTCGCCTAAGGAGATTTATAAATACTGAAGTTTGGTGTCATTCCACAAGTGTGCGCAATTTTAAAGCGTGACATGTTAGTTATCGATTTACTCAGTGTAACAACATCATTATACAAAAAAAAAAAAATCGGGCTAACGTTAGTGTTTTTGTTTTTTATTCATGAAAGTTTTTTTCCAAAAAAATGCGTTTAAAAAATTGCTGCAGAAATACTGTATGACATAGCAACATAAAAAGTTGCAACGACTGCCATTTTATTCCCTAGGGTGTCTGCTAAAAAAAAAAAAATATATATATATATATATATATATATATATATATATATATATATATATATATATATATATATAATGTTTGGGGGTTCTGAGTAATTTTCTATCAAAAAAATTTTGATTTTTACATGTAGGAGAGAAGTGTCAGAATTGGCCTGGGTGGCAAGGGGTTAATTACCATAAGTAATAAAGTAATATACAAATAATTATTATATATTGTTTTTAAGGTAATTTACTATATTTTCAAAAACTGTGGCTTAACGGACAAATTACTGATGTTTGAAGTTATAACTTCAAACCAGTAATTTCACAGTAAATAGATAAATAATAAATTATGTTATAACATTAAGCATACTAATATATTATTTAGCTTAGTTAAAAATTATCTTTTCAGCAGCAGCAGTTTCTCCCTCTTAACTGTGTGATAAAAACATGGTATTGTATGTAAACCTTATACCCATAAACATGTATTTTCCTTCTAGTTAGGAGGGCTGGGCTGGAAGGGAGCATGTGTCGGTTAGACACATGCCCCCTTCTATGACACTGCAGTGAGAGGAGAGCCTCCACTGCAGCATTTTTATTGGACAGCTTGGACCAATGGTGCTTTACCATTGGTCCAAGGCTCCAAGCTGTCCATTGAGCTCAGTGCCTCTGACAAGAAGTGAGGAGAGGCACTGTGAGCTCATCCTCTCAGTCTGCTGTCAACAGAGTGTGTCAGCTTGTATTTAAACTGGCCGCTCTGTATGTAGCTTCTGACAGTCTGCGCAAGGAGCCCCGTATCTCCGGAACCATAGGTCCTAGGGAGCCCCAAATTTTGACCAGTGGTGGGGTAGGACTTCGGCTACAAATTTGGGGTATTTGACTCTAGGTCGCCGAGCTAGGATCCTCGAAGCTTAATCGTTTTTTTTTTCAGGGCAGGTGAGGCTCTGCCTTACCTGACTCCCTTGACTGCACGTCCCTGATGAATCCCCACATGCTGACATCAAATCATCTTACAGTCCTTTGTTAGATTACATTTTTTTTATGTTACATATAATTATGTTCACCCACTTCCTGGTCTGTTGAGGTGCTGGTGACATAGCCAGGGCCTCAAAGGTGCACCTAACAAGGCTACATCATCAGTGCTTTTTAGGAAAATCTTACCTGATCTCATGCTTGCGCAGGCTCTCAGCCTATTCAAACTACTATTCGTACACATTGAGCATACGCTGCTCATATGCATGCATTTGTTATTTGTCTATTGAAGCTTGTAGGGCATGGTAATTTATTTAATGGCTCAAGTCCTATTTGTTTCAATAGATCAAGAGCTGACAAATGTGCAGTCTTAGCAAAGAGAATGTACTCTATTATTTCAATAGACCAAGAACTGATGCATGTGCTGTACAAACTGATATTGAATCTAAAAGTGCCCTATAGGCTTCAATAGCAGACTCTACGGAATGTGCGGGAACAAGAACAAACATCAGCAGGGCAGCACAGAAAAAAAGGAAGCAGATAAAGGCTGCTATCTTTTTTTTTTTTTCAATCACATCCAATGATGCGGCGCGCCGGGGCCGAGTGATACAGTCGGCTATAGCTGCCGGCTGTATCACGGGAGCGCACCTGCAAGAACTAACCACCATGCGAGGGAGCTCACATGAAGGTGTTTAGTTCTTGTGGGGAGGAGCTGAGACAGCCGCCGAGGGACCCCAGAAGACCAGGTTCGGGGCCACTCTGTGCAAAATGAGCTACACAGTGGAGGTAAGTATAACATGTTTGTTATTTAAAAAGAAAAAAAACCTTTACAACCCCTTCAATGTAAACACAGCTTCACCCTCTCAGTGAACATTCACTTTGCAAGGTGAAAAGTAATCTACCTTAAAAAAAGTCAAGCCCACTGTCTATATTTAACCGCTTAGCGGCCACTCCATGTACATTTACTGCGTCAGGGCGGCCGCTCTAGTACGTGATCTCACACTCCCAGGTCTGGGGCAGGCGGGCGCATGCTGCCATGGATTGGACACAGCGGGAGCCAATCAGCAGGTCCCGCAGACTCTATGCTTGCCAGGACCCGCAGATTTTTTGGGAAGGAAACCGAATGGCGGTCTACCTATGTAAACAAGTCAGACTCTCGTTCTGTCAGTTGAAAGACATGGATCCTGTGTTTCTGCAAAGCAGGAAAACAGATCTCTGCCTTCCCATAGTACAAGCACCTCCCCCACAGTAACCAATCACATTTTAGGCACACAATTAACCCTTTGATCACCCCTGATGTTAACCCCTTCCCAGACAGTGTTATTAGTATAGCGACAGTGCATATTTTTAGCACTGATCACTGTATTGGTGTCAATGGTTCCCAAAAAAGTGTCCGATTTGTCCGCCGCAATATGGCAGTCCCACTATATATTGCTGATTGCTGCCATTACTAGTAGAAAAGAATAAAAATGAAAAATTCCATAAATATATCCCATAATTTGTAGACGCTATAACATTTGCGCAAACCAATCAATATATGCTTAATGGGATTTTTTACCAAAAATATGTAGCAGAATACATATTGGCCTAAACTGATGGAGAAATTAGATTTTGTACATTTTTTTAACGGCTATGTTTTATAGCAGAAAGTAAAAAAAGAAAAAAAATTTTTTTTTTGTTTTCAAAATTGTCGGTCTTTTTTTGTTTATAGCGCAAAAAATAAAAACCACAGAGGTGATCAAATCCCACCAAAAGAAAGCTCTATTTGTGGGAAAAAAGGATTTATTTGGGCACAGCACCGCACGGCCGCGCAATTCTCAGTTAAAGTAACGCAGTGCCGTATCGCAAAAAATGGCCTGGTCATTAAGGGGGTTAAACAATATGGTACTGATGAGCAGAACCACAGAGTCCACTTTCTTGCATGCAGATTTTGCAGCAGATTAAGGTGCAGGAGATTTATCGAGATGAAATTCTGCAAATCTCTTTGCTCAGATTTACTTGCAAGTAATATTTTATTTCAATAAAGTGGATGTTCATACTCTATACTTGGGCTCCAGAGGGAAGCAAAACATACAGGGAACAGATTACAAATCAAGCACTCTTTATGTGATTTATCAGTTTACAAAGAGCATGTTCTGGTAAATAATGAGGATTGATTTAAGACGCTTAACAGAACATTGCCATTTATACTGCAACTTCAGGAAAATGCAAAGAATTTTTTTTTTACAGAAAGTGAGTGTTAGGAAATAATTAAATGATGAAATGAAGCTGGCTTGGGACACGTGATAATGAAAACTCCAGCAGGGTGCAGCAGCTCTGATACCAGAAAGAACAGGCTGCATTTTAAATGTCCCCCCCAATTCAGGCTCCCTGACTAACTGGATTAGACCACCTGTCACCCATATGCCGTCTGTACGTCTCAACTTTCAGGAGGCAGCAACCAAGAGGATAATCGGCCTTATGTCTGCTCCTGGAGACCCTCTTTAGAGTTGTACTGAATGCAGATTTTTCCTCCCTGCCCCTCCCCCGAGACCCTAACATAAAGAGATTATTTCCCTGGCACTTCGCAGAGACTGGCTCGCTAGTAACCCATTCTTTGCCCCCAAATCCGAAGCTCTAAAAGACATGCAAACACGTGCCCTATTGTGCCTAAAGGCAACTAACTCAGATATTATCAACCAGCCCACAATGTACACACACACACACATATAAATATATATTTCTTGAATTGCATGTCTTGGTTACATACATGAGCATACACAAGAAATATGTAATTAACTTGGGTATGTAAATGAGAATTAAGCAAGTCTATAGCCTTTAATTGTACCCAGGGCTTTTTTTCAGCGGGAACGCGGGGGAATGCAGTTCCAGCACCTCCAGCACTGAATGCATGTAATAACATGGGGTGTGCTGGAGGGTCTATTGGATGTTGGCTGCTGGGGGATCTGGTGGGGATCTGATTTTGTGTGAGGGTCTATTGTTGCTGATGGGGAATTTATTGTTGCTGGGGGGGTCTTATGTTGCTGGAACGGATCTACTGTTGAAGGAGAGGTCTATTTTTACTGGCTGCTGGAGGATCTATTGATGCTGGCTGCTGGGAGATCTGTTGTTGCTGCTGGGGGGGTCCAGTGTTGCTTGGGTGGATATTTTGTTACTGGGTGTGATATATTGTTGTGGGTAGTTCACTGTTGCTGCAGGGAACCTATTGTTGTTGGGGTGGAGTCCATTGTTACTGGGGGAGTCTATTGTTGTGTGGGGATTTATGGCTGGGATTCGATTGTTGCTGACTGCAGGGAATCTATTTTACTGCTTTTCTTTTTATCATCAACATGTTTCATACAAATGATTTAGCACCACAAAACGATACTTGGTTCTGTATTCCCTAAAAGGGGCAGTACCGGTAGGTGGTGGAATCAAGGGACGGTGGTCAGAGGTGGGTAGGGGGCACAGACAAAGGGTGACTCAGACGGGGGGAGTTCCTGCAGCTATTCTCCAAGAAAAAAAGCCCTGATTGTACCCATCTATTACTGGCAATATTTTTCCCTCCCTTGAAAGTGATTCAAGATATGAGCAGCCTTTATTATACTCATCAGTTTTAAAATATGTGCATATCTGATACAGTATGTGTATAGGCTTGTACACACTAAGAAAATCAGGCAAACATTTTTGTCCGAGGAACTTTCGTCCGATTTTCTACAGCCGATTCCGAGCTTCTGAATGAAAATTTCCCAAGGGACCCGCTCCAATTATTTCTGGTAGGGAACAGAACGAATGATTTTCGTTTAATGTTTACCGTTTTTGTATGAGACAAATCAGAAACGAAAGACTGCGCATGATCAGAAACAAACAACAAAAAAAGCCTTTGTTGTACAAGAATTTTCGTATGAATTTTCCTTCATCGGTTCCGATTTGCTGTAAAACAACGAAGAAAGTTGGGCAAATGTTTACCCGATTTTCGATGTGTATCCCACTTTTATTTCTGTTCACTCCAGAAAAAAATAAAGTTTAAAACAAAATAACTTCGTTGTTATCCCTTTATAGTCAGTGGCGGCTGGTGTTTTTTTGTTTGGGGGGTGGGGGGTGCAGAAAAGCAACAGAACAGCCCCCCCCCTTTAACGTGGAGTTCAGCTTTAAAGCCAAACTTAGGCCAGCCATACACTGAACTTAGGTCAGCTGGTCTACAGACTGAACGAAAAAAAACAAAAAAAAACGATGCAGCGATGGCTGCTGTCACAATCTCAAACATCGGCTGCATCTGACTGGATGTACCTATTCACCTGACAATGTTGGCATCTATGAGGGAGCCCATGGACATCACATCACTGGAGTTCAGGTACGTATTGACAGGTTTACTTTAAAGACTACCTGTATTTAGAGAACTGTATACCATGCCAATCCTGGTTTTAGTACTGTAAAATGCACACCTTTTCTAAAGTTCTTGTCTCTTTCCAGGATCTAAACATATGAGCAGAGCCTCTGCATTCCTGCAAATTGGAGGATCAATTGTTCAGGTAGAGCTGGTAACATACCAATGAGTTTCAACACCATAGATATCCCAATTTTTTTGGTAAAATATAAAAGATGATGTTATGCTTAGTAAATTAATACCAAACATGTCATGCTTTAAAACTGCGCACATTCCTGGAATGGCGCAAAATTCCATTACTTAAAAATCTCCATAGGCAATGCTTTAAAAAAAAGTTCACAGGTTACCAGTTTAGCGTTCGTTAGGAGTTCTAATGCGAGAATTATTGCTCTTGCTCTAATGTCCGCGGCGATACCTTACGTGTAGTCCGAATGTCGTTTACTTATGCGGGCGCGACCTATGTATATGTGTTGCTTCTGCGTGCAAGCACAAGGGGACAAGGGCGCTTTAAAAAAATGATTTTATTATTATTTATTTTATTCCGTCTCTATTTAAAAAAAAAAAAAAAAAATGTAATCACTTTTATTCCTATTACAAGAAATGTAAACATCCCTTGTAACATAGCTCCCAACTGTCCCTGATTTCGAGGGACTGTCCCTGATTTGGAGCAATGTCCCTCTGTTCCTCATTCCTCCTCATTTGTCCCTCATTTTGGTCTGATCTATATAGATGTGTATAAAATGCACTTTTTATCTATCAAAAAGTGTTTTCCAGCGCTAAACCTTTCATCCGATTTCTAAATTGCTGCATTTGTAAATTCCAAAAGCCAATATAAAAGATAAGTAGTGGTAAAAAAAAAGCACTTGTGGGTTTAACCAATCTTATTTATTTGTACAATTCTCCTTTAAGGGGGTGTGGCAAAGGGTGTGTCCTATGTCTACTTGTCATACTTTTGCCTATAGGTGTCCCTCATTCCCATCTCAAAAAGTTGGGAGGTATGCTTGTAATAGGAAAAAGGCGTGACTGGTCCTCTTAATGGAGGACAATAAAACCCCCGATATCTCCTCTACCCTGGAAAGCATGAGATGATCCTTCCAGGGTAAAAAACTGTCAGGGTTTACATCTGTCAGCGCCGGAAGTGACGTCGCATCCAGCCTCCCAGGATCATAGAGACATAGTAACCTGCTGCTGGATTGGTTCTCCAGGTCCCCGATTGCACGGGAGAGCTCGGAGAGTGGCAGGGTGGGGTGTCCCCTACTGTGGCTCATGAGCTGTAAGGATAACCCTCCCGCTTCCCTTTCGCCACTCTGGAAACAAGCTTTCTTAACTTGCCTCTACCTTTCAGGTGTCTTTTACCTTTGCAGTGCTTATCTTTCTTGTCCTGGAAGAGACTTGAGGGGTGCCACCTTATTAGGGACCTTCCCCACTACAGTATGCAAAAGTTTGATTGGGGTATTCTACCTCAACCGTTGCCAGAGTCCCATGTGATAACTAAACCAAACCTCTTCAAAATAAATGTTCACTATTTATGGTGTGTGTGTGTGTGTGTGTGTGTGTGTGTGTGTGTGTGTGTGTGTGTGTGTGTGTATATATATATATATATATATATATATATATATATATATATATATATATATATATATATATATATATATATATATATATATATATATATACATATATATATACATACATATATATATATATATACATACACACACACACACACACACACACACACACACACACACACACACACACACACATATATATATATATATCACATATATATATACACACACACACACACGTGTGTGTGTGTGTGTGTGTGTGTGTGTGTGTGTGTGTGTGTGTGTGTGTGTGTGTGTGTGTGTGTGTGTGTGTGTGTGTGTGTGTTACCTTGATGTATGTAAAGATGTGTTTTTGTTGTCAAGACGTGTATCCTTATACGCTTGAAGTTTATCTAAGCTTTTGTACTCAGATTATGTAAAACTCTTTCAATAAAAATACATGGAAGTAGAACAAAATAGGATAACACTTTATCCCAGCTTGACCAGTGATCTTTTTAGAACAATTTTTGTTAGTGGACATTGCAAATTTTATATAGTAAAAAATGTTATACTGATGAACAGAAGAAATAAAAAGAACTGAAGACTTAAGATAGAGGGGTTAAATTACACCTATGATATAAACCTCTTCGCATAATTTTATCTAAACATTGTTACGTGCCAGAGATGAGGGTTTCAGCAATCGTACAGCAGTGTACAGAAAGGACTATGGACAGAAATCTGTGTAGTGGCCAGCAGAGGGAGCCATACCAAAACTGGTACACAATTTCCTGGCAAGGCAATGAGCCTGATGAAAAGTGTGCAGGAATTCTTTATTTTACAGCAGATCAGCTATGGTGACCCCTGTATTTCTCTCATAAAATATTTAGTTAAATAGCTAAAAGGTGATATTTTAGAGACTGACGTTTACACTACATGAATAAACTTTGTGCCAGTCCGAAATTATTTTAGGAGCAGGATCAGAACCACTGTTGGGTTTTTACTGCTATCCAAGGCGAGAGTTTTCGTCTCACTTACTGCCCGGTGACAACAGTTTTACTAGACAGGAAGTAGGGGACAATCTCCAACAGCATTCAGGACAGAAATAAAAAAAAAAAAAAAAGTAACAATACTTTTAGATTTACCAAAACGGTGTTATATGAGGACAAGCCTGAATGATCCATTCAGTTAGTGTTAAAGCTGAACTTTAGCTTTTGATACATTTTACATAGTTTGTTTGGACCAAGCTGGCCCAAACAAACTGTCCCTCACTAACATGTGAGGCCGCTGGATGTGCGGTATAAACTTTATGTCGCTGAGGATATATACAGCATACCGCACTGTGTACCAGGTTCAAGACGAGACCTCCAGTCTTATACCTGGAACACAATAGAGTCTATCTGATCAGTGCTTGGCTATTCAGCGAAAGCGATGAATTCTAGCAAGAGGTTGTGACATCATCAGCCCGCCTCTCTGACTCAGCCAATCAAAGGAAGCTTTGTATTTATTGCTAGAGTACATCACTTTCTCTGAATGGCTGGGCGACGATCAGAAGGAGGATATTGTGTTCCGGGTAAGAGACTGGAAGTCTCGGCTCCAACCAGGAACACATATACCGCACATTCAGCTGCCTCATGTTAGTGAGGGACATCATTTATTTGGACCAAACAAATGTAAAGTGCAAAAAAAGCTTTAAGTCAGGAAGGCCTTGGAAAACATAGTTAAATGGTAGATCTAAAAGAGATTGTACAATCAGATTGTAAAGCATATGGTCAGTCAGAACAGTTTCCACTAGTCTCTACTAAGCATGGATGGCCCCATACATTACTCGTGGACAAGGCAGGTCCGGAGTTTACACAGCAGGTTCTCCTGCCTTATGAGCCCAGGTAGGGCAGCATGGTCGCTTTGTGGTTGGTACTTCCGCCTACACCACTGGAGTCCTTGGTTCAAATTTTGGCCAGGACAATATTTGCATGGAGTTTGCATATATATGTTTGTGTGGGTTACCTCCCACACTTCAAAGACAGGCTGGTAGGTTTAATTGGCTCCCATCTATATTGGACCCAATATGTGTGTACAGAGCCTTTAAAAAGTATTCATACCCCTTGAAATTTTCCACTTTCTGTCATGTTACAACCAAAAAAGGTGAATGTATTTTATTGGGATTTTATGTGACAGACCAACACAAAGTGACACATAATCGTTAAGTGTAAGAAAAAAATTGACAAATGGTTTTCAATTTTTTTTTTTACAAATACATATCTGGAAAGTGTGGCGTGCATTTGTATTCAGCCCCCTTTACTCTGATACCCCTAACTAAAATCTAGTGGAACCAAATTGCCTTCAGAAGTCACCTAATTAGTAAATAGAGTCCACCTGAGTGTAATTTAATCGCAGTATAAAGACAGCTGTTCTTTTAAGCCCTCAGAGGTTTGTTAGAGAACCTTAGTGAACAAAACAACATTATGAAGACCAAGGAACACATCAGAGGTCAGGGATAAAGTTGTAGAGAAGTTTAAAGCAGGGTTAGGTTATAAAAAAATACCCCAAGCTTTGAACATCTCACAGAAATCCATCATCCGAAATTGAAAAGAGTATGGCATAACTGCAAACCTACAAAGACATGGCCCTCCACCTAAACTGACAGGCAAGGAGAATCAGAGAAGCAGCCAAAAGGCCCATGGTAACACTGGAGGAGATGCAGAGATCCACAGCTCAGGTGGGGGAATCTGTCCACAGGACAACTATTAGTCGTGCACTCCACAAATCTGGCCTTTATGGAAGAGTGGCAAGAAGAAAGACATTGTTGAAAAAAAAGCCACAAGAAGTTCTGCAGTTTGCAAGAAGCCATGTGGGGGACACAGCAAACATGTAGAAGAAGGTGCTCTGGTCAGATGAGACCAAAATTGAACTTTTTGGCCTAAAAGCAAATTGCTCTCTGTGGCGGAAAACTACACTGTTCATCATCCTGAATCACCATCCCACTGTGAAACATGGTGGTGGTAGCATCATGTTGTGGGAAAGCTAGTCAGAGTTGATGGGAAGATGGATAGAGCCAAATACAGGGCAATCTTAGAAGAAAACCTGTTAGAGCCTGCAAAAGACTTGAGAATGGGACGGAGGCTCACCTTCCAACATGACAACAACCCTAAACATACAGCCAGGGCTACAATGGAGTAGTTTAGATCATAGCATATTCATGTGTTAGAATGGCCCAGTCAAAGTCCAGACCTAAATCCAATTGAAAATCTGTGGCAAAACTTAAAAATTGCTGTTCACAGACGCTCTCCATCCAATCAGACAGCTTGAGCTAATTTGCGGAGAAAAATGGGCAAAATGTCACTCTCTAGACGTACAAAGCTGGTAGAGACATCCCCAAAAAGACTTACAGCTGTAATTGCAGTGAAAGGTGGTTCTACAAAGTATGAACTCAGGGGGGCTGAATACAAATGCACGCCACATTTTTCAGATTTTTATTTGTAACAAATGTTGAAAACCATTTATAATTTTCTTTCCACTTCACAATTATGTGCCACTTTGTGTTGGTCAAACACATACAATCCCAATAAAATACATTTACGTTTTTGGTTGTAACATGAAAAAATGTAGAAAATTTCAAGGATACGAATACTTTTTCAAGGCACTATATCATTGCATTCTGGTCCCAAGCCAAGCAATTCGGGAGGTTTGAGGAAAACCGGACAACCTACCTGATAGGAAATGCTATAGAAAAGGCTTTTAGGCTGGGTTCACACATGTGCGGTGCGAACTGAAGATCCGTTTTCACAGCTAATTGACAAAGTAGTTGGCCAGTGTTTCACGTCAGTTTTTGATCAGGATCAGGTCAGGATTGCATGAGGATTAGGTCAGGATTTTATCCTGTTCACAACAGAATGCATCTGCGAATTAGCTGCATTCCCATAGAAGATAATGTGCTTGCAATTCGCACCGCAATGCCCAGAAAACGCACACTTACGAATGCAACGCACATATCTGAACCAGCCTCATTCAAATTAACGTATTTCAAAATGTCTTGCGAACTGGATGCGGTGTAAGCTGCTTCCAATTCGCATAGGTGAACCGGGCCTTAAGGGGTGTCAGATATGGCCTGCAGGATCACCATAAGTCAGGCATGACTGATCAATACATACAAATGCCTAGGTCAGATCATTTTTTGTGTTGCAAACAAGAAAACATTTTTGTAACATTCAGCTGGTCTTTTCATACAAGACACAACACAGCAAAATGTCTTCATCAACAAGCTTTTACTGTATTTTTTTATAAAATAAAACATGTTTCTGCAGTTTGGAGTATCAGATGTCTATTACAACCATTATTTACAGTTTAATTCCAGTTATTTAGTACATTGTACACAGACAAAGCGCAAATCTGAGGTACTCGCATATCATGCTCTAAAACAATCCACCTTCCTTATTTGAACACATTTATGACTTTTGAAGCCCAATTCTTTCAGGGGACAACTTGCTGGTGAAAAATATACTGCAGGGCACAGCTCTGTATTGAAGGTGAGTAGTGCAGCCTAAGGTACTTTTTATCATGTTTTTGTTTTATTTTAATTTGTACCCTGCCTGGGCTCATTTTAATGGAAAACAAATCATTAATTTGCCTGCAGTTGAGCTTTACATTAGTCTGGATTTGCTGTAATCACAGTAGATGCAGCAAATAATAAATCAGAACTCACTTTACTTGTATCACTTTCAATTACAATGGCCCCAGGGCCAGACTCTTTTTGGGGGAGTTTTCAATGTGATTTCCAAGTTGCTTACGAGATGTATTTATTTCTCCTACCTGCTTCTGAAATGTCTTCCCTGTTCATCTGAAGGCTGAATCCATCCCAAACTGACATTTCAGTGCTGTGTAGATGTTGGCATGTCATAGCATGCTGGCTGTGCCTACGAAGATGTTCCTGGTTAGAACCCCTCTACCTCCCCCAGGAAGGAGTCAAGGGATGTCTTTGGGTGGGAACACCTTGATGACTGGAGCATTTTGTGAAACAATAGAAATATAGGCAAGAACTCATTTCATACTAAGGATATATAAATATCATTAGGCCTCTTATTGTAGCTCCAGTAAACTTTTGTAAATTGCATGTGCATCTTCTGGATAACTGTTTTTCCAACTGTTAATATCAGGATTGAGGTAAAAATGTGAGGCCTCTTTAGCCCCCTTTACACTGGACGCAAGCCATCCAAGGCCGGTAGGGAGGGCCCTTAATCTTTCTACACTGTGATTGGCTACACAAAGCTGACACCATCAGAAGCCCATCCCTCCAACTCCTGATCATCAGCATGTGACCGTGAGCTATCAGTGACTGCTTGGTTACAGTCCTAGGGGAGCCGACAGAGCGCACCCCAGAATTACACAGCGAGGCAAAGATGCAGCAGCTGGGTGCTAAGGCCCACCTGCCTCTGCCCCATAGATGTGTGCAGCGGTCATACACAGGGTTAATAAGAACGTAAAGTAATAAATAGTGCAATAGCACACAGTTCCACTTTTCCTCCACCCTCCGTCCCCTTCTCCTCTACCACTATTAGAGGATTTTTTTTTCCTTGGGAGCAGGTACCCATTTCTGACGGGTACACGCTTCACTTCCACTCAGCTCGCCTATGTGTGGGGCCATGTCCTTGATCTTCACTTTATATTAAAAATCCGGCCCTCCTGAACCTTATTTATATCCTTCACGCCTATCCCTGGGCACAAGAAAAATATCCTTACAGTGCCCCTGCACTGCAAGCGTTAAATGCTTGTTAAGTCCAGGGGTTAGGAGGATGTATTACTTACCATATTCAGCTCCAGCAGGCTCTGGCACAGTCTTCTCCCTGACACCCCGAAGCTGTAAACGGTCCCTTTGAATCATCAAGTACAATGTAGGACTAATAGTCTAGCATTGCAAATGAATGGCTGGGTAAGTGCTTCAGAGGCTGCGAGGGACTGGTTTCCCAGATGGAGGTTTTCTGCAGGAGCGAGAATTAAGGTTTGGCATCTTGTTTCTCTACCCCTAGATCCAACAAGTATTTAACCCTTGCAATGTGGGGGTAATTTTATTCCTGTGTCCAGAGGCTTTAATGCATTTAGAGTTTTGTTAAAATTTTATTTTATTAAATAATTTTATTTAAAGTTGTTCTAAAGGCTCAAGCTTTTCTACCTTCATGCATTCTATGCATGAAGGTAAAAAACCTCTGTGCAGCAGCCCCCTCAATACTTACCTGAGCCTGATCTCCTACCAGCCCTGTGCACAAGAGCTTCGGCTCTCCGGGGACTCTCCCTTCTCATTGGCTGACAGTGACGGGAGCTAGGCATGTGCAATTCTTTTCGTTCCGAATTAGTTTTTTAACGAATTTCGACAAATTCGTTAATTCGGGAATATCCGAATTAACGAAAACTTGTTTAACGAATTTTTTCCGAATATTCGTAAATTCGATAAATTGGACATTCGTAAATTCGAGCATTCGTACATTCGTACATTAGTGAATTCGTAAATTTGTAAATTCTAAAATTCAGAAATCTGAAATAATAGTTAGCTAATAATAACTTAATTAGTAATTACTAGTAACTTTTAAATTATAGGTATTGTAATTTCCTTTAAAATTTGGCTGTTAGTGAACGTAACACATACAAATTTATCCGAAGTTATGAATGATCCGAAAAAATGGAATGGAACGTAATGAATTAATAATAATAAATAACAATAATAATAATACCGTTTTATTATTATTATTTATTATTAATTTGTCCCTTTCCATTTGTTTAGATGCAGCATTCGTTTAGAAAAATATGTAACTTCGGATAAATTCGTATTTGTTACGTTCACCGACAGTCAAATTTGAAAGGAAATTACAATACCTATAATTTAATAGTTAGTTACTATTTCAGATTTTTGAATTTTCGGGTTTTGGATTTTCAAACTTCGAATTTACAAATTTCAGAATTTTCTAATCTACAAATGTACGATTTAACGAATTTACGAATGTAAGAATTTACAAATGAACAAATGTAAAAATGTACGAATGAACGAATGTACGCATGAACGAATGTTCGAATTTACGAATGTACGAACGAACGCATTTACGAATCAACGAATTTACGAATCGGGATCATAACGAATGACCCGAAAAACGAAAAAAAAATAAACTAATGAAACGAAAACGAAAATGAATGAATTTTTTGGCTGTGCACGTGTCTAGCGGGAGCCATTGGCTCCCACTGCTGTCAATCATAGCCAGTAAACCAATGAGGAGAGAGGGGCGGGGCCAAACCACAGCTGTGTGTGTGAATTGGACACGCAGAGCAGTGGCTCGGGAGCAAGCCTGCCTTGACGGCACCATAGTAAGCTGCTTGCTCTAGAGACACTGAGCAGGAGAGAGGGACCACGAGCGCTGGCGGAGGACTCGGGAAGAGGAGGATCAGGGCTGCTCTGTGCAAAACAACTGCACAGAGCAGGTAAGTATAATATGTTTGTTATTTTAATGTAAAAAAAATTCAAAGCTTTAATAGGTATCAGTCACATGTCTGCCCTTTCCCATTTTTCCTTCTAACTGTAAATATTAAGTTCCTGAAGTTTCTCTTGATACGTTTTATCCCCTAGACTTTGCCCCATTTTTGTTGCCCCTCTCTGAACTTGTTCCATCTTATCAATGCTGTAAGTGAGGTCTTCAGAACTGCACACAGTATTCTACAGTATTCCAAATGAAGTGTAAGGCCGGTCATAGAAGGAGCAAATTTCTTTCATGCAACCCGTTTGATACCCCCATCAACACAGGCAGTGTTGACAGGAAAATCCCTCCCTCCAAACCATTGTTTTCTCCCAGCAAAGGAGGCCGTGTCTGCTGGGAGAACACAGTGATTATTGCTAAAGGCTATAACAGCCTCTAGCAATAAACGCATGTAAAATCCAGCAGGCTGGTTATACCCAAGTTGAGCAATTGCTCAACTTGTGTACGTTCATCCTGCCCATACATGGTTTGAATTTTCTGCTGAACCGGCTGATATTCGAACCGTCTATGGCCGACTTAACTAAACATATAGGAGAATTCCTTTAGTGATATACCCCAAAATTGTATTTGCTTTCTCTAGCTCACACTGTTTTCTCATTTTACAATCATCTGAAATAAGTACCGTATTTATCGGCGTATAACACGCATTTTTTTCCCCTTAAATTCAGGGGAAAGTCGCAGGTGCGTGTTATACGCTGATGCCCTGCGATCCCGAGCTGTCAAAACTTATAAATCGCCGACCGCGATTTGAAAATGGCGCTGCCGGCGCCGAAATACACAGAGCCGGTCCTCGGCTCTTTCCGGCGGCTCTCGTTTACTTTCGGCTTCACTCGTAGTCCCGAGCGGAGCTATCCGAACCTACTCGGATAGCTCCGCTCGGGACTACGAGTGGAGCTGAAAGTGAATGAGAGCCGCTGGAAAGAGCCAAGGACCGGCTCTGTGTATTTCGGCGCCGGCGGCGCCATTTTCAAATCGCGGTCGGCGATTTTGAAGCCCAGGAAGCAGGGACAGGGGATCGAAGGCTGCACTGGGGGAAGGCTGCACTGGGGGAAGGCTGCACTGGGGAAGGCTGCACTGGGGAAGGCTGCATTGACATGGCTGCACCGACACGGCTGCACCGACACGGCTGCACCGACACGGCTGCAATGATGGGCATTTAAATGTAAGTTTTTTTCCCTTCAACTTCCCTCCTAAATTGGGGTGCGTGTTATACGCCGATAAATACGGTACTTCCAAATTTTTTTCCTCCGTAGTAATGGCCAACAATGTACCCCCAATATCAGAGGATTCCTTTTTCTTAGGTGCATTATTTTGCATTTAAATATGTTGAACTGCAATTTCACTTTGAGCAATCTTCCAGCAATGCCAAATCATGTTCCAGACAACTCCAGGGATATCCAACCCTATTGCACACATTTGTGTCATCAGAAAAAGACATACCTTACCCACCAAACCTTCAGTTATATAATTTACATGTAGAATAAATAGAACAGGACCTAGTACAGAGCCTTTTGGTACACTACTAGTGGTTGGTCTCTGTTTCAAATAAACCCCATTTACAACCACACCTATGTCTATCCTTTAGGCTTCTTTCAGACTTGCGGTAAAGCAGCAGCTAACTGGCATTCAGGAGGTGCTACTGGCGCCTACAGAACTCATTTATTGTTCATTTCGGATCGCGATTGAGATGTGAACCTCATTGAACTTATGTCAAATTCTGCTTCCAGAGTTAAAAATGCAGCAGCCGTGACACAAAGCATCACAGCACATATACAGCCGTCTGGCTGTATTGTCAAAATTTGGGTGGGTAGCTCAGCTGCCTGTTTTTACTGCCCTTCATCTGAAAGAGCCCTTAGGAGACGGTTTACCCACTTAACACCCTATGGGTAAATCGTAGTGTGTAAAATAAAACCGTATTAGCAGCACTGATGGAATTGTAGAAAAGAACTGTCTAAAGACAGTAAAGACGTAAACAGTACTAAAATGAAGACAGTTACTGGTTATCAAATACAAGTTCACAGTAGGTTACTATAGGAGACAGTTACAACCCTGTCAATTATGTCCTTCCAAATAATGCATACACATTTTAGTTCAAGTTCACAGGAGATTTACAAGAAAAATGAACGCCAATATTGTAGCTGTGCAGGACTGGCAGGTCTCAGTCATTATACCAGTTGGAGCATCTCTGCAGTGCCAGCTCCCATTCAGCCATAGTTTTCTCATAGTCTTTAAGTTTACGCTGTGGTTCAAAAAGAAGCTCAGGTTCTCTCAGTTTCTTCAGTTCCTCCTTGTTGGACCAAATCCCTTAAAGCAAAAATGGACACATTGGAGTATTTAAACAAAGTCAGGAATTTAATCAATACTGTGGCTATATGACTTTTCCATCGTCCTTCCTAGATCTAATGAACGATTCCGGTACTTTTATTTGAAATTTTGTGAAAAACTCACCTACAGCTAGTCCGGCTAGAAACGCTGCTCCAAGGGAGGACATGTCTGTGTGTTTTGGTTTATCAATAACTTGGCCAAGCAAATCTGCTGTCATCTGCATGACAAAACTGTTGTTGCTGACTCCTCCATCAGCCCTGTGGGGAGAGAAACAAATCAAGTCATCATGATGTGAGAAACAATGCCAGATACTACGGTCCTCATATACTGTATGTCTCACAACCCGAACCTTTGGGTAGACCATACACTGTATGAATTTTGACTGGTTTTTGAGGAACTGGGCGTAATATGCTCAAAGGGTGGCCCCATCCCCTTCGACATTCCTCGACTGACAAGTCAAAGGAGGCGGGCATAAAAGCGGCAGCCAAACAGATGCAACCGCTGTTTAGGTATTTTGACAGCTGGCAGGGCTGTGTTTTTTTTTTTTTTAGAAGGCTAAAACTGGAAATAATCACTTTTAATGCTTTGCAACCACACTGTAACGCCATAGGTGGTGATAATTATTTACCACTGGGTTTAGCTAAAAAAGTTAGGAGCCAGGTTTTTTTTTGTTTTTTTTAAACGACTGACAAAGCTTTATTTTCAATATAAAAATTAACCAATCTTAAATTTACACAGAGACGACTAGAACTAATGTGTCTGCTTTTATTTCCTGCCATGCAGGTACACAAGACCACCATATTCTCGCTAAGGATCCAATCAGGTCCACCTGAAAAACTGACAGGCGAACTTGATCAGACAGCCCGTGTGAAAGGGGCCAAGCAGGGAGATGACGACAAATAATAAATTCATTTTAATTAACCACTTCCTTCCCGCAGGATGACTATATACGTCCTGTCTTTGAAGAGAAATACCGTTGTTATGGTAGCAGCTAGCTACCATAACCCCGGTATTCTCTTCAAGAGCCGGCGGTTCTCTTTCAGATAAAAGTGGTCTCTGCAGCAGATTAGCAGCGAGATTACTTTTATCGGCGGCAGGAGAGGGCCTCCCCTACCGCCGCTCTCCGGTGCCCTTCACCGCTTACCGTGGCCGTCGGTAACGGCAGAGGCGATCCGGATCTGTCCCTGGCCTGACATGGAGACAAGTGAGGGGAAGATGGGCCCCCCCGCCTATCTCCAAGTCATTGCAGGGCGGAAGTGACGTCAAATCGTCACTTCCACCCATAGCTCTTGAAGGGACATTTTTTTTTTTTTTTATAATGCATTTTAGTGTAAATATGAGATCTGAGGTCTTTTTGACCCCAGATGTCATATTTAAGAGGTCCTGTCATGCTTTTTTTCTATTACAAGGGATTTTTACATTCCTTGTAATAGGAATAAAAGTGACTTTTTTTTTTTTTTTTTTTTTTTTTAAAGAACAGTGAAAAAATAAAAGTTAAAATAAATAAGAAAAAAAAAAAAATTTAAATGTGCCCCATCCCTTGTAATAAAAATAAAAGTGACCCAATTTTTATTTTTTTTTAAAAACAGTGTAAAAATAAAAAGTAAAATATATAAGAAAAAATAATAATTTTTTTAAATGCGCCCCGTCCCGCCGAGCTCGCTTGCAGAAGCGAACGCATATGTGAGTAGCACCCGCATATGAAAGCGGTGTTCAAACCACACGTGAGGTATCGCCACGATCGTTAGAGCGAGAGCAATAATCCTAGTCCTAGACCTCCTCTGTAACTCAAAACATGCAACATGTAGAATTTTTTAAACGACGCCTATGGAGATTTTAAAGGGTAAAAGTTTGTCGCCATTCCACCAGCGGATGAAATTTTGAAGTGTGACATGTTGGGAATCAATTTACTCGGCGTAACGTTATCTTTCACAATATAAAAAAAATTGTCCTAACTTTACTGTTTTCTTATTTTTTAATTAAAAAAAATATTTTTTCCCAAAAAAGTGCGCTTGTAAGTCCGCTGCGCAAATACGGTGTGACAGAAAGTATTGCAATGACCGCCATTTTATTCTCTAGGGTGTTAGAATAAAAAATATATATAATGTTTGGGGGTTCTAAGTAAAGGGAAGTAGATGAGCAGGCAGTGAAAACAGGTAGGGAAAGCTGCTCCATTAGCATTGGTGGATGTCTTGTAGTACCAACGGCCACCACCAGAGGGCGCCCGATTGCAGAAGGAACCAGGAACCATAGAACTGCAGTAGGCCGCAAAGCCGGGGCCTCAATTACCGGCGCGGCCCAGCGCGATCGCGGCGGGGGGGGGGGTTGTCGAACGGACACAGGATACCCCAGCTGTGCCGCCCCAGGCGCCAGGTCGCTAATTCTAGTCGCAAATGCGACCTGGCGCCCGGGGTTTGTCGAGCCCTGATATATATATATATATATATATATATTTTCATAGTTTGTTATAAAATTTTGCAAACAGGTAGTTTTTCTCCTTCACTAAAGGGAGCGGATTAGGCTGCGCTGATGGGCAGGCACTAATAGGCGGCACTGATTATCAGTGCAGTCCCACCAGTGCTGCCAATCAGGACAATGATAAATCAGTGCCCCCGATTAGATGTCCCTTTAACAGAAGCCGGTTATTGGCTCAGCGTGAGGAAAGGAGTGCCGATAACCAGCTTCTGCTTACATTGTACAGGGGAGCAAGATCATGTGATGAGACCAGTGCGGCCTGAAAGTAGGTACGTATATACATCTTTTCTTACACAGGTTAGTCAGAATAGGTGTTTGGAGGGGAGGGGGGGAGCATTTTTAAAAAGGAGTGGACTAGAATTCTACTTTATGTTAAAAATGTAATACTTATGCAGAAGTTTCAAGGCCTTCTTGTCAGCCAATCTACTCATTCCATAGGTACTTAAAGCTCCCCACGAGAACACAAGTTGACCAAATCATGAATTTACCTGATCTTTGAGATTTTAATGGAAGTCTCCCTGCGCATTATATCATACAGCTGCTTGTTCCTAAAAGTAGAATTTGAAAAAAAGATGGTTAGGTCAACTAAAGAAAAAATGTACACCACAACATTGACTAATTATTTTTTCTGTAGTGACAGATATTGTCAATTGTAGCAAAATAAAAAAAAATTCTTGAAAATTTTGCAAATATCTAAATAGTACACACTATTTCCCAGGAATGCCTTTATTTTGCTTCTATCTTAAAGTGGTTGTAAAGACAAAAAGTATTTACCCCTAATGCACAGTGCCCAGCAGCCCCCCTGACACTTACCCGAGTCCCCTCTCATTGTGACTGGCTTCAGTTCTTCTAACCCCGCTCACTGCTCTCACGAGCTTGGCTGTCAATCAAATTCTGCGAGGAGGGAGTGGGTGGGGTGGGGCTGAGCCACACTATGTGTGTCTATAGACACACACAGCTCAGGAATTGAGCCTGAACATTCGCCCCCATAGCAAGTGGCTGGCTATGGGGGGGCAGAAGGAAAAGAGGAGGAGCAGACAGCACTGATGGGGGACTCCAGAACAGGAGGTAAGGGGCCACTTTGTGCAGTACCATTACACAGAGCAGGTAGGTGAAACATGTTTGTGATTACAAAAAAAGAAAAAGTCAGATTTGCTGATTTAAAGTATGCATACAGGTGACCATAGTTTGTAATTCTGGATGCAGTACAACAATCAAAGTGGATTGCTTGCTCTGCAAATCCTCCATTCAGAAAAGGACTTGCATTCCATTCACAGAAGGCATCCTGTGAATAGAGGAGGTTCCGATGAACATTCCCTCCTCTCTTTCAATCACATTACTCCATGCAAGGCTTTTTCTAAGTAAGTGAAGGATGTGCTGAGCAAGCGACCCACTGTGACATCTGTATTACAGACAGAACTGGAAGTCTCAGAGACGAACATTCAGCACCGTGGGCTAAATAAAATTAAGAGATTTAACAAACACTACAGCAGCCAATGATAGGGCACACTTCATTAGAGGTAGCTTACTTTTCCTGTGCAAATGTCTAAAAATTGTTTTTGGCCATACTTTGGCACAAAGTCTTTCACATAGTATCCATGCCCAAATGCCATTAACAGTTCATTTAATGATTTATTTTGTTACCTGGAGCAGTTTTTGACAGTACTTCACAGTAAGAAGAAGTAAAAATAACTGACAGAGGTATATCTGTGATGTAGCTGAAGTTGCTATGCATTTTTCAGATTCCTCCATTACTGACATATCACATAACATTTTAATTTACTAATAAATCATCCATAGTCTCCAACATGGTCAGAATAGGTTTGTATACTGTACATGTTTAGTAGTATTTGTTTGTACTGGAATGGACATTAGGGATTGCATATAGTTGCAGTTAATGCTGGTTTTTAATAAAGTGAGCTGTTAAAGCTGGAGATTCTACATGGTGCTAGATTTTTTCTGCAAGAGATGGCAAACAAAAATTGCAGTAACCATTGAGGTCACATGTTAGTAGATGAGAATGTACAGTGTGGACAGAAAGTATTCAGACCCCCTTAAATTTTTCACTCTTTGTTATATTGCAGACATTTGCTAAAATCATTTAAGTTCATTTTTTTACCTCATTAATGTACACACAGCACCCCATATTGACAGTCAGGAGATGGGAGAAAGTTGTAGAAAGTCAACCATCACTGCAGCCCTCCACCAGTCGGGGCTTTATGGCTGAGTGGCCCGATGGAAGCCTCTCCTCAGTGCAAGACACATGAAAGCCCGCATGGAGTTTGCTAAAAAACACCTGAAGGACTCCAAGATGGTGAGAAAAAAAGATTCTCTGGTCTGATGAGACCAAGATAGAACTTGTCCAATACAGTCCTAACATGACGCATGGTGGTGGCAGTATCATGCTGTGGGGGTGTTTTTTAGCTGCAGGGACAGGACGACTGGTTGCAATGGAGGGAAAGATGAATGTGGCCAAGTACAGGGATATTCTGGACGAAAACCTTCTCCAGAGTGCTCAGGACCTCAGACTGGGCCGAAGGTTTACCTTCCAACAAGACAATGACCCTAAGCACACAGCTAAAATAGCGAAAGGAGTGGCTTCACAACAACTCTGTGACTGTTCTTAAATGGCCCAGCCAGAGCCCTGACTTAAACCCAATTGAGCATCTCTGGAGAGACCTAAAAATGTCTGTCCACCAATGTTTACCATCCAACCTGACAGAACTGGAGAGGATCTGCAAGGAGGAATGGCAGAGGATCTCCAAATCCAGGTGTGAAAAACTTGTTGCATCCTTCCCACAAAGACTCATGGCTGTATTAGATCAAAAGGGTGCTTCTACTAAATACTGAGCAAAGGGTCTGAATACTTAAGACCATGTGATATTTCAGTTTTTCTTTTTTAATAAATCTGCAAAAATGTCAACAATTCTGTGTTTTTCTGTCAATATGGGGTGCTGTGTGTACATTAATGAGGAAAAAAATGAACTTAAATGATTTTAGCAAATGGCTGCAATATAACAGAGTAAAAAATTTACGGGGGTCCGAATACTTTCTGTCCCCATTGTATGCTAAATGCATCTTCAGCTCATATACTGATCTGCTCCTAGTCATTCCATAAAAAAAATCAATGAAATGAGATTATCACACTGTTGAAGTGAACTGCTCTGTAAAAGAAAAAACAAAACAAAAACTCCATATGTTATTACCAGTATGCAAACAGCGAGGCTCTAAGGCCTCATCCGAATATATATATATATCTATCACAAACACATATATACACACACATAATATATATATATATACACTACCGTTCAAAAGTTTGGGGTCACATTGAAATGTCCTTATTTTTGAAGGAAAAGCACTGTACTTTTAAATGAAGCTAACTTTAAACTAGTCCTAACTTTAAACAAATATACTCTATACATTGCTAATGTGGTAAATGACTATTTAACTGCAAATGTCTAGTTTTTGGTGCAATATCTACATAGGTGTATAGAGGCCCATTTCCAGCAACTATCACTCCAGTGTTCTAATGGTACAATGTGTTTGCTCATTGGCTCAGAAGGCTAATTGATGATTAGCAAACCCTTGTGCAATCATGTTCACACATCTAAAAACAGTCTAGCTCCTTCCAGAAGCTACAAAACTGACCTTCCTGTGAGCAGATTGAGTTTCTGGAGCATCACATTTGTGGGGTCAATTAAACGCTCAAAATGGCCAGAAAAAGAGAACTTTCATCTGAAACTCGACAGTCTATTCTTGTTCTTAGAAATGAAGGCTATTCCATGCGAGAAATTGCAAAGAAATTGAAGATTTCCTACAACGGTGTGTACTACTCCCTTCAGAGGACAGCACAAACAGGCTCTAACCAGAGTAGAAAAAGAAGTGGGAGGCCGTGTTGCACAACTAAGCAAGAAGATAAGCACATTAGAGTCTCTAGTTTGAGAAACAGATGCCTCACAGGTCCCCAACTGGCATCTTCATTAAATAGTACCCGCAAAACACCAGTGTCAACATCTACAGTGAAGAGGCGGCTGCGGGATTTTGGGCTTCAGGGCAGAGTGGCAAAGAAAAAGCCATATCTGAGACTGGCCAATAAAAGAAAAAGATTAAGATGGGCAAAAGAACACAGACATTGGACAGAGGAAGACTGGAAAAAAGTGTTGTGGACGGATGAATCCAAGTTTGAGGTGTTTGGATCACAAAGAAGAACGTTTGTGAGACGCAGAACAAATGAAAAGATGCTGGGAGAATGCCTGACGCCATCTGTTAAGCATGGTGGAGGTAATGTGATGGTCTGGGGTTGCTTTGGTGCTGGTAAGGTGGGAGCTTTGTACAGGGTAAAAGGGATTCTGAATAAGGAAGGCTATCACTCCATTTTGCAACGCCATGCCATACCCAGTGGACAGCGCTTGATTGGAGCCAATTTCATCCTAAAACAGGACAATGACCCTAAACACACCTCCAAATTGTGCAAGAACTATTTACAGCAGAAGCAGGCAGCTGGTATTCTATCGGTAATGGAGTGGCCAGCACAGTCACCAGATCTGAACCCCATTGAGCTGTTGTGGGAGCAGCTTGACCGTATGGTACGCCAGAAGTGCCCATCCAACCAATCCAACTTGTGGGAGCTGCTTCTAGAAGCGTGGGGTGCAATTTCTCCAGCTTACCTCAATAAATTAACAGCTAGAATGCCAAAGGTGTGCAATGCTGTAATTGCTGCAAAAGGAGGATTCTTTGAAGAAAGCAAAGTTTGATGTAAAAACAATGTTATTTCAAATACAAATCATTATTTCTAACCTTGTCAATGTCTTGACTCTATTTTCTATTCATTTCACAACGTATGGTGGTGAATAAGTGTGACTTTTCATGGAAAACACAAAATTGTTTGGGTGACCCCAAACTTTTGAACGGTAGTGTATATTAGATAGATAGAACAGCAGAGGTAAACATCTGCCCCACCACTGTACCCTCCTGTTCATCTGCTCCATCGCTGTACCCTTTTCTCTTCTATGATATGCAGAGTGGTGAAAGGAAGCAGAGGTGAGACACATCTACCTGTCCTGGCACACTCATCCTGCTGATCTAACTCTTGCATCCATCCCACGTGCTTGTATGTGATGTATGGGATGTATGTGATGTCACATACAAGCATCTGGAATGGATGCGCAATGACGAGCTCGGGTCAAGGGCTTTTTCTGAAAGCAGTGGGGCTGTGTGCAGGATCATAAGTTGGGCCCCCGCAGGTGAGAAAGTGCGGCGCTCTGCGCCACAGCAAAAGTTGGGTGTGATTTTCATTGTGCTGAATACTGGCTGTGACTTAAAGGGACACAGAGTGCAGGGGTTCAGTAATAAGTGACACAAAGGTTCAGGAATAGTTTCAACAAAGTTCCCAGAAGCTCAAGCTCAATAGTAATTCCACAAACTGTCACCTGATTGTGGTTTTCTAAATCACAGTGAAATCCCTTCTCTCTGAGATTGGTAGTGGGAACCAAGCAAGTCATATTCCTTGAGATAATGGGCAGGGCTAGCAGGACTATGATTGACTTTAGCAGTGGCCAATCACAGTCCTCCTCCTGGAAACAGGGCCCCTAGCAGAACTGCACTCAATCTCTTCTCTATCACAAAAGCTGATGATCGCAGCTACAGCAAAGTTAGAGAACCAAACAATGTTTCCCATCTTTTTCAATGTGTGGGGGGCGCAGTGCCTCCCCCTCAGTGCAGGTGCAGCGTGGGGAATTCTGAGATTTCAATACATTATTGTCTCACTGACACTTCCCTGCGCTGCTCTGCTGATGGGGAGGGAGTCGAGTGCCGGTAAAAGAGGCTTCATATGCCGCTTGCAGCACCAGTGCCAGGGGTTGCTTACCCCTGCTCTAACGCTTCTCCATTTATCCAACATGGGATAGATTTGGCTGGAGTTGGGCTTTAAAGTGGAAATAAAACCCTCCAACCTTTCAAAGCCAAGAAAGCTGCCAACTTAGCTTTTGCCTGATCTACAACATCCATGGTGCTGCACATGTGAGATAGGACACCAGCCACTTGAAGACTTGACAGTTTGGTTGAGAGCCAACATAAGGCAATCTTGACAGTTGTATGGTGAAAACATACAATAACTGTTTTCTAAAACCATTAAATTGTCATGTTTAGTTCTGCATTAAGATTGTCATTTGATAGAATATAGAAACATTTCAACTTCTTGCAGATTAATATACTAAAGTTTTGCTTTAGGGCTCGTTCCCACCATACCTGCATGAAAACTGATGGGCATTGATGGGAAAACCGTGCAGATTTCACTTGCAGAGACATCAGTTTACATGCATGTTTCAGCGAGTTGTTATGCACATTGACATCAGTTTTCACGCTCGTCAGTTATGTGCCCTGTTCACACCAATGTTAATGACAGGTCAGTCTTTTTCCAGTGCAGAAAGCTGCATACACGTTATAGATTCCTGCGCAGAAAAAATCTGCACATGATACCAGTGTTGTGAACAGGGCACATAGAGAACAATTGTGTTTTGTTGTGCCCTTGCAGAACGCATACAGAAAAAACTGACAAGTGAACGAGGCCTTATAGGTTAGCTAAAAAACATGCACACAATGACTTGGGCATGCCATGAATCTATACCTGAATGCCACAGACTCCAGTATAGCCCGGACAAGGTGGCTTTTGCTGGTGGAAGGCTTTAGTCCCATGAATGATGCACACGCATAGGGATCGTTCACTGGCGCCTAAAAGAGACAAAGTGCTGAGTAAGGGAACCCACTCCCTGCCCCTGCCTTTTACGTTTTATAGTAATAGATGAACACTTACATACATGTACCGGCAGCAGGAAGGGAGAAAACAGACAAGTTACAAGCAGACAACACAAGCTATATGCATAATCTCTGTCTCTTAGAGCGAGATGTACATGCATATAATACAAATTTACAAATGCAACAAATGTAGCCAGAGACAGATCTAAAAAATTAAGAATGATTGTGCTTGTTACAGGAATTTATTTTCCTTGTGCATTGACCCTTTAACCAGGACCTGAAAGAATTACCTCCTACAGTGTGGATGCAATGCAGCCAAGCCAGATTTGTTACAGGTGTGGGTGTTAGAAAGAATGTGCCACATATCAGCTATTATTTCTGCACTGAAAGAACCAGCCCACACAACAAACAGCTATGTCTAATAAATAAACCACAGTACAATGCAAGGTCAGTATGTAGTTTGGCACTGGGCTACAGCGCCACCGCTGATCAAGATTGAAAGCAAACGCATCTTACTTCTGGAATCACTGGACACATATTATACCTGTAAACCTGTAAATGAGGGTACAAAGTAAATTCCTCCAGAGTCTGGGACACTTTTAGCCATTTCTTCTGTGTCTGCTACATCTGTGTAGAGATCTTTAAGAGAGACAGGAAAGTACTTAAAAAGCCATCTGTTCACAGTTATAACATCAGTCATATGGGAATGCCATTTCTAAATGTTAGGATCTCTGGTGCTACAAGGCCACCAGCTATGGTATAAATCTGTCAAGTGCATTTTAAGAGTTAAAGAATTCCAAGCCAATGTAACTATGCATATACTATACCTGGCCGAACCTTCTGGAAGCTGGAAATCACCACTACCCCAGTGATCTCCATTCGTTTCCAGGTGATGTCACTGCCCCCATCTCATCCAATCAAAGAATGATTTGCATTCATTCAGAAAATGCAAATAAGTGCCAAAATATATCATTTGGTCATGCCCAAAATTCAATGCTGCCCTATGTCTTGTACACTGTGCAGTGTTATCTCAGGTAGTATTATGTTCCTGCACAGCTCATCTATGTGGACCACAGAAAAACCCCCCATATGAGGAGAGTAGGTGGTGTTCTGTAGTCCTAGCACTTCCTGTCCTATGGTGACAACGCTGCTCCTTCATAGATATAGTACATTGTATGAGTGCTGTCACCCTATGACAGGAAGTAGGTTAATGGCAGGATCACCAAGTAAAAATTAGGGGAAAACGCCTGTAAAAAAAGAGAATGAATGTCCGCATGTTTAAATGGCAGTGAGCAGAGGTTTATTCACAGGGTAGACTAAAACTAGCTATGCAAGAGGATACAACTGTATTAAAAAATATATGGAAGATCCCCAAAAGTACGGGGGGGAGGGATACTTTAGCTGGCTGCAGGATTTTCTGGAGGAAGGACTCCACCTGTAAAAAAGATCACCTCCTGATCTTTAGTCATATGCCGAGTGAGCTGAGCCATCTTAACCTGTAGGTCAACCAACCCAATAATGCAGAAAATGGCCATACGCAATGATGTCATGAGTATGTAGTGCAAAACGCCTTTATACAACTGTCAAATACTAAAATGTACGGGTGTTACATAAATGATAAATATTATTTCATGCAAGACCCTTTTGGTCTATGAATAACCCTGCCCATATAACATTTGTGGAACACCCTATGTTATAAATTGAAAACCACAAAGGGTGATTAGTCTGATCCTCTTCAGTCATTTGGCTTGTGATATTAAGTGACTTATGACTTACTTAGCACTTACTAAGCTTTTGTGCCCACTTTATAGCAGTTCCGGTGTCTGAAGCATTGCCCTCTGCTAAACATACCACTTCGTTGCCTATCTTCCAGCCAACCAGGGGATACAGACCTGTCAGATGGGAAACAGATAAATAGGATTTCTTCTTGAGCCTTTGTAATTTAAGTTTGACATACAACTGCTAAGAAAAGCCATTTTTTTTTTTCATTAAATTCATTTTTGTTTTGTTTTGTTTTTTTCATATAAACCGGTTTGGTACAGGAACATGCAAGATTCCTTGATGACTGAGTACAGCACAACCAAGGTAGGTGTAGTATTAAGGGCTGTACACATGAGCCGAAAAAACGGACGGCATTTGGCCCGTGTACACGACAGCCGGTCCAACTGAAGCTGGCCTTTTGGCCCGCTTCTGTCAAAGGGGCATGGTTGAAAAAGGTTGGTCAATCAGCATCCAATTAGCGCTCTCAGCCAATTGCTGAGAGCGCTGACCGGTGTATTCTGGTGGGGGGACGGGCGTCTTCCTGTCAGAACATAATAGCTCACAAGGGGAGATCCCTGTATTAACAACACATAGTTAGTACAGGATCTCCCACGAGCTCTTCGGTTTTTTTTCATTTAGCCCGCTGGGTTGAAAGAAAATAAAAAACTAAAAAAGTGTGTGCTAGGTTTTAGGAGATAATAAAGAATAGGCATGATAAGAAAGGGCCTAAAAAGAACAACAAATCTTTCGTAACTCAGGATGGATGGAGGGGTCATAAAGAGCTATAAAATAACAGGTTTCCGTACTCAAGAGGATAATGTAGCTGAGAACACCACCTGATAGGAACTGGGTACTGGGGACCATGATGTCCAGAGGTATGCCAAAAAAACCCAAAAAACAACAAAAAAGGGGCAAAGCGGGAAGGGGGGGTTGGGAAGAAGGAAAAAGGCGAATGAGGAGAAGGTAGGACTCAATCTTCCCAAACCTTACCTACCTTATAGTGTCAGTCCGTATAGTTAGGAGTTTTTTTTTTTATAATAAAAGCATGCCCTGGAGAACCTGGTGCAGAAAAGCTAGTTTATGTTCTCACCACCTACCTGCTATAGAGGTGTGCAGATTGTTCCCTGTGTTAATTGCCATAAATGTTCCTGTTCCCATTGTCAGCTTTACATCTCCTACATCAAAGCAACACTGGCCAAACATTGCAGCTTGCTGGTCAGCCACCTGTCAGGAGAGAAGATGCAATTACTATGATTTATGGGTTTATTAACCATTTATGACAAATCAGTGACATCTGAGTACCCCAGAATATTGTTAGTTTAAGAACTAGTTATAATTACTCACCAGTGCCCGTATGGGGATTGGCGTTCCAAATATGCTGGGATTTACTACTCCAAAGTTGTAGCTGCAGACACAGAATATAAAGTCATAATTACCATGGGAGAGACTTGCAGCAGAAGCATGGCATGATGATAAATATGTGAAGTATGTCTGGTGTTACCTGGTGTCCTCAACAGGAGGAAATATGGAGAGGGGGATGGACATTACAGAGCAGAGAAAAGTGCTCCAACACATCTGTAACAGAAAAAGGAGGTAAAGCTTTAAAACTTTCTTTTTTCTTTAACTACACAACATCTATTCCTTGATGGGACAGAAAAGAGCAAGCAATACAAAGACTGAATACATGATTCTGCCAGGAAAATCTTCCTCATCGGTGTGGCGGTGTACCAGTGATCCTAATGTGTCCATAGTGTGACAACATGACCTGGAAAAAACAAAAAAACAAAAAAAAAAATACCACCCGGGGGAAACCATGGGCATTTGAAAATACCTGATTCAGCTATAGCTTTGGAACATAAAAAGCTTAGAGCCACAGGTCTGGTTTCCTATGTAATACTTCAGCAGTTCTGTTTAGAGGCATCTTCGGGGCAAAGTATATACTTTAGAGCTGAGTGACACCTTCCCATAGTTTATTTTACTGCGGAGTGTGCAGAGAAACTTGTGTTTAAGGGGGCCAGATGTGGCCCTTTTCATTTAACTTGTCATAACATGTAACTATTAAAGGGTGTATTAAATTCCCTGCCTGATGTGGGCTGTTTAGGGTTACTACTAGGGGAAAAAAAGAATAACTTCTGACCCTGGAGACTGTAAAACCTCTGTACAGCGAAGTCAGCTCCACCTAGTTCCCCCTGTATATAGATCATGTAACAAATAAAGATAGGCAGAGGGCTTCCTATTGCTCGTGTGCACAGAAAGACATTTATTCCTATGTCCTCCCTTTGTCCAACAAGCACATAAAAAAATATCCTGCTGTTCACTGCTGGCCCAATGCACACAATAATTTAATGAGCCAGCAGAACTTTTTTTATCGTATGGCAGGTCTCTTTGCTTGGGTATTTAAATAAATAAATAATAAAAATGCCATAAATCTATCCCCTATTTTGTAGACGCTATAACTTTCACCTTTTTAAGGTGTCAGCATACCAACACATTTTGGACAATTTCATGCTCCCAACATGATTGTACACCAGTGCAAAAAGCAAGGAGAATAAAGTCTACCCTACTAAATACTGATAGCACATTGAAACCATAGGTGCATTACAGTATGTTCAGCATGATTGCAGTATTTCCTGCATATATTTTGCATTCTGTTGTTTGTATTAAATTTAGCATTAAATTGTCTTTAACCACCTCAATACAGGGCACTTTCACCCCCCTTCCTGCCCAAGCCATTTTTCAGCTTTCAACGCTGTCGCATTTTGAATGACAATTGCGCGGTCATGCAACACTGCACCCTAATGACATTTTTATCATTTTTTTTATCAGTTTGAAAAAAAACACAATATTTTTTACTTTTTACTATAATAAATATCCAATTTTTTTTAAAAACTATTTTTTCCCTCAGTTTAGGCCGATATGTATTCTTCAACATATTTTTGGTAAAAAAAAAAAAAAAAAAAATATAGCAATAAGCGTATATTGATTGGTTTACAAAAGTTATAGCATCTACAAAATAGGGGATAGATTTATAGCATTTTTATTATTTTTTTTTTACTAGTCATGGCGGTGATCTGCGATTTTTATTGTGACTGCAATATTGAGGCAGACATATCAGACATTTTTGGCACTTTTTTGGGACCATTCATAGTTATACAGCGATCCGTGCTATAAAAATGCATTGATTACTGTGTAAATGTGACTGGCAGAGAAGGGGTTAACACTAGGGGGTGATCGAGGGGTTAAATGTGTCCCCTAGGGAGGTGATTCTAACTGTGGGGGGAGGGGACTGACTGGGGAAGGTGACCGATCGGTATCCCTATGTACAAGGGACAAACCATTGGTCTCCTCGCCTCTGACAGGATGTGGATCTGTGTGTTTACACACACAGATCCACAGTCCTGCTCAGTTACTGGGCAATCGCGGGTGCCCGGCGGACATCGCGGCAGCTGGGCACCTGCATCGGGTCCCCAGTGATGCGGCGGGCGTGCGCATGCCCCCTAGAGGCTCGGGAAGGCGATGACGTCATATGACGTCCGCCCAGAACGAGAGCTGCCTCGTCCCACCGTCATATGACAGTGGGCAGGCGGCTAGTGGTTAAATTGATATAAACATTTGCATTTGGTGCAAAAAAACATTTCCTATAAGCCTTCAGAGTTGCAAAACACCAAAATGTCAAAAAATGTCTACAATTTTTGCCACCACTGTATAGTAACAGCGCTAGGCCCTGCCACAGTGTGAGCATAGCAAAAAAGCCACACAGGGTTCACGCTCATGTAGAGTGTGAGGCTCCAGAGTACTGTGTCTGAGCGGAGAAGACTGAGGTTTCAGTTTTCTTTGTGTTTTGTAATCCCAGGTTGGGGGCTGAAGCTTAGAGACTTGAAAGAGATTTGGGTGGAAAGAAGTCTTCAATCCTGTGTCCAGATCTTACTGAAGCCCCGCAGGCTGTATGTGTGTGCAGGTGTGCTTCATACTTGTTAAAAGTGAGGATTGGCCAAGGTTCAGGAGACAGACGAACTCCCATTAGAAGAGGTGACCCACTCGCAAGACTTGGAGATCCCCTATTGAGAGGCCAGGGAGTGGGCCCGTGTAGCTGGGTGCTGCAAAAAAAGGTTGAGGGAGTCAGGAAGGCCCAGAGGGTAAGGAGAGCTGGACCCGAAAGATCTCCTCAAAATAGCAATGGAGCTGCTGAAGAGTGAGCCAAGTGGCTTAGTATTATCATTATCTGTTGTGTTGCTGAAAATCCCTGCGTGGGCATTGTGACCTTTTAGTTTCCATTTTAGATAAAGGGCTGGCAACCCTTAAAAACCACATTTCGAGATATAGATAGAACATTTGTTTAGCTCACTACATGAAAGTTTAATAATATAACTTAGATTACAAAATCTTATTTTACTCAAATTAGTTGATGCAAAAAGGAATACACCCCACAACAAAAGCTACTATGTCTGGTATTTTGTATGACCTCCAGGGCAGGCATAGAATGAATAAATTGGCAACATCAGTGATGCTCAACTTGTCTCTTCAGAATTCCCCATAACTGTTCGACTGGGTTCTGATCAGGAGACATTCTTGGCCACTGAATCACTTTCACCCTGTTCTTCTTCAGAAAAACAAAAGTGGCCTTAGATGTGTGTTTTGTATAGTTGTCAGTGCATGACGACCAAGGGCAGGGAGTGATGGTAGCATCTTCTCTTTTAATATAGAGCAGTACATCTGTGAATTCATGATACCATCAATGAAATGCATCCCGACAACAGCAGCATTCATGAAGCCCCACAGAAGGACACTGACACCACCATGTTTCACTGTAGGTACCATGCATTTTTCTTTGTACTACTCACCTGTGAGACGCCATAGGTTCCAAAAACATTTATCTTGGTCCCATCACTCCAGAGTACAGAGTCTTCTTCTTTTTCAGCATGGGCCCTGGCAAAACCTAGGTGGGCTTTTTTGTGCATAGGCTTTAGGATGACACCCATGCATGCCATTCCTCTGCAGTGTACGCCGTATTTTGTCACGGGAAACAATCACCCCAGTTTGGCTTTCTAATTCTTTAGTTAACTGCCGCAAACTTGCATGGTGATTTTCTTCAGCCCTTCTCATCAGAAGACGCGCCTGTCGAGGTGTTAACTTCCATAGATAGCCTGGACGTCTCTGTGAGATCTTGCAGTTCCATCTTTGTTACATTTTTGCATCACTTTTGCTACAGTATTCTAACTGATAAGTAAAGCTTTGCTGATCTTTTGTAGCCGTCACCTTTCTTGTGTAAAGAAATTATTTTCTTTCTCAGGCCTTGTGACATTTCTCTTTTGTTGACAGCATGAAATGGAAGGGGGTTTTCTTTGTTACGTAACACCCTTTTATAATCAACTGTCCGCTTGACACCTCTTTAATGGATAATTAGACTCACCTGTAGTTGAATTCTCGTTAATTAGGATTTTGTTTTGTCTAAAATATAGCTCTGCTCCTAATGCCTGTAACACACAATGAGATTATCGGACGAATGATTGTCCGTTTTGTTTTTTTGCATGCTAATCTCAGATCGAACCTGAAGAGTTTACTAAAGTCACGAAAATTCTCGTACGACAGAATAAAAATGTGGGAGTGATGTCATGTGTTGTAATGCATTTGTATTGCATTTTCGAAAGACAGCTGTACTGATTAAACAAAAATCGTACGATCTGCATGTCCGATCGGATAATATCGGATAAGCTGTGATGATCGGCCCTCGAAAACCTCTGTACTAACGATCAGATTATCGTATGATCGTTTCAAAAGCGGTATTTTTTGTATGATTTTCTGATCGTGTGTATGTACGGGGCTTAATCTGTTGGGGTGTGCTCATTTAGTCTATTTTCACATCTATGCTGCTTCAGGCACGTTTTGCAGTGCGTTCTGCATTTTTAAACCCGCGTTTTTAATGCGTTTTTGCATGCGGTTTTCATGCATTTTGCATTTTACTTTTTTTTTTCTCTTTCAACGCACTGTAAAAACACTGTATATAGCCGGTTGCTAAGCAGGGGGCCGGGAAGCTGTCCTTAACAACCGATGAACAACATTTCAGCTGAATGTTAGAAAGAAAAAAAAAAAAAAAAAAAAAAGACGTGGGCTCACTCCCAAAAATTCATACTAGACTCTTATCCAAGCATGCCGCTTGGTAGGACAGGGTTGTCGGGAAGAGGCCCCTGTCCTCATCAACATGGGGGAAGGTGCTTTGGGGTGGGGCGCAGAGTCCCCCCCGCCCCAAAGCACCCACCCCCCAAGTTGAGGGCATGTGACCTGGTATGTTCTGGAGGGTGACGCTCGCTCGTCCCCTCCCTTTTCTGACCTATGCAGCGGCATGCTCGGATAAGGGTCTAGCATGGATTATGGGGGGGGGGGGCCCCGAATCCATACTAGACCCGAAGGGCCTGGTATAGACCTGTGGGGGGGACCCCACGCCGTTTTTTTTCGTGATTTTTTTTTTTGTTTTTGCAGCAATTTTTTTTTTTTTACATTCAGCTTTGGAGTGGGGAAGCCCGCTGACAGCTGAAAACTCACTGGTTGTTAAGGACGCGGCAGCCAGCTTCCCGGGCCTCGCTTAGCAACCTGCTATATACAGTGTTAAAATAAAAAACACAAAACACATCAAAAATCTCATCACAAACACTTGCGTTTTTGGTGCGGTTCCATTGAAGTCTATTACCCGCAAATCGTGGGAAAAAAGTCCCCTACCCTTTTCAAAAACGCACGGCCACAAAACGCATAGATGTGAGCTTGTACCATAGGAAACCATGTTAAATGGACTGTAGTGCATTTCTGCAAACTGCAAAACACATTAAAAAAGGCATAGGTGTGAACCTAGGGCTATGACAACCACACTTATTGGATGAAGCAATAATCATTGCTGCAAATTGGGATCACAGGTGGTGGGATGCTTGGGGGTTAATGTGAAAAGTGAGTCTGGGACCAAGAAGCAGTTAGGTCATTAAAGTGGTATTAAAGGTTCAGCTTTAAAAAAAAAAAACACGTTATACTTGCCTGCTCTGTGTAGTGGCTTTCCTCTTCTCACGTCCCTCGTCAATGCTCCTGGCTTCTCCCCCTTGACCAGTGCCCCCAATAGCAAGCCACTTGCTATGAGGGCTCTGGTGCATGCTCACTCCCAAGCAGTGCTCTATGCATCCATAAGACACAGGGCGTGGCTCAGCCCCACCCCCAGCTCTCTCCTCTGTGATTGACAGCAGTCGGGGCCAATGAAAAGAGGGATTCCCAGGACAGCTGAGGCTCTCATGCACATCACTGGATCGTAAGGGGGGCTCAGGTGAGTATTGGAGGGGGCTGTGGGGGGAGCAGCAAACAGGTTTTTTAACTTCATGCATTGAATGCATGACGGTAAATAACCTTCAGCCTTTACAACCACTTTAAGACATGGAGAGTATGTTTTACCTATAAATCACCAGAAACTCCAGTACTGTAGCACCTGTGTGAAATGTATGGCCACACTTGCCAATTAATCTGTAAGTCAAGCGTTACTCGCTTGTGGGTTATTTTTGAATTATGAATTTAAAAACATTTCATCCCGGCTATATAAACTGCTTAAAGAATGAGAGAGCATAATGTTCCCCAATCCAATATGTAACACCACCACAACCTGTGCAGTCATAGTAAGGCCCAGATTATATGTTTTATCCTCCTCAACGGCAACACTGCTTTATTTGTATTAGCCATCACGGCTTGGCTGGCAAGTATTCCCTCCCAGAGGGTCCATGCAAGTAGAAAGCCTAAAATCTGCTGCAGATCACCTACAGTGACCACAAGAATTATCAGTGAAACAAGTCCCACATTATGGGGAAACACAGACAGCGGTACCAATAAAAGTGACATTGCTTGAAGTTACCTACCAAGTAAGGATCAAAAATCCCCGTCCCACTGGCATTTGAATAGTCTGTCGCATGAACAGATCCTGTAATACATTAAAAGATTAGGTCATTTTAAGTTTTTTTCCTTATTTTTTTAGTTTCCAGTTTGCCTTCCCTTATACATAAATCTATCCAAATTCCTAACTGTATGACAGATACAGAATAGCAATACACAAACAGAAAGCAAGCTCACCTGGAGGCAGCCCTATTCTGCATTAAAGGATAGGTTCACCTTGGGAACATGTTATATATTCCACCCATATTTAGGGTTGAACATGTAACATGTTCCATGTCCTGTTGCCTCTCCCACCAATCCTCCTTCACCTGTGACAGCGGGTGGGGGTTCTTCTCCCTGCACCTGCTGTCACTTTCATACTCCTGTAAATGAACAAACTACAAGTACCATCTTTCACCATGGCAGATGGACCTGTAGCAATGGGCTGGGGGGGGCACTGATGAGCGCTCTTGTACTTCATTGACATGTCCTCTGGCTTTCAAACAGAAAGCCTCTACAGAGGTACAGGCTAAAAGCCAGAGGACATGTCTACAGGAGCCCACATTGCACCAGTGATGTACTAATTGCACGTTCAATGCTATCCAAATGCACATGCTCTTGTCTATGGGGCAACCGGATGGAAATGAACCGCCTGTCCATTGCCATCCGATACGTCCCACATCCATCTATATTAGGCAGGCAGGATCGCTTTCGATGCAGCGAGTGTCAGCAGACATGTGTACGTTGACTTCCGCCCCTTCATAGAAGAGAGGTTTTCAAATATACATAGCGGGAGCCTGTCAGCAGGTCAAGGAGCCCAATTCTTGGCCGGGACCTGCTGATCAGCTGTGTACAATTACAGCCCAGAGCTCTGTGTTGGCAAACAACGCAGAGCTCTGTACAGAGATAGCAATCTCTCAGCTTCTCATCCCTGCAAAGGATCAGAAGTAAAAAGCAGCACGCTTTACACACATTACACATAGTTAGGCAGGAACACTTAACCCCTTGGTCGCCCTAGATGTTAACCCCTTCCCAGCCAGTGTCAATAGTACAGTGACAGTAGAGCTGCACGATTCTGGCTAAAATGAGAATCACGAGTGAATCTTCCTAACAAGAACACTTCCTAATGGGCAGCACAGTGGCTAAGTGGTTAGCACTTTCACTTAGCAGCACTACAGTTTCTGGTTTGAATCCCAACCACAGCACTACCTGCCTAGAGTTTGCATGTTCTCCCTATGCGGGATTCCTCCAGGTACTCCGGTTTTTTCCAACACTCCAAAGACATGCTGGTAAGTTCATTGACTACTGTTTAAACTGGCTCTAGTATATGTACTGTGTGAATGTGAGTTAGGGATTGTAAGCTTAGTGAGGTTTTAGGGACTGATGTGAATGCACAATTTATATAATATATATATATTATTATATATATATAAATTTATGGTGCTATATATGTACCTGTAATAAATAAATAGCAGGGACAGACGGCAATTAAAACCTGACAGGGGTTCTAACCCCTCACCACTCTATCCAAAACTAGGGGGGAAAAAAACATTTTTTGTTTAGATACTTTAGGAAATCCGGTTTAACAGAGTAACTTTTTTTTTTTAATCAACAGTAAACTGTGCCTTATTTTAGGAATCATTGAAAACTCCTTTTTAATTCCGAGATGATTCTAAACAAGTAGAAGACAAGACAGATTTTACTGTAGCTTAAAGAAAAAAGACAGCTGGTTCATCCCATACATAGTGGCCGATCTGTTCCACAGCATTACACAAAGGCTGAATGGGCCCATAACATCATGCACACAGACAGATGGCAAAGTGACCCTTCGTACAGGGAGAGGCTATCATCATTTTTTTCTTCGTGGTCCATTTGTCTTAGTTTGGATATAAATGAAGGGGACGTGTGCTGCATCTCCAATGATTCATTATCTGTGCCCTTCCTACACTTACAGAAAAGAACTCAGCTGGGGTTAGCACAAGTATCACAACCATCTGCCCAAGTTCAAACAACTTGTGATGACGCTCATTACGAATATTTAATGCAAAAAAAAAAAAAAAAATGCATAAAATACAACTCAGTGAATTTCTGTTTTTATAAAAGGACCACTCTTAGGTCCTTTTATAAATATACACAATATTTGCAAAAGTTATTTTTTGATGTAAAGAAACTCAGAAATACACAGAAGTATAAAATCTCTTAATCCGCATTTAATTTGGTCATTTCATCTCTCATCTACATGACAGTCATAACCGCTACATCTCGTCATTACATTGGAGGATACATTTTTTGATTTTTAAGTAAAAAAATGTTGGTGCAATTATTGCCATAATCATCTTTCATCATAAGAAAATTAATATTAGGTGTTATATACACACAAAAAACCCAAGTGCAGGGCTAGGAGTATCCAGTATATACTAGACAAATATGTAAAAAACAAATAAAATAATTATTGAACTAATACATATAACACCATCAAATGTGAAAAGCCAGGCAAAAGCCCTGCTTTAATTGGAGCAGATACCACAACACATAGATCACCAATAAGTATAAATGGATACCCTTACCGGATGCGTAGGACGCACATACCGTATAGCAGTGCGTCAAATAGGCATAAGGGGATGATCTCCCGTGATATCCAGCCGGATGGCATCCCACAGGCCACGGTCACCGAAAGGAAGCGATGATCACAGGTGGAAGTCGAACAGCTCCTGCATACGTCCTCCAATTCCGGACCGGGAAAATCCAGAGACAGCAGTTCAAAATAGGGCCATGGAAACATGGATGTGTAGGTCAAAAAAAAAAAAAAAAAAAAAGGGATTTATTGGATAAAAACCATATAATCAAAAGTGATCACAAAAAGATTAAAAATGGCAATGTGGGAAGCTGAAAATGCTAGCCCTACGCGTTTCGACTGAATAGGCAAGGCTGCCCTGGTTAAAGACTATTCATTCGAAACGCGTAGGGCTAGCATTTTCAGCTTCCCACATTGCCATTTTTAATCTTTTTGTGATTACTTTTATTTATATGGTTTTTATCCAATAAATCGCTTCTTTTTTTTTACCTACACTATGTGGAACTTCCTTTTTTCTTTTTCCATGGCCCTATTTTGAACTGCTGTCTCTGGATTTTCCCGGTCCGGAATTGGAGGACGTATGCAGGAGCTGTTCGACTTCCACCTGTGATCATCGCTTTCTTTCGGTGACCGTGGCCTGTGGGATACCATCCGGCTGGATTTTACAGGAGATCATCCCCTTAGGCCTATTTGACGCACTGCTATACAGTATGTGCGTCCTACGGATCCGGTAAGGGTATCCATTTATACTTATTAGAGACCTATGTGCTGTGGTATCTGCTGTCGCCTTACCATTTGAGTGCACACACGCCTCCCAGCGTCTACTGTTACCCTCCGTTTGGAGAAGACACCTTTCTTTACCTCACATGTTATGGACTTTCACCATTTGCTGTCCTGGTTTTTTATTTGGACACTCCAATTAAAGCAGGGCTTTTGCCTGGCTTCTCACATTTGATGGCGTTATATGTATATGTTCAATAATTATTTTATTTGTTTTTCACATATGTGTCTAGTATATACTGGATACTTCTAGCGCTGCACTTTAGTTTTTTTTGCATACTTAGTGGACTTGGTTTGTTTGTGTGCCAGCTGCTTTGGTCACTTCATTGCATTTTTTTATTTTATTTGTTTTAGCGCAGCTCTTTCTTCATTTCTAGTGATATACACACACACAGGCTCACCATATACGTTACAATCTGACCATATATTTTTTGTACAATCAACTTTAGATTTACTATAACTATGTAATACAAGGACATTCTTAATCTGTCCAACCAATTTGAATTTAATCAGGCAGGCCCTTGTAGCAGGGACGTGCAGTGAGGTCAGTGACTGGTGAGGAACTGGCTAGTATCAGAGCCAGATACACACAGGTTACATACGCCGCGATTGTTAGAGCGAGAGCAATAATTCTAGCACTAGACCTCCTCTGTAACTCTAAACATGTAACCTGTAAAAACTTTTAAAGCGTCTCCTATGGAGATTTAAGTACTAAAGTTTGGCACCATTTCACAAGTGTGCGCAATTTTAAAGTGTGACATGTTAGGTATCTATTTACTCGGCGTAACATCATCTTTCACATTATACAAAAAAAAAAAAAAATCGGGCTAACGTTAGTGTTGCATTTTTTTAATTCATGAAACCGTTTTTTTGCGATTGGGCTTCATATCCCCACACTCACCCTGCCTCACCTGACTGCACGTCCCTGCCTTGTAGTACATTATTATTATTATTATTATTATTCACGATTTATATAGCGCTAACAGTTTGCGCAGCGCTTTACAATGTAGAGGGGGGACAGCACAATTACAGTACAGTTTAATACAGAAGAGACATGAGGGCCCTGCTCGTAGAGCTTACATTCTAAAGGGAGGGGTGGTGGTACAAAAGGTAATAGATGCAGAGAATGATTTGATGGGGGGTGGCTCGGGGACAGTTGTTAGGTGGGTGTGGGATAGGCTTCCCTGAAAAAATTAGTTTTCAGGGATCTCCTAAAGGTGGACAGTTTAGGGGCTGATCGGATATAACGGGGCAGGGAATTCCAGAGGATGGGAGAGGCTCTGAAGGCGAGCATGAGATGAGGCAACAAGGGAGCTAGAGAGCAGGAGGTCCTGGGGGGAGCGGAGGGGATGATTCGGGCGATATCTGCAGATGAGGTTGGTGATGTAGCTCGGGGCGATGTTGTGGATGGCCTTGTATGTTGTGGTTAGAATTTTGAATTTTATATGGTGGGTGGGGTAGGGGAAGCCAGTGAAGGGATTGGCAGGGAGGGGCAGCAGTCACAGATCGATTAGTGAGGTGTATTAGTCTAGCAGCAGCATTCATAATAGACTTAAGGGGGATAGCCTGCGTAAGGGTAGGCCATTAAAGGAGGGAGTTGCAGTTGTCAAGGCGGGAAATAATTAAGGAGTGAATAAGTTGCTTTGTGGTGTCAGTCAGGAAGGGTCCAATTTCTTGAGATGTTGCGGAGGTTAAGGCGGCAGGATTTAGCCAGTGATTGGATGTGGGGGCTCAAGGAGAGGTCAGAGTCAAGGATTACACCCAGCACCCTGGCATGTGTGGAGGAACCAATGGTTGTGCTGTTGATCTTAATGGTAAAGTCATGGGGGAGGGGGGGGGGGCGGGATGGAGGAAAATATTACAAGCTCAGTTTTAGAAAGATTGAGTTTGATAAAGTGGTGTGACATCCATATCGATATGTCATTTAGTAAGTTTGAGATCCGTGAGGAGATCGAGGGGGTGAGTTGAGGAGTGGAGAGATAGATCTGGGTGTCATCGGCGTAGAGATGGTATTGGAAGCCATGGGAGGTGATCACCTGGCCCAGGGAAGAAGTATGGAGCTAGAATAGGAGGGGCCCAAGGACAGAGCCTTGGAATACCCCAACAGAGAGAGGAAGAGGAGCAGAGGAGATGGAGTTGTAAGTGACACTGAAGGTGCACTGAGATAGGTAGGAGGAGAACCAGGATAAAGCAGAATCACAGAGGCCAAGGGAGTGTAGTTTGCTGAGAAGGAGCAGGTGGTCAACTGTGTTGAAGGCAGCAGAGAGGTCTAAGAGTATGAGTATGGAGTAATTGCCATTGGTTTTAGCAGTTAGGCCATTAGTGAGTGTTAATAAGGCAATTTCAGTTTGTTTTGGACAGCAGCCGGACTGTAGGGGGTCGAGAAGGTTGTTGTCCGTGAGGTAGCGACTCATTCGGTCATGGACAAGGCGTTTGATGAGCTTGGAGGCAAATGGGAGCAGGGAGATGGGTCTTAAGTTATTCAAACAGGTGGGGTCTAGTGAGGGTTTTTTGAGTATGGGGGTAACCAGTGCATGTTTGAGCAGGGAAGGAAATGTTCCGGAGGAGAGGGAGAGGTTGAAGATGTGGGTTAGGGAGTTTAGGATAAAGAGGGAAGGTGGTCGCAGTAATTGTGCGGGGACAGGGTCCAGGGGACAGGTGGTGAGGTGGGCCATGGAGAGGAGTTTGTCAACTTCATCAGTGGTAACAGGGCAGAAGGAGAACAGTATTGAGTTGTATTGAGTAGTACATAGTTGTTGGTAAATCTAAAGGAGATTGTACAATTAGATTGCAATGTTTGTGGTGAACTTTAAGTAGGCCATACACTTGGATACACACTAATACAACTTTTGTGGTTTAATTTCCTTTAGATTTTCCTTCAACCATGTAGTGCGAGGGCATACCTGATTGCATACAAATTAAAACTCTTAAGGTTTGACCTCATATTATATGGTTTTGGTAACTCTAAAGTAAAAAATCTAAAGAAAATTGTATAGTGTGTATCCAGCTTTACTAAGCTGGCCATAGATGGATCAAAATTCAGCCGGTTCAGCAGGAAATTTTGATCCATCTGTGGCAGTCCTTGTTCAAGGGGAGTTGATCTAATGATCGAATCCTCTCGATCAGTACTGTTGGTAAATTTTAATTTGATCACTGCATAATTAGTGTACTCTGACAGAGGAGTCATCCCGCTGTTACAATACAATAGCGCAGTAGGGAGGACTCCTCCATTGTGTGGAGGGGGGAATCCATTTAGTTTTTTTTCGATCAGCCTGCTGGCGGATGGAAAAAAAATTAGTAGTCTTTGGCCAGCTTTATAGATTGAAGAAATCAGACTGCTTCATACATGAACACACTGCGAATGGTGGTATCTTACCTGTCAGCTATTGTATTTTGACAGAATGCTCTCAGAATACCCAAACAATGACTGCATCTGATTGGAGACGGCACTGCTCGGCTGTCAATTTTCCACTCAGCTTCTTCAACAAAAATCAATTTTTCAATCACATTTTGTTTAGCCAGGTGGTGCCAGCAGTCCTTGAATCAGAGAAAATCCGAACCATGTATTACAGCCTTTGGGCTGGGTTCACACATATACGATGCAGGAACCAGCAAGATTGTGCGGGTTCTCGCATCAGATCTAACTCGCAGGCAGTTCACACTGCTCTCTACAAAGCGCTGCAGGTGTCAAAAGAAAGTTAAAAGATATCTAAGGCTCGATTCACACAGGGGCAACACGACTTCAGCGCGACTTTGCACGGCGACGTCAACGCGGCTTCGACGCGACTTCAGCAACTTACAAGGCGACTAGAAGTCGCCTCCATGACAGGCGACTTCGGCTGTGGCCAATCACAGGACATTCAGCTCTCTGGGAGGGAGGGGTTTTCCCTGCAAAGTCGCTTGACTTTACAGAGAGATCCGACTTGGAGGCGACTTCCGTTGATTTCTATGGTACAGGTCGCCTACCAAGTCGGATCCAAGTAGTACAGGGAGTACGCTCTGAAGTCGGAGCGACTTCAGTAGTGTCTATTCAGACGCTCCCATTCACTTAAATGTGAATCTTTTTCTGGGGCGACTTGGGGCGACTTGAGGGCGTACAAGTCGGATCCCAAGTCGTCCCAGTGTGAACCGACCCTCAAGGTTCGGTTATTTTTTTTATTATTTTTATTCTTTAAACAAACATGTCATACTTACCTCCTCTGTGCAGTTGGTTTTGCACAGAGTGGCCCCGATCCTCCTCTTCTGGGGTCCCTCAGCAGCGATCCTGGCTCCTCCTCTTCTCGCGTGCCCCGTTGGAGAGCCGCTCTTCCTCTGGGCAGACACAGACAGCAGGACTCGGCCCTGCCCCCCCGGCTCCCGCCTCATTTGATTCTATTGACAGCAGCGGGAGCCAATGGCTTCACTATCAATCTATCCAATCAGGACCCGTGACACCGGCTGGGGATGGTGTGCTCATCCCCATTGCTGGAAAGACCGGGTTCAGGCAAGTAAAAGGGGGGCTCTGGGGTGCAGCCGCATCACAGGAGGGTCCTGCACCATTTTTGGTGCAAATGCGATGCGATTTCAGCCCTACATACTACCCATACATGCACAGCAATGCTGTGCGAATCACATGCAATGTCTGGTATCGCATATGTGTGAACCCAGTCTTAGGCATATGAGTAAGCACTTAGCATAAGTGCGAAACGCGTTAGCTGATTGCCTGTACGTCTTTGCCACGGTGTATTCCATATGCTCCTGAGTTTATAATAAACATTTTTGGACAATATCCTCCTGGAGTGCTGCTGTCCGGATTTTCTTATCTACCTTCAACATGATTAAGCATTAGCCAGCACCTGGGGCTCTTTACTCTCAGAGACAACTCTTCATTTTACACCTGGTGTGGATCTATACTGGTGCGGTGAGAACGCTCTTGCTCCAGTCTTAGGCATAGTTTACAGTGCATTGAAAAAGTATTCACACCTCTTGAAATTTTCCACATTTTGTCATGTTACAACCAAATTGTAAATGTATTTTATTGGGATTTTATGTGATAGACCAACACAAAGTTGCACATAATTGTGAAGTGAAAGGAAAATGATAAATGGTTTTTAATTTTTTTTTACAAATACATGAAACGTGTGGCATGCATTTGTATTCAGCCCCCTGAAGAACCAACTTTCGCTACAATTGCAGCTGCAAGTCTCTTTGCGTATGTCTCTACCAGCTTTGCACATCTAGAGAAAGTGGCATTTTTGCCCATTCTTCTTTGCAAATTAGCTCAAGCTCTGTCAGATTGGATGGAGAGCGTCTGTGAACAGCAATTTTCAAGTTTTGCCACAGATTTTCAATTGGATTTAGGTCTGGACTTTTACTGGGCCATTCTAACACTTGAATATGCTTTGATCTAAACCATTCCACTGTAGCTCTGGCTGTATGTTTAGGGTCATTGTCCTGCTGAAAGGTGGACCTCTGCCCCAGTCTCAAGTCTTTTGCAGACTCAAAGGTTTTCTTCTAAGAATACCCTGTATTTGGCTTCATCCATCTTCCCTGTCCCTGCTGAAGTAAAGCATCCCCACAACATGATGCTGCCACCACCATGTTTCACGGTGGGGATGGTGTGTTCAGGGTGATGTGCAGTGTTAGTTTCCACCACACATAGCGTTTTGCTTTTAGGCCAAAAAGTTCAATTTTGGTCTCATTTGACCAGAGCGCCTTCTTCCACGTTTGCTGTGTCTCCCACATGGCTTCTCGCAAACTGCAAACGGGACTTCTTATGGCTTTCTTTCAACAATGGCTTTCTACTTGCCACATAAAGGCCAGATTTGTGGAGAGCACGACTAATAGTTGTCCTGTGGACAGATTCTCCCACCTGAGCTGTGGATCTCTGCAGCTCCTTCAGATTTACCATGGGCATCTTGGCTGCTTCCCTGATTAATGCTCTCCTCGCCTGGCCTGTCAGTTTAGGTGGACGGCCATGTGTTGGTAGGTTTGCAGTTGTGCCATACTCTTTCCATTTGTGGATGATGGATTGAACAGTGCTCTGTGAGATGTTCAAAGCTTGGAATATTTTTTATAACCTAACCCTGCTTTAAACTTCTCCACAACTTTATCCCTGACCTGTCTGGTGTGTTCCATGGCCTTCATGATGCGGTTTGTTCACTAAGGTTCTTTAACAAACCTCTGAGGGCTTCACAGAACGGCTGTATTTATACTGAAATTAAATTACACACAGGTGGACTCTAGTTTACTTCTGAAGGCAATTGGTTCCACTAGATTTTAGTTAGGGGTATCAGAGTAAAGGGGGCTGAATACAAATACACGTCACACTTTTCACATATTTATTTGTAAAAAATTTTGAAAATCATTTAGCATTTTCCATCCACTTCACAATTACCGTATTTATTGGTGTATAACACGCACAGGCGTATAACACGCACCCCAATTTTAGGAGGGAAGTTTAAGGAAAAAAAACGTACATTTTAAATAAAGAACTTTGAAGCAAAATTAGGGTCACAGCTCATCAATGCACCCTGCTCAGTGCCCATCTGCAGCCATTAAATTGACCAACAATGCAGCCTGTTCAGTGCCCATCTGCAGCCTCACCTTTCCCATCATTGCAGCCTCGCCAATGTTGGATTAGCCCTGCTGTCTCCGGGGAAGAGGAGGAGCGTGCGCCGGTGATCTACACAGAGCCGCGATCTCCTATGTACCTGGCGCTCCGTCACTCACAGCCACACCTCCTGGCCCTGCTCATATGATAGACAGAGCAGTGGCCCAATGCGGGGCCAGGAGGCGTGGCTGTAAGTGACAGAGCGCCGGGTACACAGGAGATCGCGGCTCTGTGTAATGCAGCAGCGCTCGCTCCTTTTTCCTCAGAGACAGCAGAGATCGGTGTATAATGAGCACCCATGATTTTACCCTGATTTTAAGGGGGGACAAGTGCGTGTTATACGTCGATAAATACGATATGTGACACTTTGTGTTGGTCTATCACATAAAATCCCAATAAAGTACATTTACGTTTTTGGTTGTAACATGACAAAATGTGGGAAATTGCAAGGGGTGTGAATACTTTTTCAAGGCACTGGAACACTGTTTTAAAGGCAATTAAAGAAAAATCCTATTTCCTATGTATGTAAGTAGATTTACCATAGGAATAGATGGCACCACATTTTGTGAGTAGTCTCCTAAGTGTATTTCACATTAGTGGTAATGCTTTCCGTCCTCTGAAAAGCAATCTGCAATGGTGGTGGTGCTGGTGGCGGTGGTGGAGGGGGGGGGGTGTTTGTGGGGAGAGGAATTTCCATACATGGGTTATTGAAAGCAGTAAATACCTAATAGGGTATCAAACCCTGCCTCCCTGTTACAATTAAGAGAAAAACAAAAGTTTGCCTTGTAATAACAGGGTATGAACATTTGTTCAGGTACTAGACAGGGTTGCTTACTACTTTCATACAAACACCACTCACCGTCTGTGAGTTTATACAGCAGCCATGTATCGATGGTCCCGAAACAACAGTTCCCCTCATCTGCTGCTTGCCGTACCTGCAAGGATAACAGAGAGAGTTACGTTTGTGCTTTTTGTAAATTTCACATTAAGATTTTCAAAGTGATGTTGGGTAAAATAAATAAATAAATTATTTGGTGGATACCATTTATGCACATGCAGTGGGGACGGAAAGTATTCAGACCCCCTTACATTTTTCACTCTTTGTTATATTGCAGCCATTTGCTAAAATCATTTAAGTTCATTTTTTTCCTCAATAATGTGCCCACAGCACCCCATATTGACAGAAAAACACAGAAATGTTCATTTTTGCAGATTTATTAAAAAAGAAAAACTAAAATATCACATGGTCCTAAGTATTCAGACCCTTTGCTCAGTATTTAGTAGAAGCACCCTTTTGATCTAATACAGCCATGAGCCTTTTTGGGAAAGATGCAACAAGTTTGTCACACCTAGATTTGGGGATTCTCTGCCATTCCTCCTTGCAGATCCTCTCCAGTTCTGTCAGGTTGGATGGTAAAGCCACTCCTTCGTTATTTTAGCTGTGTGCTTAGGGTCATTGTCTTGTTGGAAGGTAAACCTTCAGCAACAGTTTGAGGTCACTGAGCACTCTAAAGAAGGTTTTCGTCCATGGTATCCCTGTACTTGGCCGCATTCATCTTTTCCTTGATTGAAACCATTTGTCCTGTCCCTGCAGCTGAAAAACACCCCCACAGCATGATGCTGCCACCACCATGCTTCACTGTTGGGACTGTATTGGACAGGTGATAAGCAGTGCCAGGTTTTCGCCACAAATACCGCTTAGAATTAAGGCCAAAAAGTTCTATCTTGGTCTCATTAGACCAGAGAATCTTATTTCTCACCATCTTGGAGTCCTTCAGGTGTTTTTTTTAGCAAACTCCATGCGGGCTTTGCATTGAGGAGAGGCTTCTGTCGGGCCACTCTGCCATAGGTCCCCGACTGGTGGAGGGCTGTAGTGATGGTTGACTTTCTACAACTTTCTCCCATCTCCCGACTGCATCTCTGGAGCTCAGCCACAGTGATCTTTGGGTTCCTCTTTACCTCTCCCACCAAGGCTCTTCTCCCCCGATAGCTCAGTTTGGCCAGACGGACAGCTCTAGGAAGTGTTCTGGTCATCCCAAACATCTTCCATTTAAGAATTATGGAGGCCACTGTGCTCTTAGGAACCTTAAGTGCAGCAGAATTTTTTTTGTAACCTTGGCCAGATCTGTGCCTTGTCACAATTCTGTCTCTGAGCTCTTCAGGCAGTTCCTTTGACCTCATAATTCTAATTTTCTCTGACATGCACTGTGAGCTGTAAGGTCCTTATATAGACAGGTGTGTGGCTTTCCTAATCAAGTCCACTCAGTATAATCAAACAGCTGGACTCAAATGAAGGTGTAGAACCATCTCAAGGATGATCAGAAGAAATGGACAGCACCTGAGTTGAGTGTCACAGCAAAGGGTCTGAATACTTAGAACCATGTGATATTTCAGTTTTTCTTTTTTAATAAATCTGCAAAAATGTCAACAATTCTGTGTTTTTCTGTCAATATGGGGCGCTGTGTGTACATTAATGAGGAAAAAAAATGAACTTAAATGATTTTAGCAAATGGTTGCAATATAACAAAGAGTGAAAAATTTAAGGGGGTCTGAATACTTTCCGTCCCCACTGTATAAAGGCAAAAGCCACATAACTACACAGTCAACCCACTGCTAAGCTTTGCCTTAAAAATTCCCAGCTGGGTCCAGTTCCTATTAAAAATGGCTGCGGACTCCTTTCATTCCTATAGTTGGTCTGTACACCTGGCAGCCCCAGCCATCCATAGGAGTATGTACCTGGCCATAGGAATGAATGAAGGAAGCAGTATGCACATATAGTACAAGCTGGACATGGCCAAGACTTCTTCTTGGTAAGTATTTAGGTATGCGGCATTCACAGGAGGGGTGGGGGAAGACAAAAGACAACTTCACTTATAGGTGGACAGATTTAAAAAAAGATAATTATACTAAAGTAAATGAAAGGATAAATTCACCTTTGCTATGCGTTATACCCATATTTAAGTTGTAACCTGTAACTCCCCCCCCCCACTTCTTCCCATGTGACAGTGGGCAGGGATCAATTTAAAAAAAGCGTTGCCATGCAGGGCTCCACCCCCACGCCTGTATCATTCATTCACAGCTTCCTGTGAATGAACAAACTACAACGACTATCTGCCATTGCAGCAGTCGGCTTGTAGTTCTCAATGAACTGTGAGGGTGCTGTCTTCAGTAACGGTCTGTCCATATGGGAGGTATAGGCAGACAATTATACTGAGAGTTGTTAGGGGCCTGGCATTGCACCTGTGAGAATGACCATGGGTGCAATGCTCTCTAGGCTCCTATGCTTAAAAGAAGAATAAATTCACTTTTTTCTTCAGAAATATGTGCTTTTTTCCCCAAAAGGTGAACTTGGCCTTTAAACTGGCTTAAAAAAAAAAAAACATTTTTTTTTTTTAAAAAGTGTCGTTTTCCACATTGCTTGTTTTGTCGGAACTCTGGGATCCAGATTGCCCTGGAGATATATCTCTGACATCAATCCACTATGTTTTTCCTTATGTGAGATCAGGACCTAAAATAGAGAACCGTGTCAAAGAGAACAGAGGCTTTCCAAGGACAAAATTTTACATCAGCTACAGCTGACAGAACAGTCATCATAGAGCAGAAGTTGTATTAGTAATCCAAGTCAGTACAGAGACACGAATTACAGTGCAGGAATATAGAGCCACTGTGTGCACGTCAACAGTGACATGAAATAACAATTATATAGTGGAAGCAGCATTTAAATACACAGGATCACTCCACACAAATTTGAAAATTAGCCTTGGAATTCACACGGGGAGGGAAGAAAATCTCCTTGGTCACCGCATCCATATACCTATAGCAGCGGTTTGCTATCCAGCACCTTTATTATTGGTTGTTAAGAAAAACATCTAGTGGTTGATATGAAGGTGCAGTTTTTATTCCCAATCCAGGCCTCTTCTGAGATCATTATCTATTTATGGTGTGACACAGGACGTAACATTCAATAACACCTTCCACTCTCCTTTGTCAGCAGGCTGAGTCACATTTATTTCCACTAACAGATGCTTCAGTCTCAACCAGAAAGTATGGCATATGTAAAACTTTAAGGCTCCATTCACACCTGAGTGTACTGGAGTCGCAGGCAGAATCGTCCAATTCTGCTCGCAATTCCAGATTCGCAGCAAAACACAGAATGCATTTGCGATGCCTTTATTTCTTGATGGCACCCCAAACGTGGTATCGTTTTGCCACGATTGATCGCAGCAAAACACGCCAGACTCTGTGCCAAAATTTGGTACAATGAGCTTCTTTGGCACGTTTTTGGAGTGGAGGGACCCATTCAAGTGAATGGTCCCGTTCCAAAAATGTGTTACAAAAACACACAAAAAAAATAATAAAAAAAAATAAAAAAACCTGGTGCAGCAGGTGTAGCTGCAGTACGCTTAGGTGTGCATAGAGCCTTAGCAAGGTTATAGTTTACTCTGACCATTATGCTCATGAATGAAATATTTTCAGAGTCAGATAAGCAGAACTCCAGTTAAAACTAACAATATATAACTGAATGGCTAGGAAAGTCTCTGGATGGAGGGTGACTTTTAGAATATACACCTTCATTCCAGAGATTTAGGGTCAGTTCACACCCTAGAAACCCAGTCTGGATGCTTCTCTGCATGCACATTTTTGAAGCCTTCCCGTGCGTTTTTGATGCATTCTATCCCCCTCTTTTTTTCTTCACCTTAAATAAGGATGTGTGTTCCAGTGCGTTTTACTGCATTCCAGTACAGTTCAGAAAAAAATGCAGCATGTTCTACTTTTTTTTTTTTCTGGAACTGGAATGCCCTGGAACTGATCACCACTGGTGTGAACTATGCCATTGAATACCATATAACCTACTATCCATGTGTTATTGATGCAGAAAAAAAAAAGGGAACGCAATGGACTGCATGTGGTGTGAACTGGCCCTTACCCCACAGTACTTTTTATGCCACTAGATGTCCTCAGTCTGGTGGCCAGTATTCATATTGAATGAATATTATTATTCAACCTACTTCCTCTGCACCCAGGTCCTCCAGCCCCAGCTTGTGACTGGGCATTGAAAGGGGAAGAGGCACTGTGATGAGCTCAGCTCATCTCATCTCACTCTGTCGCCTTTTTTCTATCAGTATGCTTTTTGGTTGGGCTTACTCCTTGTAGTGCTTCTTCCTTTACTGCTCTCTTATTAAGGGACTACAGAAAGCTGATGCGAGGTCAAAATCAGTTACTAACTTGCAATTTAAACAAACATTAATTTAATAATGTAATAATGATTATTGCTTTAATTTGTGTCTTTTACATCTGCTTATTATTATTATTATACGCGATTTATATAGCGCCAACAGTTTACGCATCGCTTTACAATGTATAGGGGGGACAACACAATTACAGTACAGTTCAATACAAAAGGTACAGGATGGCCCTGCTCGTAGAGCTTACATTCTAAAGGGAGGGGGTGGTGGTACAAAAGGTAATAGCTGCAAAGAATGATTTGATGGGGGTGGCTTAGAATTCAGCTTTTAGGAGGACACCCGGGAAAGAAAACAGTGGCAATCAATGGCTCTAAAACTGAAAGCTGGTTTACAGAAGTATGGGAAGGTTTTTTTCTTGAATCATACTAACCTAGGTGAAGCGATGCTGCATCTTTCCCCTTTCGGCACTAACACTGAGAACCGAGCAATCAAACACCGCTCATAGTTCGGTTCTCAAATCTCCATGAGCAAAGAGCTGATGAATGTCAATCAGCAGCTCTCTGCTCTGCCGCCACCCCCCCCCCCTGCGCTCAATGGAGAGCTGGGCTGTGGAGGGGGTGAGGGGGGCAGGCTCTCAGCGGGTCACTGAGAGGCTGAACCAGGTGCCAGTCCAGGCATGTGGGCGGATCCCAACTATATGGTTGTGCTCTTTCCTGAGCCTGGACCAGCCCTGTGATGTCAGCCGACAGCGGGATTCAGGTCACTGGAGGGCAGAACGAACTGCACTCCTGTAATCCACAGGGGAAGTACAGCCAAATGAGCTTTTGCTGTACTTCTTTTTTAACTCCATCTAATTATATGAAGGACACTATGCTTTAACAATGGCCTTTATTTTAAGCCAACCTTTGAGCAGTAGGCAACAGCCCGCCATGAGCACCATATGCCTGTGTCTGAATGTCAGCAGTATTGCACAGTTGCCCAATTTATTGCAACGCAATAAAACATTTACTATTAAAAAAGGGTCATTCAAGTGTTTTGGTTTTTTTTTTAAACACAAAACTCTCTTACCTAACTATGAGGTGACTGGGTAGGATGTCCATCTACAAGATAGACAGCCTCACTCATTTTTTATACATTTTCCAAACTTAACCAGTCTATATCCTCCAACAAGGTTTTTGCTCTGTGCGAATGGCCCTGCTTACATATTTATGGTCCCGAACCCCAGCTCAATACATCACGACATACTAGTAAAATAGATAACAGAGGGCAGAGCAGGCCTATCACAGTTGAAATGATACTACAGGGCAGTTGAGCTCTGTAGGGTCTTAGACATGATTGGTCCAAACTGTGGGAAAGTATTAAATGACAAATCACCAATGTTCCTACTTTGGATATGCCCAGTCCAATGGCCCTGGAGCATTTCCACATACATTGGTCTGTTTACACCAAATTTTTGGTAATCCAGAATTCCATACGGGTATGCATTGCAAACGTTTCCTATGTTGGAGGGAATCAAACCCCTCTGTCAAACAGGCAGTAGGCCCATCTGGGCTTAAATCTCTTACGGATTTTTAACCCCCGATACTCCTCACCAGGGAAGATGGCTTCACTACCTGCAGCTCTGACATTTTCTAGCCAAGTCTGCAGGGTTTGGGCAGCTTCACAGGGACCTGAAATCTTGAAGCCTTTTGCTTACGAGACTCAGACTGCCCACATCCTATCCCTGAGTTGTACAACATTCTCTTCTCTGGGGCTTGTCCAAGATTGGGACAACCTATCTCTGAATAGGACTGGGATACATCCTTTTTTTTCCTTCAAAACTAGTATAGCTACTCAAGCCCAGGAGGTAAACTTTAAACTTCTGACCAGGTGGTGCAGAAATCCGGCCCTCCTGCATAAAAGTACACTATCAATCTGGGGCTGGAAATGTGAAGAATTGGGTGGCATACTCCTACATTTGGACCTGTCCTCATACACGACCTTTCTGAAATTCCATTTTCCAGCTTTCACCTCATTACGGTCTAAAACCTGCCCAGAAACTCCAGAGGTTGCTCTTTTTTCAATCATACTTGGGTCCGTCGCCCCAAGCAACCGATCAGTAAAGAACCTTGGATAAACCTAGTCCTTTGCCCTGCATCACAAGGGGACATTATACTTATTTAGAACATATCACTGGGTCTTACGTAGTGCCCTGGGTTCCACATTGCTAGACTTTCTGGGCTCCTGAGGCACTATTTGCAGTTTGCTGGCATATTGGGTTTGTATAATGTACCTTCTTTTCATGCAAAGTGTATTGACGTGGTCTTCCTGTACTACAATGTAAGAAACCCAATATTTAAAAAACAAAAAAATAAATAAAAGTAGACCATAACCATAGAATTAATTCTGGTATAGACTTTTGCTGGTATCTTCTTCTTACCTCTGGAATATTCTGTAATACCCAGACCAGACGCAAGGAAACATGTTGAGTAGTAAAGTTGATTAAGCTGGCTGCCAGGAATCTTTTTCTTCGAGTGAAGAAGTGAAGGAACTTGCAAGATCCATGAATTGCCTACAAGAAAAAAAAGTTACCTGGCTATTTAACCAAATAAAATTGCAAATATTTTTATTTTTATTTTAGACAATATACCTGTCATGAACACAAAATAAAAAAGGTAATTACTTTGCTTGAGAATAACTCATCAAGTAGCTACCCATTTAGAAGGTCAACTTTTCTAAAGGATGGAACTTGGGTGGTACATACTGCAAAACTCACTTCATGGCTCATGCAGCCAGATGTATACCTTGTAGATTAAACAAAAAAATGATGTTTTTGTCTTGATACTAACATTACTACACTATGAGGGGTATCTTTGTAGTTTTTCCCATTATGAGCGAGGCACAAGCAGAGGTGGACATGTAAGAGTGTCTTAAAGGAACCTAACCCTCACATTAAGAGGTTTACTGGGTGAAATCCTGAGAGGGCCCCCAGTGGACAGAGGACTCAGGACGGACACCATATGTGGATGATTTCACATATATGCGAAGTCACAAGCATAAGGAAGGTAAGAGTTGAGGTGGAAGCAGATTACACAAGGCACAGATATTTTCACAACGGTGATGGGAAGATTATAACACAAGAGACTTTCTTCTATTCATGTTTATTTACTGTATTCAGTCATCCCATTTACCATTCTTATTGCACTATTGTTTTATTGTGTTTCTGTTCAACCTAACCACTGAATACAGTGATTACACATCATTAATATTGATGTCATATTTAACGGGATAAGAAGACAACCAGTAAGCACATGTTTTTATGTCACACAGGTTGTTTACACAGGTATAAAAAGCTGCGCAACATCACTTTTTGGTTTAATCTACATTTGTAGAATTGTGGGAACACCATTGGATGTGTGCAGCAACTTTTTAAGTTTATGGTCTGTTTTTGGATAACTCGCATACACTTACACCTTATGTATTACTTGCACTGATGTGCTTTAGAAATGTTGAGTTTCTGACAATCTACTCTGTACTATTTAAATTAAATTGAATCGGGAAATTGTTCATGAATGTGCCCAGACTTTTATTACGTCACTGCATGGTGTCTGCTCTAGAAAACGCAGAGAAGTGCATGACAACGCACTGTGTGAATATGTGGTTTTAATTGCCTCAGTTTAAATACCCTATGGGCTAGAAAAGAATGGGAATATTTTCACTGTGAAGCTATACACAATCTTGTGACAGATTGCAACTACCGTGTTTCCCCGAAAAAAAGCCCAGGTCTTCTATTAATTTTGGCAACAAAAGACCCAGTAGGGCTTATTTTCAGGGTACGGCTTGTCTTCTCTCCCCATCTTCCTCCCTGCCTGTCAGGAATCTCCAGTGAAACTGAGTAAAAGTGCTTGCAGAAATCCACTTCTGTGACCCGCCTGATAGGTCTTTCCCACTCCAAGCACTGTAGAGGGAGAAGGCCCTGATATCCCCTACTGACAGCTGGAGAGGAGAGGAGAAGAGGAGAGCAGCAGGGGATCAGCTGAGCGCTGCTCTGCGCTTCCATGACCCACCTAAGCTGTCTTCTCCGCTCCGGGCACTGCAGGGGGGGGGGGCGAGATTCCCCGCTGTCAGCAGGGGATCAGCTGAGTGCCGAGCGGTGCTGTAACAAAGGTATTTATCACAAATAGATTACAGAAACATACACAGCTTACATGATATGATACTGTAATACAGTGCATTTTAGGATTTTACAACCACTTTAAACTAGGGTTTATTTTCGGGGTAGGGCTTTTTGCAGCCCTCTCCGAAAAATCACAGTAGGGCTTATTATCGAGGTAGTTCTTATTTTCGGTGGAAAATGGTACTAGAGGAGCCATTAAAAGTTCTGAACCATAGTCCTGAAACTTTGGGCACTGGTAATTTATTTGCTCTAATGCTCCTAGTAGATGATGCTGGGTCTTTTTAAGGGGGAGTTTACACAACATGAATAAGACTACACCAAGGGGGACAAGACCATTGACTATACTGGGAGAGGTATGGTCAAAAATGTACTTATCCCCTAAAAAGGCAACACAGTCCAGGTAGGTGGAACAAGCAGAATGCAGATTCTGCTTGAGATTATCATGCCATGATGATTGTCATGACATGTGCGGCCGCGGGTTCTTGCCTGGGGGTCTGGTGAGTTTCCGGACCCAAAGACGCACCAGACCCTTTTTCAAATCTGGACCGCGGCCGCCCCGGAGATGTTGGATGCGGGGATAATAAACATACAAATTAAAAAAAAAATTCCCTTTCTCAGTTTAGGCTGATATGTATTTTACATATTTTTGGTAAAAAAAAACCAACACGCAATAAGCGTATATTGATTGGTTTGCGCAAATAGTATAGTGTCTACAACATAGGGGATAGATTTATGGAATTTTAAGTATTTTTTTTTTACTAGTAATGGTGGCGATCTGCGATTTTTAGCGGCACTGCGACATTGCGGCAGACAGATCGACACTTTTGAGAAAAGTATGGAGCAGAGAGCCAGTACTAGCGCCGCTCATCCTTCTGGTGAACTGGCAAGCACCAGTGGCCTAGTACATCCTGGTCATACATCCAGCACTGCAGTAACACGTGGTGACGTGGCCAGTCCCATAAGTGCAGTTCAAGCTGGTGCGCTGGCTAGCACGAGTAGTGTCCCGCAGCCACCAACAAGACAAACACAGGCCAGTCAAGCCCATAGTGCCCTTTCCGCTGCATTTGCCAATCCTAATTGGGAGCCCACCACTTCTGCAGTGCCCGTACTTCCCCCATTCACTGGCCAACCCCGAATTCAGATGGAAACAGTTGATTTTACATCACTTGATTTGTTTTCGCTGTTTTTCACGGAAGATCTCTAAAGATCTATTGTGGATCAAAGCAATTTGTCAATTCATCGCCGCTAATCCCCAGTTGACCCCTGCCAGAGAATGGAAACCCCTTACGGTTTCTGAATTTAAGACCTTTCTGGGCTTATCCCTCCTCATGGGCATAACTAAAAAAAAAGTGAGTTGCGGTCATATTGATCTACTGACCCAATTTACCATATACCTGTGTTCTCTGCATCCACGGCCAGGACACGACATGAGCAGATCTTGCAGTTCATGCATTTTAAGGACAATGAACTGTCGTCCTCGGGGTGACCCTGATTTTGATCAGCTCCACAAAATTCGTAAACCACTTCAACCAACAGTTTGCAGCCTTGTTTACTCCTGATCAAGTTGTCTGCGTTGAGTCCCTGATTACATTTTCTGGCCGCTTGTCTTTCAAACAGTATCTTCCCAGCAAGCGTGCCAGATATGGGGTCAAGTTGTATAAGCTCTGTGAAAGGGCAACAGGCTATACATATAGTTTTATGGTTTACGAGGGGAAAGATAGTCAACATGGAGCCCAGGAACTCCCCAAACTACATAGGGAGCTCTGGTAAGATTTTGTGGGACTTGGTGTCAACCTTATTCGGAAAGGGGTACCACTTGTAGGTGAACAATTATTACACGAGCATGTCACTTGTTTGATCATGGAATTGGTGCATGTGGCACCGTGCAATCTAATTGTCGGGGCTTACCCCAGCAGCTTGTAGAATCCTGACTTAGGCTGGGGGAAAGAGCCTGCTTGAAGTGTAATAATTTGCTCGCAGTGAAGTGGAGGGATAATCGGAATGTTTTCGTTCTGTCCTCCCTTCACGCAGACACGACCGTCCAAATTCAAACGGCGACTGGTGTTGTGGAGAAACCCCTCTGTGTCCACGAATACTATCTAAATATGGGAGAGGTGGACCTCAACGACCAGTTGTTGGCGCTGTACCCAATTGCGCGTAAGGCCAGAGGCTGGTACAAAAAAGTGTCTGTATACCTATTTCAATTGGCTCTGCTGAACGCTTATATGCTATACAAAGAGACAGGATGAACTGGATCCTTCCTTAAATTCCAAGAAGAGATCATCACAGCCCTTCAGTTTCCAGATGGTTCTGCTGCCCAACTTCCCAATGCAAATGCAGTGAGCCGGCTGTATGAGAGGCACTTTCCAGAAGTCCTCCGTGGTACCTCAGGCCAAAGAACACCTCAAAAAAGATGTTGTGTCTGTAGGAAACACGGATAGAGGCATGACACCCGCTTTTATTGTCCCTCCTCTCCTAACTAATCTGGTCTCTGCATCGGTGAATGTTTCCAACGCTACCACATACTAGTCGAGTATTAGCATAGGGTACAGCACTGCACAGTCATAGGACACACTTTCACAGGGTTTCCAAAGATGCCATCGCATTTTTAGAGACCCGAACCTGGAACCTTTACAGTTACAGTTACGAATGAAAGTGTAAAAAAAAATAAATTATACAATAAAAAAGCCAAAAATAGTTGTCATTTTATTGTTCTTCTCTCTCTATTGTTCTGCTCGGTTTCACTGTATTTTATAACTGCAATGTTTTAATGTTACTATGTTTTATCATGTTTACTTTGCAGGTATGTAATTATTTTATACCTTACTGTTTACTGTGTTTTATTGTTAACCATTATTTTCTTTGTAGGTACGCCATTCAGTTGCAGCACTGATTTATTTATCTTGACAGCAACAGCGTTTGCTCTCACAATATGCAAATCAGCGACTTCAGCTCTGTAGGAGGTGATTTCACCACCACAGTTAAAAAAAGAGCATATATGGCGAAGCGCGGGGGCAGGGGAGGAGGGGCAATTTTCTCCTAACATTAGGGACGGATTGCCCCCATGCTTCGGCATATATTTTTTAGGCACAGATTGCAATAAAAAAATAAGTTGTTTTATTGAGTTAATGTTTTATTGTTACCATTGTTTGCTTTTCAGGTACACCATGGTACTGCAGCTTTGATTTATTTATCTTGACAGCAACAGAGTTTGCTCTCACAATACGTAAATCAGCGACTCCAGCGCTGTAGGATGCAATTTCACCACCACAGTTAAAAAAAACAAAAACGGTGCATGTATGCCCATTATTGGAAGTGGGTGGATGTAGGGCGGTATTCTAATAGTGGGCATACCCCCCGATCAATCTCTTTTTTCCATTCAGCCCACAGGCTGCATGAAAAAAAAAAAAAAAAAGAACATTACAATATATGCCCAACAAGGACCAGCAACGCACTGGTATGTTGCTGGACTTTGAGTGGTTATACCAGAATAATGCCTGCAGGTTTAGGTATCATTTTGGTATCGTTCTTTTCAGCCAGCGGTCGGCTTTCATGTAAAAGCAATTCTAGCAGCCAATTAGCTGCTAAAACTGCTTTTACAAGCAGTGCGAGTAAACGTCTCTCGGGCTCTCCTGTCCCACCGGGGAACCTGATAATGCAGCGCAGTGGTTCCGCCAGCTGACCATAGAGCTGATCGGAGACCAGAAACAACCGGAAGATACAAGCATTTCATGACTTCGGTTTCACCGGATATAAACAGCGCAATTGGGAAATTGGGAAAGCATCCTATCACACTGATCTTGCTGTGGTCTGATGCTTTGAGGGCAGAGGAGAGATCTAATAGACCCCAATTTTTTTAGTACCTGTCACTACCTATTGCCATCATAAGAGATATTTACATTCTCTGTTATAACAATAAAAATGATTAAAAAAAAAAAAAAAAAAAAAAAAATGAGAGTAACAGTGTAAAAATAAAATAAAAAAGCAAAATAAATAATAACCCCCCCTTCTCGTGCGCAAAGGCGAACGCAAGCGTCAGTGTCACGTTATATAAACAGCAATTGCACCATTCATGTGAGGTATCACCGCGATAGTGAAGTAATTTTAGCAGTAGACCTCCTCTGTAAATCTAAAGTGGTAACCTGTAAAGGCTTTTGAAAATGTATGTAGTTTGTCACCGCTGCACGGTTGTGCGCAATTTTAAAGCATGTCGTGTTTGATATCTATGTACTCTGTATTAAATCATCTTTTATATTTTAGCAAACATTTGGGCAATATAGAGTGTTTTAGTGCATTAAAATTAAAAAAAGTGTTTTTTTCCCAAAAAAATTGCGTTACAAAAAAAATCGCTGCGCAAATACAGTGTGAAAAAAAAATAATTGCAACACTCAACATTTTAATCCCTTCTCGGAACAAAGCATTATTGTCCCTTACCAATAATGACACCATTATCTTTAAAAATGCCGACAAAGGGGGCGGCATAGTCATCCAGAACCGCACCAATTACATTAATGAAGCCAACAAGCTACTCTCAGATTCCATTACATACCAAAAACTCAGCAAAAGATCCTCTGCCTGAGTTCAAGGTAGAGGCACATTGTTTAATTGATGAGGCCGTTCACTCTAACATCATTGACAAGGCGGAGGCATCCTTTCTTAAAAGTTTTTTTTACAACACCCCTTACTTCTATCACATTCCCAAAATACACAAAAATCCCCTCTGTCCCCCCGGGCCACGGCACACATGAATAGCTACAAGCCTACAAATGGGAAAAAAATTACATCTGGATGTCTCTGGACGGTAACTCTTTATACACACCCATTCCTCACCGTTTGGCTTCACAGCCTTAAAACACTTCTTGTCACAGAACCCTTACGAGCCAAGGCCAAATCCAATTTTGTTTGGAAGCAACTAAATTTTGTTTAACTCAAAATTATTTTAATTTCAACAACCAATTCTTCCTACAAACACAAGGCCCCGCTATGGGTGCTAATTTTGCGCCATCATATGCCAACCTGGCCATGGGGCTGTTTGATCCCAATACATATGGCACAATAATCCTTTTTCCAAAAACCTAATCTTTTTTGGTCACTACATCAATGATATCCTAATCATCTGGGGCGGGCCTAATGAATCCATTATAGAGTTTGTGGCACATTGCAACAACAATCCACATGGGCTATCCTTTACACACGTCACAGGCTCACACAAGCTGTTTTTCCTGGATTTAGAACTATACTACATTGGAGATACTATACACGCCAAAAATTACTGTTTCACCACTCAATATCATACAGAGCACAAAAAATTGGAACAAATTCTCAAAAAAAACATTGGAACATATTGTTGGAAGATCCTCACCTTCAACCTCTTCTCCCAGAACATCCATGAGTCACGTACAGGAAAGCCCCTAATCTCAAAAACAAAATAGCCCCAAGCAAACTCAAACACAAGCATTGCACTCCCTCTGCTAAACGCTGCCTTATTCCCATTGTTGGCATGTATAGGTGCAACAAACCCCTGTGCAAAAGTTGTGCGTTGAAACATGGGAAAAAAGTGTTGCAAAAGGGAAAACTTACAAGTTTGGTGAATGAACTGCTCTTCTGACTATGCAGTATATTGCTTAAGTTGCCCCTGCAATATATTATACATAGGACGTACTATGCGTCCACTCAGAGAAAGATTTGGAGAACATCGTAGGTGGGTAGAGGGAGGCATTGACAAACACAGTGTTCCTCGCCACTTTGCCAAATACCATCAGGAATCATCTGTAGGTCTAGAGGTGTGAATAGTAGAACAGATTTCCAGAAACCTCTCTGAGGCCGAAAGATTTCACAGGCTTTGCGAACACGAGACTTTCTGGATCCATTCTCTAAAAACCCTCTCACCTGGCGGCTTGAATGAAGAATTAGAGGTGTCCACTATTTTAGAACACCATAATATTAACTTTCCATGTCCCCTGCCTCCTCCTCCCCCCATTTTTTTTTTCTGCAGATCATCATAGTCTGTCATGTGATCCATGAGCATGACATATCGGGGGTGGTGGGATTCCCAGATCAGTAAGTAAATGTATCTGACATTGGTACCAGGATACATGTGTTTTAAGACCTATCTTTCCTATCTAATAACTCACAATAATATATACATATACAATTCAATTCTACACTGCGGAACACCATCCCATGTTCTGCATCTATGAGTCACAATTTACACATCTTATATAAAATCTAACATATTATTGTTTTTTTCCCCCTTTTCATATCATATACTCATTTTACTCATAATAATGAGACCCCTGCTCCTATCCTGTGGAATACTATCCACAAATTTAATTAATTTTTTATATAAAATCTGCAAATTTTTTATCAGACAATATCTGGTTATAGCCCATTTACATAAAGGTTACTTAAACATAACCAGTGGTATCATATTAATACTGTATAAAATGGCATTTCAGATATACCCAATTACAGTCTAAAAGCCCCCCCCCCCCTTTCCTAATATTTACTACATATCACTAGTGTGATATAATTTCCATCTATATTACAATATACTTACTTCCATATCACAAATGCATATTGCCATTGCCTTTTTGAATGCACATATGGAATATGTGGAATATACATATGTATGTGTATTTTTCTCTCCGAGAATGTATTTTTCCTCTATCCATTTATTGTTTAATGCTTACTAAAAATGCTGCCTGTAGCAATACGAACTTTCCACTAGATGGCAGCACAAGGTATATATAAATACTAATACATCCAGCTCATCTGAACTAGCTTGAAAAAGGAGCGCGCATTCCTCCCACCACCAGGGTGCGCCAGCCCAGAAACATGTTGCGATCAAGCCTGCGAGGTCATCCCCTTTAGCACTGCGATCCAGGAAGCGTTCCAAGCCTTTCTCCAGCATCATACCATCTTCCTGCCGGCCGGGAGAGCCCACAGAGCGGCTGAGATAGCATACCATCTACTGACCAGTGTGATGTATGCCCCACGGAGTGTTTACCCACAGATGTACCCTTCCTTGTTTACCTAGATTAAGTTACTATGTGTTTTTATTAGTACACACTTTACAGTCTAATTCAGAGGCGCCTGCATTTGTTTTTTCCACCATTTTAATCTGTGGGGCCTTTGCTTTAAAAAAATATATAAATATTGGGGGGTTCAAAGTAATTTTCTAGCAAAAAAAATAATATATTTTCATGTAAACATGAGGATCTTCTTTTTACATTGTTGATTTTTCCCCCAGATTCCTAATGCCACTACTTTACTGGAAGCGGCAGTAGCTACTGCTCAGGAAACTCTACTGAATATGGTGTACTGGAGGGGGGTCCTAGGTAGGTTAGGTGGGTTCTGTTCTGGCACTCCCTCGTAGGGAATTTTATCAATGTGCTTAAAGGAGGGGTGATGAGCCCCTATGGCTGTCCCCAAATAGTCCTCTGTGGTGCAATAAATAAATGCAAAAGTTATTTAAATTGGAGGATGGATATATATGGGCTAGGTATGGTGTTAAGTATTTGTATCACATATATCAGGATGGTAGGTTGCCCTCCTTTGCGCAACTGAGGGAGCAGTTTGGCATACCCAACACTTGGCATTTCAGATATGCTCAGCTGCATTGTGCAGCTGTGACACAGTTTGGGGGGGGTTAGGGTCCAAAATACGTCTCTGGAAAAGGTCCTGCTTGATCCTGATACAGTCAAATGCATTTCCAGATACTATAGGGAAGTGGGCCCTGGGAACCCTGGATTGACTGCCAGGACTAGGTCCTCCTGGGTGGCTGTCGCAACGGAGTTGTCTGAAGAGCTGTGACAGGAGGTTCTGGATACATATCTTATCTGTTATATCCTCCACGGATAGAATAATCCAGCTTGGATACCTTCACCAAATATACTACACACCAGACTGTTTTGAATGCACAAAACAGACTCTGCAGAGTGTCACAAATGTAAGAGGGCAGATGGAACTTTTATTCACATGGTATGGGAATGCCCTAGAATACATCCTCTATGGTCCAGCGTGACTGAATTCATCTCTGATAACTTTGACCTTCCTAACATATGTTCTCCTTTACGTTGCCTCCTGGGTGTCTTTGACCAAGAGGAGGCAAATGTACATACTAAGTTTAATAATAAAATAATAGCCCTGCGCCAACCAAATATGTACGATAAATACTACTGCAAACACTGAAGGAAATGTCAGAACCTAAAAATATAATGTAAAATATAAAATCAAGATAGTGCCGCGCTGTAAATTAAATAAAGTGCAAAGGTGCTTAATAATAAATGCACTAAAAAGAGACAATTCTTGTGGTATAAAAAAATATAAAGGGTATCCTTGAAAGAATACAGATAATAAATGTATCACATGTTAATCTTATTCCTCTTTAAATGAAAACAGTGGTAAAATAGTGTGATAAAAATATCCGTATAAATATAGGCAAAAACAAAATCCTTTTCATAAGTGGAGAAATGAATGGACTGAATGTGTTCGTGACAAGTCTTTAAAAGTAAAGTGCAGGATGTATGGTGACTGTATAATAATATCAGTAAACAAGAATAAAGTGCAGGTAGTGACTTCTTGTCTTCTGTGCAGCGCGATATGTGGATGTCCCCTTACCTTACTGCTGTAAGGTAACAGCATGTGGATATGTCTTTCCTATGGAACCAGTGTGTCCCCTGGCAATCGTCCCAGTCTGGTGTCTCCGGCTCTGTTGGTATGTGTTTCTGATCTGTAATCAGAGTCCCCTTTTTGTGTCTCTGTGTCTGGATCAGGTAAGCCTTGTAGTAGGGCATGAGGGGGTGTAAGGAACAGGAAGGATGCTCGATAGTGTAGTGGTTTGAAAGATTTATTTGGTAACAGCAAAGTTAAACAGGTACTCACACTAAGATGTATCAAACAGGCAAAAATAAAAACGAGCAGGGGAGCACGTCACTTCAGGTGTGTCGTGTTCCCGGCGCGTGTTCGTCACAGTCACATAACTTCATCAGGGAATAACTGGAGGCATAGGAAGTGTCTTTTTATATGTGGGTTAATTTGAATATGTAGCGGCCATTTTCTTGTAGCTCCGGTCGCCGGAAGTGGAGCAATGGCCATTTTTTGGGTGGATGTTCAACCATAACAATGTCAACATCCACTCAGTGGCCATTTTCCAGGAACTGTGCCGGCGGCTATTTTCTTCAAGAAATCTGGCCGTAATACATAAACAAATGGTGTTGCATAGTAACAGGGCTCCTAATTTTAATACAGAGAGACACTGTGAGCAATATATAGCTTGCGGCCATAGTAAAATACATATACCTGGCAAACAACAAATGACTGACAAGGCTTAAAGATACAATATAGATAAAAGGGTTTATAGATAAAAATGCTGCTCGTTTTTATTTTTGCCTGTTTGATACATCTTAATGTGAGTACCTGTTTAACTTTGCTGTTACCAAATAAATCTTTCAAACTACTACACTATCGAGCATCCTTCCTGTTCCTTACACCCCCTCATGCCCTACTACGAGGCTTACCTGATCCAGACACAGGGACACAAAAAGGGGACTCCGATTCCAGATAAGAAACACATACCAGCAGAGCCGGAGACGCCAGACTGGGACGATTGCTAGGGGACACACTGGTTCCATATTAAAAGACATACCCACATGCTGTTACCTTACAGCGATAAGGTAAGGGGTCATCCACATATCACGCTGCACAGAAGACAAGAAGTCACTTACCACCTGCACTTTATTGCAGAGAGTGGCCACCAACACTTTATTCTTGTTTACAAATATTACACACATTCACCATACATCCTGCACTTTACTTTTAAAGACTTGTCACAGACACATTCAGTCCATTCATTTCTCCATATATGAAAAGGATTTAGTTTTTGCCTATATTTATACGGATATTTTTATAACGATATTTTATCACTGTTTTTATTCAAAGACGAATAAGATTAACATGTGATACGTTTATTATATTTATTCTTTCAAGGATACCCTTTATATGTTTTTTATACCACAAGAATTGTCTCTTTTTAGTGCATTTATTAATGAGCACCTACCTTTGCACTTAATTCTGCATATTTGCAGATTATTTAATTTACAGCGCAGCACTATCTTGATTTTTTATATACGAAGTTGTTCCTCGGGATTCTATACTTTTGAGTGCGAAAACGTATCTCCCGGAGATGGTGTATGACAAACAATTGACATTAGGGATGTGAGTAAAGACAGTGAATGCTGATGTGCTTTTATATCGGATGATGTATGAGGCCAGGGGGCTCCCAAGAAATTCAGGAAGGTATGGTTTAGGTGGGTTGACTCAAAGAATACACCGGATGAGGATGGGGCTCAGAGCGGTGAACAAACTTAAAAGCAAGAGCCAGCTGGAGAGGTAACACTGGAGGGTGAGAGTATGAGTGTACTACACTGAAAATTTGGAGATTGAGGGGGATTAAGGAATTTGCACGCTATCCTACTATCTACGGTCTGAGTCTTAATGGTGGGACACCGGAGGTGGGGAGAGGCGGAGGAGTTGACCCTCATGGGAGGGGACGGATACCTCTTCCTCCTAAAGGCATTGTTGGGGCTTGAATTGTTTGTTTTTGATTGTTGTTTTGGTTTCATTAATAAAAAAAAATAGAGTGTAAATACTATACAGGGTTATGGTTGGGATTCAGGACTATGTACTCACAGAATGATGGTGCTGATATCCTTGACTGAATGACTGTGAATTTATTGCTACCTGTATGTATTACTCACCTGGTGTTTTGTATGTACCAATTTTGTTATGCTAAATAAAAATTAAAAAAAAAAAAAAAAAAAAATGTCAGGATTACTGGTGGCACAGGTCGGGTGGTTCACCAACAAATACATCTAAAAGAACCCATCTTAAATCTGGAAAGGCCTGCATTTAGCAGTTCCTGGAGCGTGGTACTAGTCCTTCTGTGCTGTTATTGCAGGTGTCAGTACACTTTGTCAACCACTGAGGTCATTTCTGAAGTACGTTAGTGATAAGCAAAGGCCATTTGGCAATTATCCTGGGCCAGCCTTGCATAGTGCCTTGAAAAAGTATTCATACCCCTTCACATTTTGCCATGTTACAACCAAAAACGTAAATCTATTTTATTAGGATTCTATGTGATAGACCAACACAAAAGAGGTACATAATTGTGAAGTGGAAGGAAAATGATAAATGGTTTTCCAATTCTTTTACAAATAAATATGTGAAAAGTGTGGCAAGCATTTGCATTCAGCTCCCTTTATTCAGATACCCCTAACTAAAATCTAGAGGAACTAATTACCTTCAGAAGTCACCAAATGACACAAGACCAGCTAGCAGACGACCCTCTTCCTATGCTATTTCATGATACAGAAATCAGTGGGATTCTATAAATGCTTCGTATTGCCTCACCTTCTTAATGCAAGCAAATGCCTTATCCCACTTCACTGGAAATCTCAGGTGATACCTATTGTCAAAGAATGCTTACAGAAAGTGCAAGATATTGAGGCTGGAGGAGTGGGGACATCGTTGTGCTGACACGTACACAAAATTTTATAATTGTTGGGACCTGTGGTTAGACTTTCTTTCCTCTGACGTGTATAAACAATTAAATGTTGTAAGTATGCATTCTTGCTTCACTACAATTTTTTTTTTTTTTTTTAACATACTTTCTAGACCAGAGGCATGTTGACCAGGAACTGTGTGCTTACACTGTGTTTTATGATCAGTAAAGCTTTATTGTATCTTTGGCCCCCCTCCCTTTTTCCGTGGAGTAGGTAGGCGAACCTACCTACCTTCGCCCAACCCTTTGGTTAGTCCTCATAGCTTTCTAATACGAACTCCCTTCTTTTCTACCCCTCCTTCCTGTGTTCCCCCTACTTTCTTCTGCCCCTCCCATCCCCCCCCCCCCCTCTACATTCCTACTCATTATTTCTATGTTTGTTGATTGTTGACGGGTTTTCCAAACTTATCTAGTCTATGATTGACAGTGTTATTTCCCCATCCCGCATATGAGATGCTATATTGATGTCTTCTTGTAGACAACTTGCATGTTACTTGGGGAATGTACCTTTTTTTCATCTCTTGTTATATTGAAAATAGAAATATAAAAATAAATATTTAAAAAAAAAAAAAAAAGAAGTCACCAAAATAGAGTCCACCTCTAATTTAATCTCAGTATAAATACAGCTGTTGTGTGAAGCCCTGAGAGATTTGTTAAAGAACCTTCGTGAAAAAAGTTATCATGAAGGCCAAGGAACACACCAGACAGGTCAGGGATGAAGTTGTGGAGAAGTTTAAAGTAGGGTTAGGTTATAAAAAAATATTCCAAGCTTTGAACATCTCATGGAGCACTGTTCAATCCATCACCTGAAAATGTAAAGAGTATGTCACAACTGCAAACCTACCAAGACACGGCCGTCCACCTAAACCAGTGATGGTAAACTTTTGCACCCATGATGTTTTGGAACTACATTTTCCATGATGCTCATGCACTCTGCAGTGTAGTTAAGCATCATGGGAAATGAAGTTCCAAAACATCTTGGGTGCCAAGGTTCACCATCACTGACCTAAACTGACAGGCCACACAAGAAGAGCATTAATAAGAGAAGCAGCTAAGAGGCCCATGGTAACTGGAGAAGCTGCAGAGATCAACAGCTCAGGTGGAAGAATCTGTCCACAGGAAAATTATTAGCCGTGCACTCCACAAATCTGGCCTTTATGAAAGAGTGGCAAAAAGAAAGCCATAAGAAGTCCCATTTGCAGTTTGCGGGAAGCCATGTGGGGAACACAGCTAAGCATGTGGAAGAATGTGCACTGGTCAGATGAGATCAAAATGTAACTTTTTGGCCTAAAAGCAAAACGCTATGTGTGGCGGAAAACTAACACTGCACATCACCCTGAACACACCATCCCCACTGTGAAACATGGTGGTGGCAGAATCATGTTGTGGGGATGCTTTTCTTCAGCAGGCACTGGGAACTTGGTCAGAGTTGATGGGAAGATGGATAGAGCCAAATACAGGGCAATCTTAGAAGAAAACATGTTAGAGTCTGCAAAAGACTTGAGACTGGGGCACAGAGGTTTACCTTCCAGCAGGACAATGACCCTAAACATACAGCCAGAGCTGCAATGGAATGGTTTAGATCAAAGCATATTCATGTGTTAGAATGGTCCAGTCAAAGTCCAGACCTAAATCCAATTGAGAATCTGTGTCAAGACTTGAAAATTGCTGTTCACAGATGCTCTCCATCCAATCTGACAGAGCCAGAGCCATTTTGCGATGAAGGACAGGCAAAAATGTCACTCTAGATGTGCAAAGCTGGTACAAACATACCCAAAATAACTTGCAGCTGTAAATGCAGTGAAAGGTGGTTCTACAAAGTATTAACTCAGGGGGGCTGAATACAAATACACTCCACACTTTTCACATATTTATTTGAATTTGACCATTTATCCTTTTAATTCCACTGCACAATTATGTGCCACTTTGTGTTAGCCTATCACATAAAATCCCAATGACATACACTTACGTTTTTGGTTGTAACATGACAAAATGTGGAAAATTTCAAGGGGGTATGAATACTTTTTCAAGGCACTGTAATAACAATCTTTATTCATCTGCAAATGTGGTAAAATTGTAAGGTGGTATGTGCAGTAATAGCTAAATGCAATTACACATAATCGAGCAAAAGGCACATCAAACAATTTCCATGATTAGGAGTCCAGCATAATCCAGCATATTGCAGATATTGGTGGAGTGATGGTGCCAAATCGAACATTCTTTTATCTAAACTCTGGGCATTTCATAGACCATTGCTGCCCTCCTTGTAGTGTTTGTTTTATACAATAAAGAATGCAGGAATAACAAATTAAAAGTCTCAAAGTCAGAAGAATCAGACCCCCCCATATACTATTGTCATCAGACGTAAAAGTCTGGGAATTCAGGAGGCTCGGGCATTCACCATTGGAGTACATGAAAGACAGATAACGGTTTGTCGGATAATACCAGACTGCCTTCAGCTATCATTTTCTAAACAGGCAAAAAAAAAAAAAAACACACAATAAAAGCACCAGGTTTTTGAAACTTTTTTTTTTTGCATGTCATGCTCACGTAATCGGCTCGCTGTTTCCCCTAGCAGTTCTCTAAACACTGGGACTTATCAGGTGATTATAACAGGTAGTCTCACCTCCTTAACACATGGTGAAAAAGTAGGGATTATAATGTATGGGGTACAGAATATGTAACAATTGTTATGAAAAGTTGCACGGGGGGGACTGATTGTCTAAGGCCCCTTTCACACTGGGGCGGGGGCTTTGGCGGTAAAGCGCTGGTATTGTTAGCGGCGCTTTACCGTCGGTATTCGGCCGCTAACGGGGCAGTTTTACCCCCCGCTAGCAGCCGAGAAAGGGTTAAAAACCACCGCAAAGTGCCTCTGCAGAGGCGCTTTGCCGGCGGTATAGCCACGCTGCCCTATTGATTTCAATGGACAGGAGCGGTGTATACACCGCTCCGAAGATGCTGCTGGCAGGACTTTTTATTCCGTCCTGCCAGCGCACCGATCCAGTGTGAAAGCCCTCGGAGCTTTCACACTGGAAAGAAAGCAGCGGCACTTTCGGGTCGGTTTGCAGGCGTTATTTTTAGCGCAATAGCGCCTGCAAACCGCCCCAGTGTGAAAGGGGCCTAACCGATGAAAAAAAAAAAAAAAAAACCAAACAGAATTTTCCATAAATTTCCAGTAAGAAACACTGATCTTTTATTGGGGTAGAGGTCGGTGTTTAACTTTTTTTTTTTTGGTGGGAAGGGAAGTTGCATGTCTGGTGCTTAAATGCATGTGGGTGGAGCACGAATACTGACAGGTTGCTATGCATCATGTACTGCTGTAATTTCCAAAAATTCCCTGTTGATAAATAAAGTTTATTTTGTTATTGCATTGTGATCATTTCTCAATTTATAAAAGGATGTGTTTCCTCTCTGCTTATTCCTGGCAGTTCGTATACTTCTGCTTGTGGTTACTGGGGTGCCACTCCTCTTTATCTTTATTTTTCTTTTAGCTTGAAGCTGAATGATGATTCACCAAGTCATGACTATGAATCATTACAGGACAGTCTATGGGTTTTCATTCAACATTGAGAGACGCAAGCCAAAAAGACTGCCCCATGTACATAAATGCAAAACTATACACTGAGACCAGGCTATTACAGTATTACATTATAAAATTATTTACAATTATTCTGATTGGTTTCAAAAAAGATAGCTTCTGACTTTTTTTTTTCTAGTCTCCCTGGAAAATATCATGCCTCGTACACACGTTTAGATAATCCGATGATAAAAAAAAAACTTTTGGATTGATAGTCTGATCGTTAATACACAGCTTTCTACAGCCGATCACGACAGTCCGTCCAACAAAATCCAAAGGGACAAACACAAAAACTTTGCTCAGACGATAGCCCAGCCAAACGACAATCGTTTAACCGCTTCAGCCCTGGAGGATTTTATCCCTTCCTGACCAGAGCACTTTTTGGGATTCGGCACTGCGTCGCTTTACTGACAATTGCGCGGTCGTACGATGTTGTATCCAAACAAAATTGACGTCCTTTTTTCCCCACAAATAGAGCTTTCTTTTGGTGGCATTTGATCACCTCTGCGGTTTTTATTTTTTGTGCTATAAACAAAGAGCGACAATTTGGAAAAAAAAAAAAACAATACTTTTTGTTATAATAAATATCCCCCAAAAATGTATAATTTTTTTTTTCCCCTCAGTTTAGGCCAATATGTATTCTTCTACATATTTTTGGTAAAAAAAAAATTGCAATAAGCGTATATTGATTGGTTTGCACAAAAGTTATAGCGTCTACAAAATAGGGGACAGTTTTATGGCATTTTTATTATTCTTTTTTTTTTTTTAATTGAGTAATGGCGGCGACCTACTGACACCACTGTCATTTATACAGCGATCAGTGCTATGAAAATGCACTGATAACTATGTAAATGACACTGGCAGGGAAGGGGTTAACCACTAGGGGGCAATGAAGGGGTTAAGTGTGTCATAGGGAGTGATTCTAACTGTTGGGGGGGCTACCTAGGACATGACAGCAATCACTGCTCCCGATCACAGGGAGCATTGAATCTCTGTCAGGACACAAGGCAGAATGGGGAAATGCCTTGTTTACATAGGCATCTCCCTGTTCTACCTCTCCACACCGCAATCGCAGGCCGCCAGGGAACAGAGTACCGGGACCCATGGGCGCGTGCACACCCGAAAGGGCGGCAAATTTAAAGGGACGTACCTGTACGCCCATTTGCCTGCCTGTGCCATTCTGCCGACGTACATCTGTGTGCGGCGGTCGGCAAGTGGTTAATGCGTCTGCTAAAAATCGATAGACAAACACCACGCATCATTGCAAGCCCGAAAATAACCCGGAAGGAGATGGGCGAACAATACGAACTGAAATAGCCAAAGGGTGTGGCAGATACGGGGGGGGGGTCACACGTATTTGACTTCATTTCCAATATGTAGCTACGCAAACAGGAAGGTTTTCCAGAGTCGTACGAATAAATAATCAATCGCACATTTTGTATTTAAAGGGATACATTGTTTATGCATTTTTGTTCCGCTTTAAGGGCTGGTTCACATCATGAATTGCACAGGAATGCGCTGTGCGTTCCTGTGCGATTCACATGTGATCTGAGTGCAGTGTGATTTCAGCCCTTTCATTTGATTGGGCTAAAATCACACTGGACTGCACCAAAAGTAGTGCATGCACTACTTTAAAAAAAAATGCACAGCAACCGGATCGCATTGTTCTAGTGTGAGCTGGCCCTTTAAACACTAAAAGCACATGAAAAAGTCAGCAGTGTGAAAAATCCCTTACAGTCTCCCTAAACGTAACATCTTTTTCTTGATTTGGAAGCTACAACATGGCAGTAATAACTAACACAATCGTTTCAAACGCAATGCGAAACTTCAATTCTGGAATGTGTTGTGGACAGAGGATATGTTTGCACCGTAACGGGAAATACAGACCAGTTATACAGCTTCTACCACCCTAGCCATTCAAGATACAATGGGTTATCTGTGTGCCTTAGACAGCACTTGCTCCTCATATACTGCAAATTCATTATGCAATGCTGGAATGTGTCCTATTGAGTCATCTGATATGTGTTACTGACCAACCATAGCTATGGTAAACAAATTTGCAAAAAAGCTACTTTATTTACTTGTCATCAAGTCATTACACTGATCTTCTGAAGCTAAGTCTGTCACTAGCAGGCCTTAGTGACAGTACAGTACATAGTATGGGGTACACAAAACTAGAGCAGGCCTTGCAAATGGCACTCTCAGAATGCACTAAAAGCATACCCTCTACAGCCTCTTCCAGCATAGCATTATACTAGAGCTGCACGATTCTGGCTGAAATGAGAATCACTATTTTTTTTTTTTTTGCTAAGAATAAAGATCATGATTCTCGCGGTGTAACATCTTTCACATTATACAAAAAAATTGTGCCAACTTTACTGTGTAGTTTTCATTCATTAAAGTGTATTTTTTTCCAAAGAAATTGCGTTTGAAAGACCGCTGCGCTAATACAGTGTGACATAAAATATTGCAACAACTGCCACTTTATTCTCTAGGGTCTCTGCTAAAAAATTATACATATAATGTAAAATACTGATTTTAACTTGTAAGCAACAAGTGTCAGAAAAAGGTTTAGGTATACATTAAATAAACGGTGTTAAGTTGTGTCAAGCCTTATCACAGAGAATCAGGGTGCTAAACCGTGTTAACTAAGGTAGGAACCAAATATCTCCTCTCTTCACCTTACCGTGTTGTCTATGTGATAACTATAGTGACCACCATGACAACGACCCAAAGCATACATCCAAATCAACAAAGGAATGGTTTCACCAGAAGATTAACCTTTTGGAATTGCCCAGCCAGAGCCCAGACCTGAATCCGATTGCAAATCTGTGGGGTGATCTGAAGAGTGCTGTGCACAGGAGATGCCCTCACAATCTGACAGATTTGGAGTGTTTTTGCAAAGAAGAGTGGGCAAATATTGCCAAGTCCAGGTGTGCCATGCTGATAGACTCATACCTAAAAAGACTGAGTGCTATAAAGGTGCTTCAACAAAGTATTAGTGTAAGGGGGTGCACACTTATGCAAACAGATTATTTTAGTTTTTTTATTTTTACTTCCCTCCACCTAAAAGATTTCAGTTTGTTGTTCAACTTAGTTGTACAGTTTATAGGTCACATTAAAAAGGTGGAAAATGTTCTGAAATTATTTATTATGATTTTTTTTTTTTTTTTTACATCACAGAAACCTGACATTTTAACAGGGGTGTACAAACTTTTTATATCCACTGTACATAAGCGTGGAACACTGTTTGGCATTTTTGCCTTGGGCACTGCATGACCCTGTCCTACCACTTTAACCACCTCCCACCCGGCCTCTGCACATATACGGCCGGGTGGGAGCTTCCTCCTTCTGAGTGGACGTTCAGGAATGTCCCTCAAAAGGAGGGGGATCACACGCGCGCCTGTACAGCAGCGCGATCCCGATGCGCTCGTGTCACCCGGACACGGCTCATCTCCGATCGGCAGGAGGGTTCTGTGATTGGCCCTCCTGATCACATGACGGCTGTGTCCAATCAGAGCCGTCATGTGATCTAAATAGAGAACTGGTTGCTAGGCGATCGGCTTTCCTCTCCTCACATGGAAGTGGTCAGTAAGGAGAGGAGAGTAGATCACTGCAGCCAGCCGGTGATCAGTGAGTATGAGCTGTTTTTTTACAGCTTTTTACACACTGATCACCGGCCCAGTGTTCCCACACTGTAAACACATAATGTAAGCACACAATGTCCCCAAAACACTATCCCCACACACATGTCCCCACACAGTAAAAACACCTGTCCCCACATATATAACACTAAAATCATATGTCCCAATGATCATCTGTGCACATATGTCTGTGATCATCTGCGCACATCTGTCCATGACCAACCAATTATTATACACTTAACGGGATTTTTTTTACCAAAGACATGTAGTAGAATACGTTTTGGCTTAAATTTATTAAAAATTTAATTTTATTGGATCTTTTTTAAAACAAAGTAGAAAATATATTTTCTTTTCCAAAATTTTTTTTCAAAATTTCCGCTCTTTTTTCACCTATATCGCAAAAAATAAAAAATTGATTTGTGAATAAATACCACCAAAAGAAAGCTACATTTGTGTGAACAAAATGATAAAAATTTAATTTGGGAACAGTGTTGCAAGACCGCGCAATTCTTATTGAAAGTGGAAGAGCGCTGAAAGCTGAAAATTGGCCTGGGAAGGAAAGGGGCGAAGGTGCCCGGTATTGAAGTGGTTAGGGCTGCCCTGGTGCAGCTGCTGGCAATATGCAGAGTTGCAGTGATGTTCTGACATGCTCTCTGCTTTCTGCACTCTAGCATCCAGTACATAAAGAAGTTGGAACTTTTAGGTAGTGTCCACATGGCAGATAAAATTATAGTCCAAGCTCATCTGGGAGAGAAAGCTTGGCACAGGAGGGTACTTGGCCAATCGCCATTTGTCTTATTTGACAAGTCTATAGGTTTACTTGCATTTGAATTATATCATCACAAAATAAGGTTTCTATATTTGTCCTAGAACTTGCAGATCTGGTAGATTAGGCTCTGACCTTCTTTCTAAATAAAATAGTGTACAATTAGCAATGGTTACCTTCAGGCTGCATTCACACCTAAGCGTTTCAAAGTCGCGCATTTTCACTGCGATTTTGTTCAGGTCACCAATGTAAAAGGCAGAAAAATGCCTGTACTCTGCCCCAAAGAAGCGAATGTTCTTTTTTGAGCTTAGGGCATTTTTTAGGCATTTTGCTTCAGGTGACAAAACGCTCAGATGTGAACAGGTGCTATTGAAATTAATGGGATTTTGCTTGTTGGACGTTTTTCTGGCGTTTTTTTGGGGCGTTTTACGAGCTGAAAACGCTCAGATGTGAATGCAGCATCAAAGTGCAGTACAACAACCAACCAGAGTTTAGTTTTGTATGATTGCTGACTGTTACTACACATTGTGCTTCATCTTACTGCATACACTGATCTGAGAGCGGGATGAGATAACTGGCATTCCACTATATAGGACAAAATTAAGGAAGCACAGGCAGGCCAACCTGTTCTACATATCCAGTAATCTCAGTTCTGCTCTGTGTTTCTTAATAAACACCAGTTTGTTGACACAGATAATCCACAAGTCAGCTGATTAAAAGTAAATGGTTCCTGCAGGAAACCTGGAGGCTGCCACTTGCGGCCACCTACACCAGTGCTGGGGGTTATTATTGCTTCCAACAACACCAATGCTGGAGCTTATTTTACTCTCACAGCACAAGCCTTATACAATGCAGAGACAACCATTTTATTTCATCTTCACTTTTTGAGACCAAGGGGTTTATTTACTAAAGGCAAGTCCACTTTGCACTACAAGTGCACTTGGAAGTGCGGTCGCTGTAGATCCGAGGGGTGCAAGGAAAATAAAAAACAGCATTTTTGCTTGCACATGATTGGATGATAAAATCAGGAGAGCTTCCCCTCATTTCAGATCTTCCCCTCAGATTTACAGCACCTGCACTTCCAAGTGCACTTGTAGTGCGGAGTGGATTTGCCTTTAGTAAATAAACCCCCAGGTCCAATTTTAGAAACATTCTTGCTCTAGGTAATGAGGAGTTTGCAGCTTCTCTAAAATGTTTATGTCTTGGCTATGGATCTGCAAAGCTATCTGTAAATGCAGCCCCGCAAGAAAACGTTAAAACTTTAAAATGACAGAAAATGGTTTTACAGTGTTCAAGTACAAAATATTACCGTTAACAGCAGGGAGCTGTTCCAAGAACTGACAAGTTCCGCTGCCCGTAGGTCTTGCCAACTGATAAAATTATGGAAAGGTTTTCCTGTATTCCTGTAAAAAAAAAAAAAAAAAAATACATTGTGATTTTTTTTTTTAATCTGTAATTTTTCTTTTGCAAGAATAAATATCCAAAGACATCACAATTTAGGGCTGATTTACACCAAAATGTGGTGAAGGAAAGGGGCCTCCCATGCGTGTTTCCCACACAGTGTTCAAAACACATTGCCTTTGAGATTTACTGAAGGTGCCAATACATTGTTTTTGGCACCCCAAACACAGATTGTTTGCAGCAGGCACCAGATCGCAAGACAATCGCAGTATCATGCGATTTTGTGCAGCACATGTTTCAAAAGCAGTGCATGCACGACTTCCGAGTGCAGTTTGGTGCAATTTGCAGCTCATTCTGGTCTGCCAAATTAAACTGCTCTGGAGCGAACAGGAATGGCACAGGAATGTGGCGAGCGTTCCTATGCGATTCTGGTGTGAAATTTTACCATTGATATTGACAGATAAAAACGTTGTGTAGTCAATACACCTGTATGAATGTAATAAAGATTAACCCTACTTATATGGCAGCAGTGAGAGCAATCAGGGCCTGGTCATGCCGTTACTAGGTCTGTTTTACTTTCCCTGTTATTTGCTCTAATGGATAGTTACCAGACATATCTAACTCTAGGCATGAAGTTGATCAACTCATGTCCAAAGTTAACAGTAAACATTTCAGGACTAGCATTCAAAAAGTTAAAGGGGAACTTCAGTCAGTTATAAACAAGAAAACTACTACTGTAGTTGCTGACTTTTAATAAACAGACAATTATCAGTCTAGCTTTGTCTTCACCCAGGCCGGTTCCTCACCAGTCTTTGGGTCCCCAACACCGCCATCCTGACTGTGGAAAGCCAGCTGTGACTTCCTGCTGTTTCACAATCAGCTCCCCACTGTACATGCTTGAGACCTGCTACGCTTGCAGACCAGTTCTACAGCCTCCTGGGACATGTGACGTGTTCCAGGAGATCGTTGGGAGGCGCATGGGGTTGAGAGTGAAGTGTGCCTTGCAAGACAATGTCATAATGTGCTAGTATGCGCTGAAAACGAAGCCCTCCAGCGGCACGCTGTCACTGCTGACCAGGCTTCCATTTCCACCCGGTCTTCCTTCAGTGTTTGCAAGCTGCAGCTGTTTGAATAGCCAAGCCGCAATGGCATCATCCCCGCACATGGGAGTCACGGCTGCGGCACAGCTACCTCAATGGACAGCTGCCATCCATTGAGAGTGCAGGGCGCTGCTGACATCACCGGCTGCTACACAAGTAAATATCTCCTGAACAGTGCACATTTAGGAGATATTTACTATAATAAGGTTTACCCGAAGGTACAGTATAAACAGAGTTTACTACCGCTTTAAGTGCTTGTTGATTTTCTGGGAATTCTGCATTAGGGCTCATTCACCTGTGTTTATGAAGAAAGAAGCAATTCTCATTACCGTGCCCATAGAATTTATGAAGTGTTTTCATTGAGTTTATGAATTGTGGAAAAAGCTTCAAGAATGCTTGATAAGTGCCCATGAGTGTGTTGCTTTTCTAGTGGGGAGTGCTTACAGTGGAAGTGATGTAGAGGAAATGATCTTCTTTAAAAGGCATGCTTGGGTTGTGGAGTAATAGCAGGAATTTTTGTGAATTCTCTGCAAGATGGTTTCTTATACTGTGATCCAGGGCTTTTTTACAGCAGGAACGCAGTTCCAGGACCTCCAGAACTGAATGTATGTAATGGCAAAGGGTGCTGGGAGAATCTATTGCTGCTGGAGGGAATCTATTTTTGCAGAGGAAGAGGGTCAATTATTGCAGGGAGGGATCTACTGTTGAGGGAGGGGTCTATTGTTGCTAGCTGCTGGGGAGAGGTCTATTGTTGCTGGCTGCTGGGGAATCTATTGTTGCTGAAGGGGATCTATTTTTGCTAGGGGGTGGGTCTTATGTTGCGGGGCCTCAATGGTTGCTGGGGGGGGGGGGATCTACTGTTGAGGGAGGGGTCTAATATTACCTGCTGCTGGAGGGTCTATTGATGCTGGCTGTTGGGAGTCTATTGTTGCTGGGGTGGAACTGTTGTCGCTGAGGGGTCTACTGTTGCTAGATCGGTTTACAGTAAGTGCCTTATTAACAAATTCCATACATATTACGAAGCACCACAAAACTATACTTGGTTCTGTATCCTCTAAAAGGGGTAGTACTGGGAGGTGGGTAAGGGGTGGAACCAAGGAACAGTGCTTGGAGGTGGGTAGGGGCAGAGTCAAGGGGTGACTCGGAAGTGAGGAGTTTCTGCACCTATTCTCTGAGAAGAAAAAAGGGCAAAAGATCAATCTTAGGCACATGGCTTGGTCCAACTCAGCTTTTCTGAAACAAAAAGCCTAGTCACTGGCAAAAATGCGCCATGCCTCTGCTCCTGCCTGACACCGTCAGTATTGCTGGCTGATTTGATGCTTCAGTCTGCACGCAGAAGCAAATGGTGTCAGCACACAGCTGCTCTGTACAAACAGGGAGGAACTGGAGCTGCTCTGTTCTAGTTCTCTATTGTTTCCCAGTGCATTTTGGGATACAGGATGGAACCTCCACTGACTCTTCCCTAATACTCAGCTAACACTTTATAAATGCTTCACTAACATGCCTTAAATGCTCTAGGTGCGGTTGAAGAGCATTACCATTGAAAGCAAAGGTGGCAGCTGACAAGCATCGATCTCATAAAAGCAACATGCTGCTTAGTTTTTCCATGACAGCACTACTGCTCCTGTGTGAACAGCACTGTGTGGTGCCCATTGTAATATTCATGGCAGGAGCCACAACAGGGCAGTTAGAAGTCTTTAAAATGCTATATAAATGCCACATAAACACAGTTTATTGACACACGTGTGAATGAGCCCTTACTGTGAAGCTTGATGTTGCAACAATATATTGAAAGAGGTGGATTTTTAATTAGATGCACACTGAATATACCAATGTTAAAGGAGTTGTAAAGGCAGAAGGTTTTTTATCCTAATGCATCAAGATAAAAAGCCTTCTGTGTGCAGCAGCCTCCCTCATACTTGAGCCCCATCTCTGTCCAGCGATGTCCATGAGTCCCTTGGCCATCCGAGACTCCCCTCCTGATTGGCTGAGACACAGCAGCGGTGCCATTGGCTCCCGTGGCTGTCAGTCAGTTAACCAATCGAGAGAGAGGGGACGGACTGAACTGCAGCTTAGTGTCTGAATGGACACATGGAGCTGCAGCTCGGCTCGGGTGCCCCCATAGCAAGCTGCTTACTGTGGGGGCACTCGACAGGAAGGAGGGGCCAGGAGCAACAAAGAGGGACCAGAAAAGAGGAGGATCCAGGTTTGTTTTTTCTTGTTTTTAAACGAGACTTTACAATCACTTTAAAGCGGAGTTCCACCCAAAAGTGGAACTTCCACTATAAGCACTCCTGACATGCCACATTTGGCATGACTTTTTTTTTTTAATAGGGGGGGGGGGCACCTAGTTTTGACAGGTACCCAGCTCCCACTTTCGTTCTGAGCACCGCCATGAGCTAGAAGTTCTCCTCTCCCCCTCTCTGTCAGATAAAGAGCTGCATCCTAGTGCCTGTGCTTTATTAAAAAAAAGATATTTCTACCTGTTTTAACAGCCTCTCCCAGCGATAAGATGACTCCAGGCTCTCAGCTCTCCCCATGTGATATCTCCAGTGGGTGGTGCTGAGATTCCCTTGTTGACGTCATCCAGGGGAGGAGCAGATAGCCTGGAGTCATGTGATTGCTGGGAGACCCTGTTAAAACAGGTAGAAATTGCTTTATTAAAAAAATAAACTTAGGCACTGGGCAATGCGATCTGGTCAGATCATATGCCTATATTTCTGGTGGTAGCAGAATCCAATAAGAATGGGAACAGATGTTTTTTTTTTGGAAGTTGAATGAATATCTTCTGTTTGATGAGCCCTGTGTAAGGGAAATTAAAGAAGCTATAATAAACTTTGTAAAGGATCATATAGGAGATACCACCTCTGTACCTACTCAATGGGAGGCCTTGAAATGTGTAGTACATGATTTATTCATAAAACACGGAACTAGATTAAAAAAAAGCTAAAGAGAACAGAACGGATGAATTGCTAAAGGAAATTTCGAGACTAGAATTATTATATAAGGGAACACCAGCACTGGGAAAATGTGAGGAATTAGTGGAAAAAAGAGCAGAGCTACGAACCTTGTTAAATGAACAATCATTGCGGGCTAGGGACAGAAACCGGGCTCTGTATTTTCAACAGGGTAATAAACCAGGTAAATTGTTAGCTAGAGCCCTACACCAACGGGTAAATACATAATCTATTATAAAGATTAAATCAGAAACTGGTAATGTAGCGTATGACCCGAAGGGGATCCTAAAGGCTTTTCATACCAGATATTCCAAATCAACTAGCAGAGCAACACCCGGAAAAATTCCAGCAGAGAGTTCACCAATATATAAAAGATACGGCCTTACCAACTTTATCGGTAACTGAAGTAGAACAACTAGAACAGGAGTTCTCTAAGCTGGAAATACAGAATATAATAGATATACTGGGAGCGGGCAAAAGCCCGGGACCGGACGGTTTTACCCCACGATTCTATAAAACCTTTAAAGATCTACTAATCCCCATTTTGAAGCGGACATTTAATTCTGTGTCTGCCGAGCAGCCCTTTGTTTCACAAGGTATGCAGGCTTATATCTCACTAATACACAAACCCAAAAAGGACCACACTTTATGTAGTAATTAATCAACCTATTTCTTTGACAAATGTTGATCTGAGAATATATTCTAAAATAATAGCAAATAGAATTACTCCGATTTTACCAAAAAACATACATCTGGAGCAAGTGGGATTCATAAAAGGACGGGAGGCAAGAGATAATACCTTAAAAACCCTGACATTGGTGGAATATGTTCAGAGACACATCATCCCATCCAGCCTTATGGGAATAGATGCCGAGAAGGCGTTTGATAGGGTGGGTTGGTGCTTTCTACAAGAAAAGTTAAAACAGTGGGGGATAGGGCCAGTGCTTTTTGAAAAAATAATGGCGTTATATCATAATCCAACTGCGAAAATATGAGCAAATGGTAAGGTATCCGATACAATCACTATAGCGAATGGTACCCGACAGGGATGTCCATTGTCCCCTTTATTATACGTATTAGTTATGGAACATCTAACAACAGCTATTCGGAACAATAGAGATATCTCTGGTATAGAAATAGGGGATAATGAATATAAAATGTCAGTTTATGCTGATGACCTATTATTGTATATCACTAACCCCTTGGTTTCCTTGCCAAATTTAATTAGAGAATTTAAGCGTTTTGGGGAGGTGAGTAATTTCAAAGTGAATTTTGATAAATCAGAAGCACTTAATATCACCTTACCAAATGTTACAGTAGATTTACTTAAAAAGAACTTTTCGTTTAAATGGCAAACTGATGTGCTTAAATATCTTGGAATATACATCCCTCAGGATATTTGTAAGATCCAGGAGTGCAATTACCTCCCACTAGTGAAAAAAAAATTACAAAAATTATTACAACAATATAATAGAGGATTATTTTCTTGGTTGGGTAGGATAAGTATCATAAAAATGGATATTTTACCGAAGATACTATATATATTTCAGACTATCCCAATATTCCCTGCAACAAAAAGTTTGAACCAACTACGGAAAATCATTGGGAGCTTTATATGGGCGGGTAAAACAGCCAGAATTAGTAGAGAAACATTGATTAAATTAAAACAAGATGGCGGGTTGACTCTCCCAGATTTATCAACCTATCTTAGATCTGTGTTTATTACCAGGATAGTGGATTGGTTTCATGGGGCTAATAGTAAGCAATGGGTTAGGTTAGAGGAAGAGACTGTGGTGGTTAAACTGAAATCATTACCTTGGATAATAAAAGTAAATAGAACTTTAGAAGGAGAGCTTCCCTTTCTGGTTGCTTCAACATTAAAAGCGTGGGATGGAATGTTGAAACTGGGAATAGGGTCGACATATAGAGGTCCAATGACCCCTTTATTCGATAATCCTGAATTCCCACCAGCAAGGGAGGTTAGGAACTACCTTAAGTGGCAAATAAATGAAGACACCAGGATAGTTGAGACCATGGAAGGGAATAGGCTTCTCCCAATAGAGGCTTTGGATATAGAACATAAAACAAACTGGTTGCAATATAGACAGTTACAGAGGTATATCTGCTTATTGGTGAAAGAGGCGGTATTAGATAGACCACTCACAGATCTGGAAAAGCTGTTCCTACAAAAACAAAAGCCATTACACATACTCTCTAGGATATATCGATATATAATTTCAAACAATAGGATACATGAGCTAACGTATGTCAAAAAATGGGAGGCTGAACTAGGGATGACCATACCCAAAGAAAAATGGGAAAGAGCAATTAAATTAACACATAAACTATCGATCTCCTATAGACATCGGGAGAGGAACTTTAAGATTCTGGCAAGATGGTACAGATGCCCCGTTGATTTACATAGGATAAAATCAGACAATGAAGACATCTGTTAGAGATGTCAGAGAGCGAAGGGTACAATGTCGCATATATGGTACTTCTGCCCGGGGGTTCAAAATTTTTGGAAGAAGGTCTTCGAAATATGCAGGGTAATAACAGGAAGTAATATACAGCCCGATGTATTTATAACAGTACTTTCAATGATCCCTGGGTCATTGAAAAGTATAAAAAAAGGTATCCTTAAACATTTTGCAACAGCAGTACGCACAATTATAGCCAGGAAATGGAAAAGTAATGTGGAACCATCTATAGGGGAATGGGAGTGTGAGTTGGGCAATATGCGGTCAATTGAAAAGAGGATGATCTTAGAAACTGAGATAAAAAAAACAGGTTTTAGCTTCCTGGAACGTTTGGGGAGAATATAGAGCCACGCTTCACTAGGAGTATAGGGGGAGAAACCGGAGTAATAGGGGTTGGGTCTGGGGGGTTTTTCTTTTTTTTGTGGGTGTGTATGGGCGGAGTGAATGTTATAGGATGTTTTAACAATGGGGGGTCAAGAGTTCCACATTTAAGTAGAATACTAAAGAATGAACTTGTGGCCATTAGCTGGATGGTCAGTTTGGGGTTAATAGGCCAATTCATAGGAGTTTGAACTGGAAATGGAACACTTGATTATGATTTTGTATAAATAAAAGGTTAACATTTTATCATTGTTAATAGACATGAAATTTATCTGTTGAATGTATGGATAAAAATTTTTTCTAAAAACGTTTGGATAAATAAAGATATAGTAAAAAAAAAAAAAAAAAAAAAAAAAAAAAAAAAAAAAAAAAAAAAAACTTAGGCACTAGGACTCAGATTTTCATCTGACAGAGGTGATGATATACAGATCAGTTAGTTTTGAAGCAGTGGGGGGAGGAGTAGATCAGTGATAGTGAGAGATGACAGGCAGGGAGGGGGAGAAGGACAGAGGGAGACACAGAAGAGCTGCAGATAGCAGCTATGATGGAAGCACATACACTGACAACTGTGTGATTTATCGTGGTCATTGTACAGAGGGGTGGGGAGGAACTGGCAGGATCAGCCAGGTATTTCAGGTGATACAGGGGGCCAAAATACACAGCACAAGCACTGTGTATAACATGCTTTAACAACTTCAGGACTGAGCCTCTTTTTGAGATTTGTTGTTTACAAGTTAAAATCTTTTTTTTTTTTTTGCTAGAAAATTACTTAGACCCCAAACATTATATATTGTTTTTTTTTCTAACACCCTAGAGAATAAAATGGCGGTCGTTGCAGTACTTTGTTACACCGTATTTGCGCGGCAGTCTTACAAGCGCACTTTATTTGAATTAAAAATTAAAGACAACAGTACAGTTAGGCCAATTTTTTTTTATACTAAGAAAGATAATGTTACGCCAAGTAAATTGATACCCATCATGTCACGCTTCAAAATTTTGCCCACTCGCGGAATGGAGACAAACTTTTACCCTTAAAAATCTGCATAGGCGAAAAAAATTTCTACAGGTTACCAGTTTTGAATTACAGAGGAGGTCTAGTGCTAGAATTATTGATCTCGCACGATCGTGGCGATACCTCACATGTGTGGTTTGAACACCGTTTTCACGTATGCGTTCGCTTCTGCGCACAAGCTCAGCGGGACAGGGCGCTTTAAATTTTTTGCTTTTTTATTTTGACACTGTCCTTTTTAAAAAAAAATAAAAAAATGGGTCACTTTAATTCCTATTACAAGGAATGTAAACATCCCTTGTATTAACAAAAAAGCATGACAGGACCTCTTAAATATGAGATCTGGGGTCAAAAAGACCTCAGATCTCATATTTACACTAAAATGCAATAAAAAATAAAAATAAAATTCTCCTTTAAGAGCATTGTGAGGAAGTGATGTTTGACGTCGCTTCCGCCCTCCCATGCTATGGAGCCGAGTGGGGGCCATCTTCCCCTCAGTGGGCAGCCAGCCAAGCAGGAAAGAGGACCTGATCATCTTCGCCGCTACCAACGGCTCCAGTAGGAGGTGGAGATGACCGGAGCGCTGCGGGAGGGGGGGCCCTCTCCTGCCCCCGATAAAAGTGATCTTGCGGCGAATCCACCGCAGAGATCACTTTTATTTAAACTGGACTGCTCACTGAAAAAGAGGATTCTGGGGTTATGGCAGCTAGCTGCTGAAATAACAACGATATTCCTCTTCAAAGTGCCGACGTATATCGTCATGAGCCGGTCCAGAAGTGGTTAAAGGAACAGGATCTTTATTTTTATTTTTTTGGGTTAACAAACGCTTTAATGAAATTAACAGCAGGTGCACTAGATGGGCAACAATGGGACGACATCCAAAACAGGAATGGTTTTACAGGTGGAGGCCACAAACATTTTTTCCCTACTGATTTTTTATGACTGTTTTTCACTAGTTTTGCATTTGGATAGGGTCAGTGTCACTACTGGTAGCATGAGGCAATACCTGGACCCTTCAGAGGTTGCACAGGCAGTCCAATTCCTCCAGGATGGCACATCCATAAGTGCCATTGCCAGGTTTGCTGTGTCTCCCAGCACAGTCTCAAGAGCATGGAGGAGATTCCAGGAGACAAGCAGTTAGTTTAGGAGAGCTGGACAGGGCCATAGAAGGTCCTTAACCCATCAGCAGGACCAGTATCTGCTCCTTTATGCAAGGAGGAACAGGATGAGCACTGCCAGAGCCTTACAAAATGACCACCAGCAGGCCACTGGTGTGAATGTCTGAACAAACAATCAGAAACAGACATCATGAGGGTGGCCTGAGGGCCAGACGTCCTCTAGTGGGCCCTGTGTACACTGCCTGACACCGTGGAGCTCGATTGGCATTTGCTACTAAACACCAAAATTGCCAGGTCCTCCACTGGCGCCCTGTGCTTTTCACAGAGGACAGCAGGTTCACCCTGAGCACATGTGACAGACCAGACGTGAAAGGTTCTAGAGAAGCCATGGAGAACGTTAATTTGCCTGTAACATTGTTCAGAATGACCGGTTTGGTGGTGGGTCAAAGATGGTCTGGGGAGGCATATCCATGGAGGATGCACAGACCTCTACAGGCTAGACAATATCACCCTGACTGCCATTAGGCATCGGGATGAAATCCTTTGACCCATTGTCAGACCCTATGCTGGTGCAGCGGGTCCTGGGTTCCTCCTGGTGCACGACAATGCCCGGCCTCATGTGGTGAGAGTATGCAGTCAGTTCATGGAGGATGAAGGAATTGAATGGCCCCCATGCTCGTCTGACCTAAATCCAATAGAACACCTCTGGGACATTATGTTTTGGGCCATCCGACACCGCCACGTTGCACCTCAGTCTGTTCAGGAGCTCAGTGATTGTCCAGATCTGGGAGGAAATAACCCAGGACCCCATCCATTGTCTCATTGTTAGTCATGCATACAAGCACGTGGGGGACCATCCAAACTACTGAGTACCATTTTTAGTTGCTGCAACGAAGTTTCAACAAAATGGACTAGCCTGCTGCATAATTTTTTCACTTTGATTTTCAGGTGTCTGAATTCAGCCCTCTGTAGGTTGAGAATTTTCATTTCCATAAAACGATGTGGCATCCTTTCCTTCCTAACACATTACCCAGTCCATATCAGTATAGATAACCAGCATGATATTTTTCAGACAGATAGATTAGATAGATAGATAACCTATATTCCAAGGACCTCCTTGTCGGATAGGCTTATCCACCTTACCTACCGTTCAGCGTCTGTTGACCCCTTCCTCCTATCCCTACACTGGCTCCCAATCGCCCAGCAAATTAAATTCAAAATAATAACCACAACATACAATGTCAATCACAATTCTTCCCCGAGCTACATCACTAATCTTGTCTCCAAATATCACGCAAACCGTCCTCTCCGCTCCTCCCAAGACCTCCTACTTTCAAGCTCCCTCATCTCCTGCTCCCATGCTCCTCTTCAGGATTTCTCCAGAGCCTCTCCCATCTTCTGGAACGCGCTACCTCAACCTGTCCGGCTATCCCCTACTCTTGCTACCTTCAGGCGATCCCTGAAAACTAATCTCTTCAGGGAAGCCCATCACGCCTCCAACTAATTTTTTACCACTTCCTTCAGCTCATTCCCCACAGTTACAATCTTTTGTACCACCTGCCCCACCCATTAGATTGTAAACCCTTCTGAGCAGGGCCCTCTTAAGCCTCTTGTATTTTATTGTATTATAACTGTATTGTCTCCCTTTTATATTGTAAAGCACTGTGTAAACTGTTGGCGCTATATAAATCCTGAATAATAATAATCATCATTTTATAGGTTACATGTATTTCTGCTCACAGACTGAAAACCTAAGAACCACGGGGGGTTTATCACAAAACGTAAACACCTATTCTCGCTTACTTGTCCCAGGTAATGAAGGTGGCCCTCTGCGTGGAAATTCCAATTCCAGCTACTTGAGTTATGTGAATTCCGGCATCTGCAAACAAGCAACATATGTCAGCGACAAGTCAATACTTCAATACTGACTTCAAATGTCAACTCACTACAGGAAATTACCTTTCACGGCTTCCTTTACCACAGTCACAAACTGCTCCCATAATTCTTCAGGGTCAATTTCAACATGACCACGACAAGGATACAGGACCTTTATCTGTTGAGGAGAAAAGTAAGAACATGGAGATAATTCTCAGTGACCTTTCTCTCCTGAATATGTAAAATTCACCTAACTTCGCACGGATGTATACTGAGACTTTTCCCAGGTAGGACTCAATAAAGGTTGGGTTCACACATATGCAACTGCAGTTTGCAATGTCCTGTGTGTTTCTGTTCACCAGTTCAATTCAAATTTTTGTCTGAATTCGCACCTGAACCAGACCCAAAAAGGCACAGGACCCTTTTCAACCACACCGCAGCCACCCTGGACATGTGTGAGCCGGCTCCATTAAAAGCCGGTCACACTCACTTGTTATGCGAATTGGATGCAGATAAAATTGGCATATACTGTATTTATTGGCGTATAACACTCACTTTTTCACCATGAAAATCGGGTGCAAATAGCGTGTGCGTGTTATACGCCAATACTTCAATTTTAGCTGCCTCTGAGTGGACAGGGAGGGTGGCGGGATGAGCGCCGTCAGATTATATAGAGTGAGAATCTCCTGTTTACTTGGCAGCCTCTGTAATAGAAAGTCCCGTCTCCTGAGCCGCCATTGGACCACTGTTCTGTCTATCATAGGAGATTCTCACTGTATGTAATCTGTCGGCGCTTGTCCCGCAACCCTCCCTGTCCCCTCTAGGCTACAGATGGGCATCAATCAGACTGCACTGATGGCAGTGGTGAGGCTGCTGCATTGATGGCAATGGCAAGGCTGCTACATTGAAGGCAATGGTGAGGCTGCATTGATGGCACTTGTGAGGGTGCAGATGGGCATTGATCAGGCTGCATTGACGGCAATGGTGAGGCTGCAGATGGGCACTGACCTTTATTTTGCTTCAAAGTTCCTTTTTAAAAATTTTAGTTTTTCTCCTGAAACTTCCCTCTTCAAATGAATGTGCGTGTTATACGCCGATAAATACGGTATGTGCACCCAGCCTAAAACAACCCACATACATACATTTTTTAGATAGATAGATAGATAGATAGATAGATAGATAGATAGATAGATAGATAGATAGATAGATAGATAGATAGATAGATAGACTTTAGGGAATACAATGCAATTTTAATGTCACATGGTATCTGCGCAGGGGTTTTTCAAATTTTTTGGGGAAAAAATGAATTTTAAGAAAGAAAAAATTAAAAAACACACACCATAATATAAACCCCAAATTGTTTGTAGAATATAAAAGATTATGTTACATGATTTGCACTATCTTTGAACACTTGGGATACTTGCTGTGATTGACCATCTGAGACACAGAGGTTACTCACAAAAGACAGCGGGAGATCTAGGAAGCCCAGAAGATCTGGAGTTCCATGGTGGGGATCTGTGATCCAATTCGCGCTTTCTGACCTCCCTGAGTAAGGGGGGGGGTGGTCCCTGTTGATTCGGTAAGCCATCCATCTTATTAGAGGTGAAGGGTCTCACGAGGTCAAGCACTAGTTACAGAGGCGATTAAACGAAAATAGTTTGTTCTGTTATCTATGGGGAAAAATGTTCAAGTTTGTCCCTTCGGATCATTTGGCATGAACTGTCACAGTCAGCTTGCGAAAGCTGTGTACCAACGACCAGATTGTCGGATGATCAGTCTGAAAGTGATAATTTTTCATTGTGTGTACTACGCATTAGTTGGATCTTTGTGGATTTCTTCTACACCTGTGCAGCTAGTTTGAAACATTCCCTCTGTGCAGGAGCTTGCCGTGATAAAGTCCGGTTACTGCTGCTCTGTCTCCTTGTGCAGGGTGACTGGTCTCATCTCCACCCCCTCCTGTAGGTTGCTGCAGGAATCCTGTAGTGGGTGGGGATGTTGGGCTCAACTGAAAAATGCTAGCCCACCTGGCTACTCTCTTTAGCAGTACCTCTGCTCTTTCCAATGGTCACCCAGACCATAGGTTCTTCAAAGCCAACAGCTTCCCTCTAATACACAGAACTTCTCTCAAGCCTCAGGCTGGGTTGACACCTAAGACGGATCGGTCACACAGCAGGGGTCCGGTGCGTTCTGGTTCAGCGTTTCAGGTCAGATTTCAGCCCGAACTTTGGGCTGAACTTGGACCTGAAACGGACCAAAAAAGGCACACGTTTTTCCTGCAAAATGCACCGGACCTACTGCGGAGATATGTGAACAGGCTCCATAGAGAGCCAGTCACATTGTCCCCGAATTGGATGAGGAGAAATCCGCATCCATTTCGCATAGGGGTGAACCCAGCCTTAGTACTCATGCCGTTTACCGTCTCCTGCAGACAAACACGCTCTGGCTGCCTCCTGCAGCCTCTGACTCCTGGATAACTCCTGTCTCTCTTGGGTGGAGCAGTCTCCAACTGGGAGCCCTGAGGTATTCCTAACTCTCCATTATAAGGGCTGTGTGCACCTGAGTACATACCCTGCTGGCCCTCCACAAAACCTGGACACAAAGTTGGAGATTCCATCCCACCCAAGACACTATGGCATCTCACCCAGCCAGGAATACCAAAACCTGGAGAAAGCTGCAAAAGCAATTTTTCTCCACTTCGCTTCTACACTCTCTAGTTCTGCAATGAGCCAATGTGCACAGTGTGTGCTTTAAATTACCAATTTAAGCTCCCCATACACCTCTGTGGTGAACACAAACTACATGCACATAGCACAGGTTGGACCCGCAATGAAAACTTCTTGTTTTTTTTTCAAATTGAGTTTTAAAAAGAGGGGGGGGGGGTCAAGGAGGGTACAGTACAATGATGGTCATATCAGACAACAAACATACGTGACAGAATTTGAAGAGAGATCAAGTCTCCGTCTATGTGGACGACATAATATAGTCATAAAGGACAAGTTAGTGCAGCATTTTACACAGACATCTTTAGACATTTAATATTTCTAATCCTAGACAATTTAGGTATGAGATGTTGCCTTGATATCTTAATCACAGATTTGATCCGACTGTCTATTCCCCAACCACTATGTAAGAAAGGAAGAAAAGGGAAGGCATTGAAGTACCAAAGGAGAGATCCAGGAGGAAGAGTGGGAGAAAGATGAATGGATGGGAAGGGAGGGGGTTGTTCAACGCAGGGGTGATGGACGTAACGTTGGTGTCAATCTTCTTTTGGCTTATGTCGAGTTACTCTTTAAGAGTTTAGTAGAGACTTTCCTTTATCAGAGAATATGAACATGTTCCAAAGCCTCCAGACCTTAGAATGCTTTTCTTGTTTGTGTTGTGCCGCGAGAACCAGGTATCCAGTTTGTTAATAACCTCTACTCTATGCAACCTCAGTCCAATAGATGGCGGTGTGGTTTGTTTCCACGTGGCGGGAATACAGGATTTTGCGGTGTTGAGTAAATGACGCACAATAGAGTTTTTGTAACTCTGCGCCGGGATTGTGGTAAACTTCTTGGTTTTGTGGTACTGTGTTTACAACAGGGCCAAGTGTGGAGCCAGCATATCACCATAACTCAATATCTAACCTGGAGCCAGGCACTGAAAAGGCTTTGTGCTCCTGGTGTACATTTACAGTTGGCTTTCCACACAATTCTCTTTTTTTTTTTCTTATTCATAAGCTTTTTCTTAAAGCGGAGCTCCACCCAAAAGAAGAAGCTCTGCTTGTTAGCTTCCTCCTCCCCTCCGTTGCCACATTTGGCACCTTTCAGGGGTGGGGAGCTCTGGGCTTCAGCAAAATGGCAGCCTCCAGCAAGAAGAAACAGGAGCATTGCTGGAAGCAATTTACAGCACACTATTTTGGTTGCATTATTATTATTAATAATGTGGAATTTATGTTCCCTACTAAAGAACATTTTTTTTATCAAGTTGTTATGGGTAAAGTTCCACTTTAACTACTTGTTTAAATATTAGTGCAAGAATCACTGAATAGAAAGAAATCCATTTTATCAACATGTTTACATTCTCATGTTGCTATCTATTACAGGGGCTGATGGGAGTATAGGATGACAAGAACATAGTCCAATCTGTATCTTATCTGTAAATTTACTACACCAGCATCATCTTACTCTTTGCTGTCTTGATACAGAATGTAGAAGAGATCTGATTCATACTTAGAAACATAAAGTAGCCTCTGGTACAAAGGCCAATCACTGCAAGTGACCTGAAAGATCTGAACACGCCACGTTATAATTAGTAGTGCCAGAATTTTCCAGATAAGGCTTGTTATAGTTTTGTAATAGCAATAGCTGCTTTTACTGTGTGTACAAAAAAAAGTCTACCAAGTTGAATTTTCACTTCACACTGCTTCGTAAATATGGCAACTAATTAATATACAAGAATACACAGTCAGGTGCAAGGGGAAAAACCCTTGAAGTGGGGCCCTCCAGCATTGCAAAGGTTAAGTAATTTTTAGGGTCTTCAAATTCTCTGAACAAAGGGCCAGTTTAGGCTCCATTCACATGTGTACGACTTTGGACACTAAAGTCTAACCCCATGTTTTTCAATGACAACCGTTCAATTATGTGTGACTTGAAGTCTCAACGACTTTAAAAACGTTCCTGCACTACTCTGGTCTGACTTTCATGTGACTTGAGTGCCATAGACTGCAATGTAAACCCTCAAAAGTCACATGAAAGTCGCACCTGAATGTTATGTGACAGTTGTGCAACAGTTGTCCATTATCATTGGTCAAAGGCAAAGTTGCATGACTTTGGAGTTGTACAAGTGTGAATGGAGCCCTACTATCCTGGAGGCTTAAGGGGGGGGGGGGGGGCTAGACTGTGGCCAGTGGGATTAGAAAACTTCCTGGTGTCAGTGAGAGTAAACAGTGTCCCATCATTGGTTTCAGTGGAAGGAATAGTGCCCTATTGTTGGTATCAGTGGGAATAATGGTTCTCCAATGTTGGTATTCAAGGTAGGAATGGTGCACCACCATTGGTGTCCGTGGATGGCATGGTGCCCCAAGGGCCAAATAAAGGTAAGCAAAGGGCCACATCTGGCCCACGGGCTGCAGTTTGGAAACCACTGGTCTAGGGGTAGAGAAATATGTTGTAATACCTTACTCTTCCAGGTGCCAGCGCTCTCCTCTTCAACATTTCGGATTGTGGGTGGACCCTCCTGTGACCGCATATACAAAGCAGAACTGCTGGTTGTGTCGGCCTGGGCCTAGTGACATGTTCTACAATAAGAGATGTGGGAGCAATCTGCATGTGTGCCTCACACCCCACAACCTAGATATTTTAGGGGGCTCTACTTGAGAAATGAGGCAGAGGTCATGGCAAGAATGGACATTTTTTTTTGGTCAATCTTATGACTATCGCTTATTGACCACTTCAATACCAGACACTTAGACACCTTCCCGCCCAAGCCAATTTTCAGCTTTCAGCGCTGTCGCAATTTGAATGACAATTGTGCGGTCATGCTACACTGTACTCAAACAATTTTTTTATAATTTGTTCCCACAAATAGAGCTTTTTGGTGGTATTTGATCACCTCTGCAGTTTTCATTTTTTGCTCAACAAATAAAAAAAATACAGAAAATTTGGGAAAAAAGTTTTTCTTTGTTTCTGTTAAAATGTTTTGTAAATAAGTATGTTTTCTTCTTCAGTGACGGGCACTGATATGGCGGCACTGATGGGCACCGATGAGGTGGCACTGATGATGGGCACTGATAGGCGGCACTGGTATGCAGCACGGATGGGCACTCATAGGTGGCACCGATGGGCACGTGGGTGGCACTGATGGGTACTTATGGGTGGCACGGATGGGCACTGAAGGGCACTGACAGGTGGCACCGATGGACACTGATGGGTGGCACTGATGCCCCTAAGGGTGGCATTGCTGGGCATCACTGCAATATAACGGTGCCAATCAGTGCCCATTTGTGAGCACTGATTGGCACAGATTGGGCACTGACTGGGCACATTGGGCACATGTGGATGGCAATGGGATACATACCTGACCATCCACATGTTGCCCCCTTCCCTGGTGGTCCTAGTGGCGATCCCTGGTGGTTCAGTGTGGCCATCTGAGGGGGAGCTGCGCTGATAAACAATCCCCCCCCCCCCCGTCAGGAGAGCCGCCGATCTGCTCTCCTCTACTCACGTCTGTCAGACGCGAGTGAGGAAAAGCTGATCAACAGCTCTTCCTATTGACATCGTGATCAACCGTGATTGGACACGGCTGATCACGTGGTAAAGAGACTCAGCCGCTCTTTACCAAGATCAGTGTAGCTGTGTGTCAGACTGACACACCGTTCCACCGATCACCGCGATGCGCACCCCCGCGGAGGCATGCTATCCTGCTGGACACCATATGAGGCCCAGTCAGGATAACTGAACCACTGCCCCGCCGTCATCTGCTATGGGCCGGGCGGGAAGTGGTTAAAAAAGGAACTCATAAAAGGCCTGCATTCTCAAAGTGGTGAAGCATGAACCAAATTCATGTACCTATCTAGAACTTGTACTTGAATTTAGCTCATGCCGCACCATTTTTAGAAGGCTTGAGAGACACTTTCGCAAAATCTGTCAGAGACGGATCTTCCACCCTGTACACCAAAAGAGAGTTGGTCTTAATTAGCTCCACTTTTACATATGGTGCATTGATTGCGACACAATGTAAAAGTGGCACATTTTAAAACTACCTAAATTTGATTCATAAGTCACTAGCAAAACCAAAAGTGTTGTTAACGCTTCAGGGATTTGGCACAAAACATTAACAAGAGGGGTTAATGCCAGAAAAGTGGCGCATCAGCTTTTTTGAATTCCCTCCTAGGTGTTTTACCAGTGCCAGGGATGGTTCATCTCTTTATTCTGGTTCATTTGTGCAGTGTGACTATGTCAAGGACCCATTGAAAGAGGTGACCTGGGTATGGTATGCCTCCACCTCTAAGCGCAGCGCAATTGGTCCAATACTTATCTCTGTACCAGTTTTACTGCGCTTTAATGTGTGGTCCCGCCCAGACCTACACAGCTTTTTTTCCCCAAAAGCATCCCTGCCGGTGTTCTATCAGATTAGGCGACCCGTCAAATTTTGTAACGGAAGTGACATTCTGTCATGGCCATCTTGGTACACCCCGCAGTTGCCCACAGTGAGAAGGAGGCAAGCGGAGATCTTTTTACACCCAATGGAGACTGGCATTTCCCTATACAGGGAGATCCGTGATCACAGCTGTCCCCCCTGCTGCACCAATCACCCCAGAATGTTCCTGTATCCTCCTCCTCCAGCCCCCTCTGTATCCTTCACCCCCCCCCTTCTTCTCGGTCCCCCTGTCCTCCTCCGCCCCCCACTTGTCCCCCATAGCCGGCTTCCCTCCTCTCCAGCTGTGGGGATCTGTCAGGATGGCGAGCGGAGGGGACTGGTCATTTACCGCTCCCTGTCTTATGAATGGAAAGGAGGCTCGGTCTTCTGTCCATTCATCTTCAATGCTGAGAAAGGGACTGGGGATTCTGTGTCCTCAGCCTCTTTCTCTGTCTCAAAGAGGAGATGTCAGGGTTCTATTTAGATCACTGATATCTTATCAAAGCCCCCCATCTAAACAGGGTTGATTAATATAAAAAAAACGAAATTGTAAACAAAAATGCTAAAAAATTATAAAAATTAAAAACTACTGAACCACCCCCTGCCCCAACCCCCTCCCCCCAAAAAGCATTAAAAAAAAAAAAAAAAAATCACCGCCACATACTCTCCACCCCTTCCCCAGAAGCACTGTGAAAAAAATATTTTAAAAAATTATTTAAAGAAAATAATAAACAACAAAATTGTAAAAAATAATAGAGAAAATAATAACAACAAAAAACTACTGGCACACTCTTCTACTGACACTGTCCACTACCCCCAACCCCAGTTATTGTGAAAAACTAAAAACTAAAATTGTAAAAAAATAAAAATAAAGTACTACTGACACCATCCTGCACATACTATTCACCGCTGTACACGCCACACATTATACCCACCTACATACACTCCGCACTCCTCTCCTGCGCAAACTACCTACCGCCATACACTCCGCACTGTACATTCCCTATTTGACATTACTACATTCTGCACTATGACTAAGTCATCTCAGACTCTATAAAACCACACCCCATTTAAGCCACGCCCACCTCCCTGGAATTCGTTTTCGCTGGTTGGGATGTCTACTGCACTGTGGTGACTAAAGCTGGCCATAGACCTTTAGAAATTGGTTCGGAGTTTGCCCATTTTGGAACTCTAGTTCAGTTTTCTGGCAACTAATGGCTATAAATAGATTATTAATCTATCATTTTTAAGTTTAAAAGAGGAGGAGGGGGTTGAAATGTTTTTTTTTTCCAAAAAGAACACATTTTGAAAGGTCAATCCTGGGCGTTAATCATACATCTTGTAACCTGCATGCCGAATGTTGATCGTCAAAAAATAGCATGTCAATAGAAGAAGTTTTCTTTTAAAATTTTGTCACTCAATGACAAATGAATTATCAGTTTGTTTTTTTTCCTATGAACGTTCGAGTAAATGTAGACAGGTCTATGGCCAGCTGAAGTGCTATGTCAGTGAACATGTATCTTTCAATAGATACTGGGTCTCATTTCATACACATACCATTAACACACTACCACCAAACTTCAGCCCTATCTATCATGATCTTGCAGCAGTAAAATACTACCTTGCCACATCTAGACTAGAGGAATGTCTTCAAGTTAATGTGCGTAAGTACATTGAACTACATGTGAGCATAGAGTTACTGCTGTATAATATGCCAACAATAAATCCATTATTCAATAAAACAATACATTCAAAAGCCAACTTGAGCCAAAACTGATATTTCAGGTTTCAGTGGTTTCTTGCAAATTTAACCACATGCTGGCTTCTTTTTCGATCTGGGACTTCAGGGATGAGTGATTTCCACCAGAGGTCCAAGATACACCTGCTGCCACAGCCATTATAAAAAGGTAAATTGTGTTGTCATAGCCATCTCTCCTTAATATAGGACAGCCTTTCCCTGCAAAGGTTCCTCCAGAGGTTGCCAGGGGTTTCTTGAGCATTAAGCGATTCCCACCTCTAAGACAAGAAACCACTGACACCAATCATTTTGTAGCCATCAGTAAGGGAGCATTCTCCCCATTGACTACTAATTTAAGAAGCATACTTGCTGACCACCAGTGCAAACGGGGCCCTTCTTCCACTGACCACCAGTGCAAACGGGGCCCTTCTTCCACTGACCACCAGTGCAAACGGGGCCCTTCTTCCACTGACCACCAGTGCAAACGGGGCCCTTCTTCCACTGACCACCAGTGCAAACGGGGCCCTTCTTCTACTGACCACCAGTGCAAAAGGGGCTCTTCTTCTACTGACCACCAGTGCAAACGGGGCCCTTCTTCCACTGACCACCAGTGCAAACGGGGCCCTTCTTCCACTGACCACCAGTGCAAACGGGGCCCTTCTTCTACTGACCACCAGTGCAAAAGGGGCCCTTCTTCTACTGACCACCAGTGCAAAAGGGGCCCTTCTTCTACTGACCACCAGTGCAAAAGGGGCTCTTCTTCTACTGACCACCAGTGCAAACGGGGCCCTTCTTCCACTGACCACCAGTGCAAACGGGGCCCTTCTTCCACTGACCACCAGTGCAAACGGGGCCCTTCTTCTACTGACCACCAGTGCAAAAGGGGCCCTTCTTCTACTGACCACCAGTGCAAAAGGGGCCCTTCTTCTACTGACCACCAGTGCAAAAGGGGCTCTTCTTCTACTGACCACCAGTGCAAACGGGGCCCTTCTTCTACTGACCACCAGTGCAAAAGGGGCCCTTCTTCTACTGACCACCAGTGCAAACGGGGCCCTTCTTCCACCGACCCCCAGTGCAAACGGGGCCCTTTTTCCACTGACCACCATAAATGGGCACTTCACAGACTAACATTTTAAGAGGGCACTTTTCCACTAACCACCAGTGTGAGGGAGCACTACAATTTTCAATGTATCTGTATTTTCTAGCCATTACAACACTCATGTCATTTCATTTTTATTATTGGATGTCACATGTGCCAAGTGCGCCACATTATCTATTGTTTTACTTATTCTTAACATTGCTAATGGGCTGCCACCAGAGACTGTAAAAGTTTACTTTATGGCATAAGATTGGGAAAGAATGACTGATGAGGAATGATAGGGCAGTATGTTTATGGATGAACTTGACTTGTGTGAATCCATTTAATGCGGACCTCCAGTCAATTTTTCAACTTTCCAACTATTAAATGTTCTGCCCTTGTTGTGGTGTGGCTGATCTATGGTAGTTAGTTGATAAACAATATTTTGCTAGTTTTATGTATTCCTATATATCGACTTACTGTTCGCACAAATGTGCAGTGAGCAGTAGATATGGTGATTATTAAACAGGGGTGCCCCCAAACCTAAAAAAGTTATTTCACTAAAATCATACCTATGATGAGGGTGTGGGTAGGGGTAAAGCCCTCTGACCACACAAAAAGATGGGAAAAAACACTCAGTAACATTTTACAAGATTGCAAAACACGATGACACAAAGCCGGCTTTTAGATTCCATCGATCAATAAAGCTTCTAAAGCTCTGTGAGAAATTCAGATGGGAACACAACTTCTTATTTCTTATCAGCATTCTGATGAGAAAACTAATCTGTATTATGGTCATAAACATATAATTAAGTGGGAAGGCAATGTGCATGAAAACGGTATTTAGGTCTGCATCAGTGTGTACAGATTAAGTGTTTATCCATTTAAACAGATAGTTTACATTTCATATAACAGCTAACCAATGAGCAGTAAGGGTACTTTCACACTGCCTAGCACCCGATGTTAGAACCCTGCTAGCAGCCAAAAAGGGACACTATAACAGCGGTAAAGCGCCACTAAAACTAGCGGTGCTTTACCGCTGTTATAGTGGCGCTTTTTGGCCACTAGCGGGGTGCTTTTCACCCCCACTAGCGGTCAAAGAAAGGGTTAAAAGAGCCTGTGTTGCGGCGTTGCCGAAGCGCTTTGCAGGCTCTTCAGCGGCGCTGCCTATTCAATTCAATGGGCAGGGCGTTTTGGGAGCGGTGTATACAGCGCTCCCGCACCACCCCAAAGATGCTGCTTGCAGGACTTTTTTTCCTGTCCCACAAACGCACCGCCCCAATGTGAATGCACTCAGGCTTTAACACTGGGGAGGCATGAGAGGCGCTTTACAGGTGCTATTTTTAGTGCTAAAACATCCAAAAAGTGCCAAAGTGTGAAAGTAGCCTTATTGTGCAGCACAAGTACACTTAAAGTGGTGTTCCACCCAAAAAAAAATAAATGCATGAATGTGCCAAAAAAAAAAAAAAAATACACATTTGGAAAAAAATTTTTTTTTTACTCACCTCTAAATGGTTGTTGCTAGGGGGTCCCTCGTGGTCTGCCTCCTTCAGTGCCTTGGCTGGTGACATCACTTCCCCTTGGCACAGGAAGGGCTCAGCTCTGCCCCCTCCCTCTTGTCAATCATCTGGGACACATTACAGGTCCCAGATGACTGAGCGGTCAATCACGGTGCGGCGCCGCTCGCGCATTCGCAGTGGGTGCCCGGCTGTGAAGCCACAGCCCAGCGCCCACAGTTGCAATTAGGGCTGAAACAACTAATCGATTAATCGACAACTAATCAATTAGGAAAATAATCAATTAATCGGCCAGTAACATGATGTGGTTAAAAAAACAACTAAGAGACAAATGTGGAAAAGTACTGGCCAGATTAGTTAGGAATCAAAAATCAAGAACCTATATTCCGCATATATATACACCACAAGGTAAAAAAGCGACGCTACCTAAGCAAATAACTGAAATATTCAAACAATTCTATTCCAACTTATACAATTTGCCACAAACAAATCCCCCTAATAATGAACTAGAACACTACATAAGTTCATCCCAAATGCCATCCCTCCCCCAAGAAATTAGAGATGAACTAGAATTGCCCATAACGTTACTAGAAGTTCAAAAAGCGATAGGATCAATGAAAACAGGTAAAGCCCCCGGCCCAGATGGGTATACACTACAATATTATAAAAACCTCTTCCCAGTTTTGGGACCTCATATGGTCACGCTGTTTAACAAAATGGGAACGGGAAAAATTTTTGCTAGAGACACCCTAAGCGCCCATATCTCAGTAATTCACAAAGAGGGGAAGGACCCAACGGCATGTGGTAGCTACCGACCCATTTCCCTGTTAAATCTCGACCTCAAACTGTTTACCAAGATATTGGCTGTCCGGCTGGCGCAGCACCTCACACAACTAATCCACCTAGATCAGGTTGGCTTCATACCATCTAGAGAAGCCAGAGATAGCACTACAAAAGTGCTCAATCTTTTACATCTTACTAGAACTGGGAAAATACCCTGTGTATTCCTCAATACAGACGCCGAAAAGGCGTTCGACCGAGTCAGCTGGCCATTTATGGTCGCCGTACTCAGGCACATAGGCCTAGGAGGGGTGATGCTTAGTCGGATAGCCAGTATATACTCCAACCCTACAGCACGAGTGAAAGCAAATGGGGTATTATCTGATCCCTTCCCTATAACAAATGGAACAAGACAGGGATGTCCCCTATCCCCTCTATTGTTCGCCCTCTCTCTCGAACCCTTCTTATCCACGATTAGATTAAATCCTGACATCCAAGGCATACCTATTGGTTCCACGCAACACAAAATATCAGCATACGCAGATGACCTACTTTTCTCAATAACCAACCCAACGATCTCCTTGCCTAACCTTCTTAAGGAATTTGAAAAATACGGTAAATTATCTAATTTAAAAATAAATTTCTCCAAATCAGAGGCAATGGGACTTCTACTAACCCCTAATAATCTCCGTAATCTACAAGCCAGTTTCCGCTTCAGGTGGACAGACTCTACCTTATCATATTTAGGCACTAAAATACCACTGGATCCAGCCCTACTGTTTGACAGCAACTTCCCACCTCTTCTGAATAGGACTAAAACCCTGCTAAGGGAATGGGATAAGGGATTACATTCATGGTTCGGGCGATGCAATCTAATTAAAATGAGCATACTGCCAAAATTTTTATATCTATTCCAAGCCCTACCAATCAACATCCCTACTTCATACTTCAAACAAGTACAATCCCTATTCACCAAATTCGTATGGGCAAATAAAAAACCCCGTATTCCCAAATCGCAGTTATGTACACCAAAACACTCTGGAGGGGTTGCACTTCCGGATATCAGGAAATATTATCAGGCAGTCCATGTAGGTAGAGTGGTGGATTGGCACCGGCACAAAGCAGTTAAATTATGGGCACAAATAGAGCAACATCAAACAAAAATACCTCTAGAGACTGCACTGTGGTGTTATGCCTCTCTACCTATAGAATTGAAATCACATCCCCTCATAGGAAACACTATAAAACAATGCCTTCAAGCCACACTACAAACATCACTAACGACCAGAGAATCCCCCTTAACTCCGATTTTAGGAAACCCCAAGTTTCAACCTGGAATTTCATCCGAACGGTTTCAGGAACTAAAGAACTCCGGATATGTCAAAGCCTCACAATTTATTCAAAACAATAGGTGGCCCACTATTCCAGAGTTATTGGAACCGACTGGCCCATTCAAACTCACATTTTGGAGTGCAATACAAATTCATAATTTCCTCCAGACAATCCAAAATCCCCAATTATACAACAGACCTCTGACTACATTTGAAGAGATATGTTCAGACACAGAACCATTACCACAGGTACTATCCAAAATGTACACTCTGCTAAACACACCCCCACAACAACCCAACCTGCCTTGTATCATGAAATGGGAAACAGACCTTCAGCGCTCTTTCACTCCGGTCCAGAAGCAGAACATGATAGCTCTCTCCCTCAAATCATCAATGAGCACTAAATTACAAGAAATGAATTATAAGACCCTGACGAGGTGGTACTTAACACCCAGTCGTCTACATATTATATTTCCTGATACATCCAAATACTGTTGGAGATGCCAGATGGAAGAGGGAACGATGCTACACGTGTTTTGGTCCTGTCCTAGACTGACACATTTCTGGACTGCGGTTCGCTCTATCTCTCAAAAATTTACGGATTTTCAAATTCCAAACGACCCAGCATTTTTCTTGCTCCAGGTGTCGTCCATACCGCTCAAAAAGTATAAAAAATCAGTACTACGTCATTTAATAAACGCAGCTAAGTCCTGCATCCCCTTGCTATGGAAACAAACATCCCCACCGACAGTATCAATGTGGTTACGGAAAGTGGAAGACATAAACAATCTAGAAGACATTGTTCTGACAGCTCAAGACAGACAAGAAGTATATAGGAAAACATGGGCGCTTTGGAATATGTTTAAATATTCAGACGAAGGTAAAACCCTTATGGGGAATCCCACTTAATAACAACTTGTAACTTTTTTGGTTAAAAGAAACCCGACCTACTCAAAGCAATCAACGACACCCCACCATCTACCCCCCCCCCACCCCCCCCCCCCCTGTCCTTTCCCCTTCACTCTCTACCTATTCTCCATCTCTCTTCTTTCATATACTTACTTTCTCCTCTCTTTATTCTATTTTTTGGTAGCGCCTTTCTACCTGGCGCAGTCGCAACAGCTCTTAAACAGTAAATGTTTAAATGAGACACCAACTAATATCTATGGTGAATGTACTAAGATTTCGATGCACTGAAATGTTGTAATACTAAGAAAATTTTCCTGTCAGAGATAACAACATATAACAGAAACAAATGGACAAGAGCTCTACTTTTATAAACAGAATGTGTTTAGATATGTTGTTCTAAAAGGAGGCTGCGACCTCGCTTCTCTAATTTCTTCTTTGTTTTGTTTTTCATATATTTTTTATATTTTTTTTTTTTCTTTTCTTCTCTTTTGTTTGTTTTTTGCTTGGGGTTCTACCCCTTTTCTATGAAAATTAATAAAATTCATATTTGAAAAAAAAAAAACAACTAAAATGAGCCCTTTATAGTACAAAAAGAGCAAATGATCGCTACTGTATCTATTTCTTTCACAGTTCTACAGTAAAAAAAAAAAAAAAATGAACCCCTTACAGTAGTGATTATTTCCTTTTTTAGTACTATAAAGGGCTAATATTCGTTTTTTTAACCCCATTATGTTACTAAACGTCTTACACCTGGTTCACATCTATGTGCTTTTTGGTGCTTTTTACAGAAACGGACTACAGTTCATTGACATGGTTTCCTATGGGACACCTTCACATGTCTATGCTTTTTCAGCCGCTGCGTATTTGGAAAGCGTCAGTGACTTTTTTTAACGCAAAACGGTGCTTTTTTGGTTCAATATACTTCAATGGAGAAGCTGCAGAAAAGCATGTAATGCGTTTTTGCAGCAATTTGTGTTTTTTAATCTGCCCAACAACAAATTGACCAAAAAACATGCAAAAACGCAAATCACAGCAAAATCACGTGCGCAAAAATCAAAACGCACAGAAAAGAGCACTACAGAAACAGATCAAAAGCAAACTGCATAGGTGTGCACCGAGCCTTATGCTGGCCACACCGATCAATTTTCAGATGAGAATATTCAGACGAAAAATCTTTGCACATTCGATGAATGAAAGATTGTTTGAAATTTTCACTTGTTTTTAACATTCTGTTTTTAAAATAATTGTAATTTCTGAACGAAAACCACATACACTGCCTGAAAATTCCTTTGACCAAGAAGTTTTTTATTATTTCCAAATTTTCCCATTACTGTGGTTGAAAATGAACGTCGATTTGACCCCACGAACGATTAGAAAATCGAACGACCGTTCTCATCTCTCCTGGATTAGATATTTTGCTTCCTAACCATATAGTTGGCTATTTTTATTTACCACTGCATAGAGATATTTAAGAATAAATTGCCTTTTTTTAAAACTTTACATATTAACTAAATTATACACCACACTTTTTTCTTAAGGTTATTAACCGATTAATCGAAACAATAATCGGCCAACTAATCGATTATGAAAATAATCGTTAGTTGCAGCCCTAGTTGCAATGCAGGGGAAGATGAGCGGGTCTTCTATCCCCCCGCATCGTTGGACCCTGGGACAGGTAAGTGTCCGATTATTTTAAAGTCATCAGCTGCAGTATTTGTAGCTGCTGACTTAATTTTTTTTTAAAAATGGGAACTCCTCTTTAAGAAGGATCACAAGGACACACAAAGGGCCCGATTTATGAAGAGTCAGTGAGTCTGCATCAGCTCTGCTGGGTCGGAGTCCGTCCGCTGGTTCTAAGGTTCACTGAACCCATCAAAAGAGTCCTCAGCACCTCTAAACTCCCAGTATACTGTATATCACCAGTTTTCCCCAATGTGCACCTGACAAATAACACCGTCACGGTGTGGACATGCACTGAATTGTACAAGGCAAATTACCAGGACTGTGTCCTGCAAATTTTTCTAATGTACATCAAAAATACAAAAAGTATGGATAAAAAACGTTTTGTTTTTTTTCTACATAACAATATTAAAACGTCTCAAACAACCTTCTCTACAGACCATTTATAATCATATTTGAAGAGTTTTCACAAAGTACAAAGATAAACAGTTACAGAGAGATAAAAGAAATCCTCCTACATAACTTGTATCACCTGAGACCAGTCACTTTACTGGGGTTGTAAGTGTTTACAACCACAAGATCTACATGCACACGAGCATCAAACACATGTGCCTAGATGGGTCTTTTCTATACACATCGGGAATCATATAATGCTTCTCTATGGCTGAATGTGCACTAGACAGCAGCATCTAGGTGTATTGAGTATAGCTGCATTAAAAATGTGTGCATCCAGAACAGTTTAGTCTAGATTTAGGCTTAGTTTACACTGGTGGCGCAGGAGCAGTAAAAACAGGTAGTTAATCCGTGTTTTGACCAAGCAGGTTTAAGATTAGATAGTATTTGACTGATCTTCTACCTTAAAGTGATAGTAAACCGCCGGCGATTTTTTTTTCTAACATGCAAGAATATGTCATAATATGCTAGTATGCATCGAAGTCCTTCCAGCGCTGAGTTGTCACTGATGAAGGTGCTTCCATCTTCACCTGCTCTTCCTTCCGGGTTCATGGACTCCGGCTGCGTGACATCACTTCAGCACATGTGCGCAGGAGCCGCCGTTCACGGCACAGGACTCTGAAGGAACAGCCTAGAGCGCATGCGCCAGTGATGTCACTGGCTGCATGTACAGTAAATATCTCCTAAACAGTGCATGTAGGAGATATTTACAGTATCTATAGCTAAACCTTATTATAGGCTTACCTATAAGTAAAATTCATGTATGGGAGCTTACTCCCACTTAAAAGAACTTTAAGTAAACTCTCCCCCCCCCCCATTTTGGATTTATCAAGGAAGGTTTATAACGCCTGTTCGCAAAAAAAAAAAAAAAAAAAAAGAAAGAAAGTGAGAGGAATCTAGGGCTGCAACTAGCAATTATTTTCATAATCGATTAGTTGGACGATTATTGTTTCGATTAATCGGTTAATAACCTTAACGGTGTATAATTTAGTTAATATGTCAAGTTTATAAAAAAGGCAATTTATTCTTAAATATCTCTATGCAGTAGTAAATATAACCAACTATATGGTTTGGGAGAAAAATATCTAATCCAGTCTGAGAATAACAGACAGAAGAGATATACTTACTGTATATACTATTAGAAGAGAGATATACTGTATATACTATCAGAGGAGATATACTGTATATACTATTAGAGGAGATATACTGTATATACTATTAGAGGACAGATATCCTGTATATACACTATTAGAAGAGATGTACTGTATATACTATTAGCAGAGATATACTATTAGAAGACATACTGTATATACACTATTAGAAGAGATATATACTGTATATACACTATTAGAAGAGATATACTGTATATACTATTAGAAGAGATATACTGTATATACTATTAGAAGAGATATACTGTATAAACTATTAGAGGAGAGATATACTGTATAAACTATTAGAGGAGAGATATACTGTATATACTCTATTAGAGGAGAGATATACTGTATATACTCTATTAGAGGAGAGATATACTGTATATACTCTATTAGAAGAGAGATATACTGTATATACTATTAGAAGAGATATACTGTATATACTATTAGAAGAGATATACTGAATATACTATTAGAAGAGATATACTATTAGAGGAGATATACTGTATATACTATAAGAAGACATATACTCTATATACTGTAATGCCCCGTACACACGGTCGGACATTGATCTGACATTACGACAACAAAATCCTAGGATTTTTTCAGACGGATGTTGGCTCAAACTTGTCTTGCATACACACGGTCACACAAAGTTTTCGGAAAATCCGATCATTCTGAACGCGGTGACGTAAAACACGTACGCCAGGACTATAAACGGGGCAGTAGCCAATAGCTTTCATCTCTTTATTTATTCTGAGCATGCGTGGCACTTTGTGCGTCCGATTTGTGTACACACGATCGGAATTTCCGACAACGGATTTTGTTGACGGAAAATTTTATAGCCTGCTCACAAACTTTGTGTGTCGGAAAATCCGATGGAAAATGTGTGATGGAGCCCATACACGGTCGGAATTTCCGACAACAAGGTCCTATCACACATTTTCCGCCAGAAAAACCGACCGTGTGTACAGGGCATTAGAGGAGATATACTGAATATACTATTAGAGGAGATATACTGTATAAACTATTAGAGGAGAGATATCCTGTATATACACTATTAGAAGAGATATACTGTATATACTATTAGAAGAGATATAATGTATATACTTTAATGGGGCGTACGCACGGTCAGACTTTTCGGCTACAGAAGTCCGACAGCCCGTCCGACAAACTTTCGACTGACTTTTGGTGGACTTTTGGCTGACTTTCTAACGATCAGACTTGCCTACATATGATCACATAAAAGTCTGACGGATTCGTACGTGATGACGTACACCGGACTAAAATAAGGAAGTTGATAGCCAGTAGCCAATAGCTGCCCTAGCGTGGGTTTTTGTCCGTCGGACTAGCATACAGACGAGCGGATTTCTGGGTCCGGCGGAGTTATGACGTAAAGATTTGAAGCAAGTTCCAAATCTAATTTCCGTCAGATTTGCGACTGGAAAAGTCCGCTGAAAGTCCAGGGAAGCCCACACACGATTGGATTGTCTGCCGGATTTGGTCCGTCGGACTTTTGTAGCCGAAAAGTCCGACCGTGTGTACGCCCCATTAGAGGAGAGATATCCTGTATATACACTATTAGAAGAGATATACTGTATATACTATTAGAAAAGATATACTGTATATACTATTAGAAGAGATATACTGTATATACTATTATGCCCCGTACACACGGTCGGATTTTCCGATGGAAAATGTCCGATCGGAGCGTGTTGTCGGAAATTCCGACCGTGTGTGGGCTCCATCGGACATTTTCCATCGGATTTTCCGACACACAAAGTTGGAGAGCAGGAGATAAAATTTTCCGACAACAAAATCCGTTGTCGGAAATTCCGATCGTGTGTACACAAATCCGACGGACAAAGTGCCACGCATGCTCAGAATAAATAAAGAGATGAAAGCTATTGGCCACTGCCCCGTTTATAGTCCCGACGTATGTGTTTTACGTCACCGCGTTTCGAACGATAGGATTTTCCGACAACTTTGTGCGACCGTGTGTAGACAAAACAAGTTTGAGCCATCATCCGTCCGAAAAAATCCTAGGATTTTGTTGTCGGAATGTCCGAACAAAGTCCGACCGTGTGTACGCCCTATTAGAGGAGAGATATCTTGTATATACACTATTAGAAGAGATATACTGTATATAATATTAGAAGACATATACTGTATATACTATTAGAGGAGATATACTGAATATACTATTAGAGGAGAGATATCCTGTATATACTATTAGAAGAGATATACTGTACATACTATTAGAGGCGATATACTGTATATACTATTAGAGGCGATATACTGTATATACTATTAGAGGAGATATACTGTATATACTATTAGAGGAGATATACTGTATATACTATTAGAGGAGATATACTGTATATACTATTAGAGGAGAGATATCCTGTATATACTATTAGAGGAGAGATATCCTGTATATACTATTAGAGGAGAGATATCCTGTATATACACTATTAGAAGAGATATACTGTATATACTATTAGAAGTGATACTGTATACTATTAGAAGTGATACTGTATATATTAGAGGAGAGATATACTGTATATACTATTAGAGGAGAGATATCTTGTATATACACTATTAGAAGAGATATACTGTATATACCTTTAGAAGAGATATACTGTATATACTATTAGAAGAGATATACTGTATATACTATTAGAAGAGATATACTGTATATACTATTAGAAGAGATATCCTGTATATACTATTAGAGGAGAGATATCCTGTATATACTATTAGAGGAGAGATATCCTGTATATACTATTAGAGGAGAGATACTGTATATACGATTAGCAGAGATTTACTGTATATACTATTTAAGGGTGAATCTGGTAAATATCATCAGACTCAGAGATCAAATTTTTTTTATTTAAAAAAAACAATGTCTTCCTTCAAAAAAAATGTCATTTTAAGAAAGTTTGTTTGATTTTCTAATCGTTAGTGGGGTCAAATCGACGTTCATTTTCAACCACAGTGATAGGAAAATTTGGAGATAGAAAACTTCTTGGTCAAAGGAATTTTCAGACAGTGGATGTGCTTTTCGTTCAGAAATTACATTCATTTTAAAAACAGAATGTTAAAAACAAGTGAAATTTTCAAACAACATTCTTTCATTCAGTGAATATACAAAGATTTTTCTTCTGAATATTCTCCTCTGAAAATTGATCGGTGTGGCCAGCATAAGGCTCGCTACACACCTATGCAGTTTGCTTTTAATCTGTTTCTGCAGTGCTTTTTGCTATGCGTTTTGATTTTTGCACACGTGATTTTACTGTGATTTGCGTTTTTGCATTTTTTGGCCAATTTTTTGTTGGGCAGATTAAAAAACACAAATTGCTGCAAAAACGCATTACATGCTTTTCTGCAGCTTCTCCATTGAAGTATATTGAACCAAAAAAAGCACCGTTTTGCGTTTAAAAAAATCCCTGACCCTTTCCAAGTACGCAGCGCCTGAAAAAAGCATAGATGTGAACGTGTCCCATAGGAAACCATGTAAATGAACTGCAGTGCGTTTCTGCAAAAAGCACCAAAAAACACATAGATGTGAACCAGGTCTAAGACGTTTAGTAACATAATGGGGTTAAAAAAAAAAAACTAAAAATAGCCCTTTATAGTACAAAAAAAGCAGATAATCACTATTTCATTTTTTTACTGTAGAACTGTGAAAGTAACATCTACAGTAGCGATTATTTGCTCTTTTTGTACTATAAAGGGCTCATTTTAGGTTTTTTTTTTAATCCCATTATGTTACTGGCCGATTAATCGATGAAAAGAGTAATCGATTCATTTCATAATCGATTAGTTGTCGATTAATCGATTAGTTGTCGATTAATCGATTAGTTGTCGATTAATCGATTAGTTGTCGATTAATCGATTAGTTGTTTCAGCCCTAGAGGAATCCCTGTTTGTCACCAGAACTTGTGTCCCCATTGGAAGATTTCTCATCTGTTACTGTTCTTGGGACAACCCACAATTTTGGGATTTTCCATTACTTTTACTTTTTGTGATAATGGCAAGCATGACAAATAGAGAGGCTGAATCTCCCTAACAGGGACAGAGACAGCAATAAAAACCTAATGGGTGTTCTAATCCCTCGTCACTATCAAAAACTAAAACCACCACAAGCAGCATATCGGGGGAGACGTTTCTCAATCCAAAGACTGTCCCTGGAAATCATGCAATGCTGACAATCATGCTGAAATGCAGTTGCACTTCCAAGATAGATCTGCAAATCCTGGGAAAACCTAAATCTGAGCTCCAGGCATGATCCTTATTGCAAAGTTAGATTGGTCAAGCTTGGCACAATGTTAGGCTGGCCATAGATACGGATTTCTTCCCTTCCACCATGGGTTGCAGGAAAGAAATTTGCCCTATCCCCTTATCAGTACAGTCAGTGTTGATTGGGGAATTTCTCCCATTGAGCTATTGCATTCTCCTGGCGAGCGTGGCACGTGGGAAGCCGTCCTGGCTGGCAGAACACACCACTATTATTTCTAGCAGATACAGCTGCTGGCAATAACCGTATGCAGAATCCGACATGCTGGTTGTACCCAAGTTGATCGATCAATAAACTTTGGTAACATCAGCCTACCCATACATGGTTTGAATCTTGGCCAGTTCCTGCTGAACCGACTGAGAAGTGAATCATCTATGGCTGGCTTAAAGAGGAGCTCCAGGCTTCCCCCGCAAAAATGTAAACGTCAGCAGCTACAAATACTGTAGCTGCTGACTTAATATTAGGGCACTTACCTGTCCAGGGATCTAGCAGTGTCCTCATCTGAGCCGATTTTTCAATTGGCTATTGGGAGCTGGCACCGCCACCTTAACTAAGGGAAAATGGCAGTGAAGCCTTAGCCTCAATTCACACAGGGTCAAAACGACTTCAGCGCGACTTTGCAAGGCGACGTTAACGCGGCTTCAGCGCGGCTTTAAGCAGCTTACAACGCGACTTCAAGTCGCCTCCAGGACAGGCGACTTTGGCTGTGGCCAATCACAGAATAATCAGCTCTCTGGGAGGGAGGGGTTTGCCTGGGTAAACTAATTTCTTTTCCTGTAAAGTCGCTTCAATATAGATGGAGATCCGACTTGGAGGCGACTTCCATTGAATTCTATGGGTACAGGTCGCCTAGAAGTCGGATTGAAGTAGTACAGGAACCTTTTCTGAAGTCGGAGCGACTTCAGTAGTGTAAATTAAGACGCTCTCATTGACTATAATGCAAATCTCTAAGTAAAGCGACTTGGGGCGACTTGAGGGCTTACAAGTCAGATCCCAAGTCGTTGTAGTGTGAACCGACCCTTACTGGCTTCACAGCCAGTTCCCTACTGTACTGTGCTTTGTGAATGGGCCAACTGCGGAGGAAGGAGGGGGGCCGAACTTCTGACTCTGTTTTCTGCGGCAAACTGAGCTGAAAGTGGGAGCGGGTACCTGTCAAAACCAGGTACCTGCTCCCCCCCCCCAAAAAAAAAGTGCCAAATGTGGCAGCGGAGGGGGAGGGAGCAGAAAAGCGAGGCTTCCCTTTTTGGGTGGAGCTCCACTTTAAGTCTGCATATCTGAAGGACCAGCGTGGAAGCAGAAAATCTTGTCTTGTACCCTACTATCTTTCCATCCTCTTCTACTGTACCTTACTGGTCCCCTGCTGCATATGTCCTCACTCCGGTCCCTGTTCTCCCCTTTCCCAATGAGAATGAGGGTACCGTTATTTTTTTCTTTGTTCATTTACTTCTTTATATCTTTTTACCGATTTTGTTTATTGACGGTACTCTACCCATATATTAATCGTTCATTTGTGGTAAGACATATACTTTGTACGAATGTCATGGACGACTAGAAAAGGATAGGGGGTTTAATAGGGATGTATAATATAAATAGGCTCTGTCTTCTATGTGCTCTCTCTATTCAAATATAACTGTCTAAATGTGACCAACTCACCATAAGAACTGTGAAAACATAGACCAGCGTCAGACACAAAATGGATCTTCCATCCGGGCTTGACATTGTTGTTTCTTCAGCCCGTCCCTGTAAGATCTATTGGTTAAATCGAAGAAGGAGGGGCGACAGCATCTCGGAGCAATAAGAGGGAGAGATGCTTGCCAGTCCCCTCCACGTCCAGTTGAAGCTACGTAACATGACGTTGCGAAACGCGTCGACGTAACCACGGTGTGCAGACGCTGACCCAGTCATCTCCCCACTCCAATGGCAGACGGGGATCTCTGATAGGTGAAATCGAATCCCTCCATACGGAACCGCCAAACAGCAAGGTGTTTACTTGTCGCACGTTATAGCCGCAACTTGAATCTACGGAGAAGCGGAGTGCCATTTACCATAGTCCTACATGATACAGCGTGTCACAGACAGTACTTACACTACAGGTGGAGAAACCACGGAGCCGTTGGGTTGCCATGGAAACATAGGAGATGCTGTCTGCTATCCTCATACTATCAAGGGGCAGCAACGTAACCTTCTCCGCATAGATCCTCTGTTAACACTTGTGTGGCACTGCTCTGGTAAATGCAGATCGTGGGACAAAATGCAGTGATAATATATATATATAAAACCACTGTTAAATGACTTATACTTAATTACAAGGATAAGTTCCAGCTATCTTGCTTCGCTATGTGAATAGCACCTGGCAGAGACCACACCAATTAACTGTGCGGCTCTAATCATTCAACACACCTTGACAGAGACTCTCTGAATGATACATAATCCACTCTAGGAATGGACTTTTGTAAATGTAATGCTTTGAGCATGCGCATGAGATTATATATATATATATATATATATATATATATATATATATATATATATATATATATATATATATATATATATATATATATATATACTTGAAGTTCCAATCCACCTCAAATACATTGAGTAGACAGTGACATTTTACAGCGGAGTTTTCACTAGTGAGGCAACTCCAGTTTTGGCCTAATTCCACTATCCCCATCTCCCCGGGGGACCACACACGCACAATGCCCCTTTGTAATTAGTTATTAGGCTTTTCTTTAATCCGATTTGGCGTTTAGCCATAGGGACCTTGTGCGTCTGTGGGAGTATAGGCGCCTGCACCGTACATGTTCTATGTTCTTTTATGTCTGTCATTGTTTGTCAATTTTGTGTATCTGGCAAATGGGCATACCGCGTGCAATTTGCATCCGATAGGCCCATTCATTATTGTCGGGTGGACCAACTTTACCTATACAATTGTTGGTGATATCATTGTATATTTTAATATTTGGTACTTTCAATAAACTTTGTTTACTTTTTATACTATTCTCCCATCATTGCCCACTATATCCACAGTAACTGTCTTTGGGCCCAGGAAGACCACTTCCTTGTGTTCTTCTTTGGTCCCCTTCCCTTTCTAATAAAGCAGAAAATCTCTCTAGTAATTGGTGCCACTACAATGATATCATGGATTTTCAGAGTATCTATATCTAGAACATACCTAGACTATCTATACCTGAAGGGTTGTTGGAGGCGACAATCACTGTAGAAGTTGGCATTACCAATGTGATCTTAGTGGTCTCTGAGCGACTGCCCCACTGCACACTGACCACAGGGGGGGGGGGGGGGGTGTCGCTCTCTCTGCACTGCCACCATTTAAAGAATGGGGTGTGTGTTTTTATATATATATATATATATATATATATATATATATATATATATATATATATATATATATATATACACACACACACTTTTCCCCCCTTTTATATTGTAAAGCGCTGCGTAAACTGCTGGCGCTATATAAATCCTGAATAATAATAATAATAATTTTTATTTTATTTTAGTTATCAAATAAATACAAGGATGTTCCTTGATTGGGTAAAGTGGAGGTGAGCTGATGTCGCCACCCCACTTCTCTTCTTCTCCTTCTAACTGGAAATAATACAAGACATTGTTTGAATGGCGGCAGTGCCAAGCAAAATACCCCCTGTTGTTGGTGTGCAGTTGGGCAGCTGCTCAGCAAGGAAGCCCATAATGATCACCGTAGTAGCACCAACTACTACAATGATTGTCACCTCCAGCAACCAACCAAGTATAGACAGTTCCAAGCTGGAACAATGTAACTTGGCAATAAATCACACCAGGGGCTCAGATTGAAATGTATGCATCCTCTCTGCTGCACCCCAGGACTGTCCCTGGAGATCCTGGAACGTTGGAAGTATGTCTGCCCTGGCATCTCTTCCATACCAATCTTGAGACTGTCCCTGGAAATCAGGTGTGGAGACAGATCGTGCGATCCATAGAGATAAGTACCCTGCAGGGAGATCCATGCTTGCAGACAGTGCTCCGCTCCCTGCACTTACCTTGTCCTCAGCACTTCCACAGATCTGGGCGGCGGAATTATACACATGACACCGAATGATCGTGCTGCCCACATCTACCGCCACCACCAGCCGCTCTCTGTATCCGTTCCTGACAGATCCCATCCTCAGGATGACCAGATACTACTCAGGAGACGCTGGGGAGTTCTCCGGGGCGGGGCCGTCCTGAACGGAGCCATGTTTACAGTGGGCGGAGCTGAGCAAATGAAAACTTTTCAATGACAGCGACCATGTTTACTACTGGCAGGCATGGTAATTTGCGCCATATTTACTGATGGCACTTCTATTATCAGGCATTGATTATAGGCTAAGGGACAGGGACCTGTTCCACACTACTGGCTAGGTGGCAACCCCTTTCACACGGGTGATCCGATCAGGTCCGTCTGTCAGTTTTTCAGGAGGACCTGTTCGGACTCTCCAGTCTCTTCTATTAAGTGGCAGACACATTATTATTATTATTATTATACAGGATTTATATAGCGCCAACAGTTTACGCAGCGCTTTACAACAACATTAGGGCAGACAGTACAAGTACAATACAATTCAATACAGGAGGAATCAGAGGGCCCTGCTCGTTAGAGCTTACAATCTAGGAACATGTCCGCTGACACCCGCTGCCATTCAATCTGATCCCGTCCGCCAAAAACAGACAGAGAGTAGCCCTATTCCCCATCCATCGATTGAATGAGATGGAAATGGACAGTTGGTCCGTTTCCATCCGATTGCCCCATAGAGGAGAGCTGGACTGTGTCTCTGTCCGCTGTGCATAACGGAGCGGACAGGGACCTGTCATCTGCCTGCTCAGCGAGGATCAGCGGAGAGATCCCCCCGCTAAGCAAGCAGATTCCGCTTCACAGAGGCGCCCGTGTGAAAGGGGCCTTAACCACTTGCCACCCGGGGCAATTTTTAAAATTAAATTCAAAAATGTTACTATCTGCTTTTTTTTTGTTAGAAAATTGCTTAGAACCTTCAAACGTGATATGTTTTCTAAAAGCAGAGGCCCTGGAAAATAAAATGGTGGTTGTTGCAATTTTTATGTCACACGATGTCTGCGAAGCCATTTATCAAACTCAGATTTTTAGGAATGAAAACACATAAATTAATTTTAGTGTGCACAAAGCCAATATAATACCCATTTTCTTTGTAATATAAAAGAAGATGTTGCATCGAATAGATATCAAACATGTCAAGATTTAAAATTATGTGCACCTGAGAAATGGTGCCAAACTACAGTACCTAAAATTGCCCATAGGTGACACTTTAAAGTGGTTGTAAAGGCACAAGGTTTTTTATGCATGAAGATTAAAAACCTTCTGTATACAGCAGCCCCCCCCAATACTTACTTGAGTCCCCTCTTGATCCAGCGATTTCCACGAGAGCCTTGCCTCTCTGGGGACTAGCACTCCTGATTGGCTTTTGGCAGCAGTGGGAGCCATTGGATTCCATTGCTGTCAATCACAGCCAGTGAGCCAATCAGATGGGGGCGGGCCCAAGCCACAGCTCCCTGTGTGAATGGACACACAGAGCCGCTGCTTGGGAGCACGCCTGCTTGTGTGCCTCCACGGCAAGCTGCTTGCCGTGGGGGCACCCGGGAGGAGAAAGGAGCCAAGAGAGCCGGTGTTCTGTAAAAATAGTGTACCGGACTGTATTCGGTTGCCGGTGTTGTGTCCAGACAGCAATTTGTCAAAATCTCCAATTACTGATAGTTTAACGAAACCTGTGATGTGGTTGGAGTTTCTGACAAGTTGGCTAATTTGACAGAACACCGGCATGGGACCTAAGAAGAGGAGAATCTAGGCTGCTCTGTGCAAACCCACTGCACAGAGGAGGTAAGTTTAACGTGTTTTGTTATTAAAAAAAAAAAAATACAAGGCTTTAATATCACTTTTTAAAAGCCTTTATAGGTTTTCAGTTTAGAGTTAATGGTAAATTATGACCCTAAAATGATTACTCTCACTCTGACGTTCACGGTGATACCTCATATGTGGTGCGATCATTGTTTACATATAAGTGCCCATTAGCCTTTGTACTTGAACATGGGGTGATGGGGGCGCATTCAATTTTTATGATTATTTTCATTTATTTTACTCACTTTTTATTACCATTTTTTTTTCATTTAACTTTATTGCTATCACAAAGTGTAAACAAGCTTTGGGCAGTGAGAGGTCCCCTTTATGGAGACATCAGAGATTTATTAGATCCCCAATCCCTCCTTTGCCCTTCAAAGAATCTGATCAAACACAGACCGATATGGTCAGATGCTTTCCCTGGCTGTTCCAGTCAGGGAATGACAGCTCTGAAACTGGAAATGCCGAAGTCCTTGTCACTTCTGGTTTCATTCATCACAGAGGATATGGGGGAGCAGAAGTTCCTCCATCTCCTTGGTTCTGGAATGGGAGAGCCCGGAAAGGTAGCGGGAGGGGAGGAGGGCTCCGCAACACTGTAAAAATGATCACTTTTATAGGAAACCCAATTGCCGACATTAAACAATGGTACCAGGATCCTGGTATAACTACTTGCTGCCAAGGACGTTTCTATATGTATGCTGAGCAGCAAGAGGTTATGCCTCAACAGAGATTTTTGTGTAGTGACTGGCAATTTATGCCATCACCTGCCTTTCTGTGCTAGATTTGGGAGTGATGATCCAGTTGGCAAGTGCTGACCCACCTTGAGTGTCTGCCTATTATTTACCAGGCCTAGCTTGCTATGCAAGAAGAAGAGGAGGAGCCAGGAGTGCCAGTGGAGGACCCCATAGGATGTTACGGACCACTTACAACGAGTAGGTACAACAAGTACAACATGTTTATTATTTAAAAACAAAAAAAGACATTACAATCAGTTTACCTGGAGCCTGTAAAACACTGCTGATCGCATGTGCCATGCAGGACTCCTGCAGACTTGTCAGTGTATCTGTCTGCTCGTACCTCATACGGGCAGACAGATACACACTGACAGGAAGAGACAATGAACTACCAGTGTGCTCAACAGCGCCTTGGTAGTTCATTGAAACTAGAAGCCGACAGCCACAAAGGCTGTTGGTACTTGTAATTTTCCATTCACGCAACTCTGTGAAAGAATGGCGCAGCCACATTTTTTTTTAACCACTTGCCGACTTCTTTTTTTTTTTTAAAGAGGACGTAAACCCTGATGGGTTTACTTCCTCTTTTGCTCCCTGCAAAGCCTGCAAATTAAAAGCATAATGAGCTAGTATGCATCGCATACTAGCTCATTATGTGACACTTACCTGCAAACAAATACATCGCTGTCCCCTGTGCAGACTGCGTCCATCTTCGCCCCTCTTCCTTCCGGGAGCCGCGGACTCCGGCTCTGTGACTGGCCGGAGCCGTGTGACGTCACTCCCGCGCATGCGCGCCGGAGCCGTCAGTAACAGCACACGCTGGGGAAGAAATGGCACGGAGGTCCGTTTCTTCCCAGCGCATGCGCCGATTACATCATCGGCGCACTGCAAGTGAAATATCTCCTATACGGCGCACGTTTAGGAGATATTTCCATTACCTATAGGTAAGCCTTATTATAGGCTTACCTATAGTTAAAAGACAGGAGGGAGGGTTTATAACCACTTTAAAGAAAAAGATCACTTTTGTTTTTTTTATCTTTTGCTTTTAAAAGTAAAGAAGAGATTTGGGGTCTTTTAATTTTTTTTTCTATTACAAGGGATGTTTACATTTTAGATTTGGACATTTCACTAATTTTATGATAACATTTATCATCATTGGATTTATTACATATATATATATATATATACATATATATATATATATATATATATATATATATATATATATATATATATATATATATATATTTTTTTTTATTACACATTTATTGTATGTGTTGGTTTAGCGCTGCAAATATTGTTATCTGGGAGAAGATCCCCTGCTTGCACTAGATACGGAGGAGCAGGTGATGGTCTCAGGAGTGGGAACGTGTTACATGTTTGACCCTAAAAATTGATGGAACCTGTAACATGTTCCCAAAAGGGAACTGATCCTTTAAAGTTTAAACCAAACTTAAAGCGGACCTTCAGTCATTTTTTCATCTTTCCATCAAGGGCATCTTCTGCCCTTGTTGTTTTAACTTTGGATAGTTTTTTTCTGCCAGTAAATATCTTATACAGCCCACTTCCTGTTTCTTGTCTGGTATTAAGCCTAGGCTTATGACATCATGTACAGCTCTCTCTCTCACTCACTGGAGAGTTTGCCAGGATTAAGCCTAGGCTTATGACATCATGTACAGCTCTCTCTCTCACTCACTGGAGAGTTTGCCAGGAAGGGAGGAGGGGGGGGGTGAGTCATAAGAGGACCAATGAGCGTTGCAGAGCAGGAGCTGTGCCTCTGTGTGTCTGTGCAAATCCAGGAAATGAACAGGCAGCAGCTTCAGCTGCCCACAGTTACAATGGCTGCAGCCATACTTAGTGGGGGGAGATTTCTGCAGCATATTTGGCGAGTACAGAATCGCAGTATATATATAAAATAATATGCAAAGTGGTTGGAGGGAACCTTCAGAATGGCAAAGATATTTTTATTGCAAATTATGTGAACAGACTGCAGTTCCTCTTTAAAGGAAAAGTTTTGTCTCTAGTTCTACTCTAATACACTGACTCACTGAACTCCCCTTCTCTCATAGTAGTTGATCTCTAAAATACACCTAGCCCTGTTACCAGGTGGACCCCAGTGACATAGATAGATAGATAGATAGATAGATAGATAGATAGATAGATAGATAGATAGATAGAGCTACATATCTATATCTTTATATAGATCTATATATAGATATTTAGATCTATATATATATAGATATAATGTGCATGTGTGTACAGTAAGGAATTTTATGACATGGAAGCTCTGTGGTGATTGTTCAGCTTGGTCTTCGGGAAAATGGCGACCAATGGATGACAGAATGCAGCGCTGGCTGCAATAAGCAGACATGTTGGTAGAGCAGTGGGTAAGCTCTAGTGACGGGAAGTGAGAGCAGAGATACTGAGAGATTTGGGTCTCTATTGGTGTGTAGTTTGGCGCCAGAAGGGTGAGGTAAAGTCCGGTGTGTGGAGGGTCCGCGGTGACTGAGCGGGGTGTCCCGGCCTTCCAGTCGTGGATCGGGAGGTGAGGTGATCGGGGTGCCGAGGCTGACACTGGTTGGCGCTCTCTGGGTGGATGGTGGTCAGTGGACATGTATGGACAAGTCAGTGACAGGAGGGGGAGGTGCATTGTGTCTACACTGGGGTACATCTAGAGAGGTCGGGGGATCCAGACATATAGACAGTCCTTGTGACTGAAGGTGTCCTCATCTATCAATCTTCAGTGGCAGACTTGGATTCCATTACAAGCTGACTTACATTGTATGTGTCCCCTACTGTGTCACTTAAAGGAGAACTCTGGGCATAATAAATACAAATGCCCCCCCCCCCCCCCCTATACAGAATATAATGCTGCTTACATTTAATAAAAAGACAAATGTACCTAAGTCCTATTAAAGGCATTTTTTAAAAAATTCAAATAAAGAGGTTATACTTGATGTGTGCAATGATATCGCACAGATAACAGTTCTTTGGCGCTGTCTGTGTGGGGCGCTATCTAGCCACTTCCGGACCGCCGCACGCCGATGTACGTCCAAACTTTGAACGGGGATATCATTGTTATGGCAGCAGCTAGCTGCCATAACCCCGGTATCCCCGTTTTCGTGCGGCAGTCCTCTTTCTGATAAAAGTGGTCCCTGCGGCGGATTCGCCGTGAGATCACTTTTATTGGTGGCGGGAGAGGGGCCCCTTACCGGAGCCGTCGGTAGCAGCGGAGGCGATCGCATCCATCTCCCTCCTGTGCCTGGAGATGAGTGAGGCTAAGATGGCGCCCACTCGTCTCCATGACACTGCTGGGCGGAAGCGACGTCAAAACGTCATTTCCGCCCACGCCTCTTAAAGGCATGTTTTTTTCAATGTAATTTTTTTTTTATTGCATTTCAGTGTAAATATGAGATCTGAGGTCTTTTTGATCCCAGATCTCATATTTAAGAGGACCTGTCATGCTTTTTTCTATTACAAGGGACGTTTACATTCCTTGTAATAGGAATAAAAGTGACACAATTTTTTTTTTAAACGATGTAAAAATAAATAAAATAATGTAAAATAAATAATAAAGATTTAAAAAAAAAAATGTTTAAAACCCCCCGTCCCAACGAGCTCTCGTGCAGAAGCAAACGCATACGCGAATAGCGCCCGCATATGAAAACGGTGGTCAAACCACACATGTGAGGTATCGCTGTGACCAGTAGAGCGAGAGCAATAATTCTAGCCCTAGACCTCCTCTGTAACGCAAAACATTCAACCTGTAGAATTTTTTTAAACGTCGCCTATGGAGATTTTTGAGGGTAAAAGTTTGGGTATCAATTTCACAATACTAAAAAAAATTAGGCTTACTTTACTGTTGTCTTATTTTTTTATTCAAAAAAGTGATTTTTTTTCCAAAAAAAGTGTGCTTATAAGACCACTGCGCAAATACGGTGCACAAAAAAGTATTGCAACGACCGCCATTTTGTTTTCTAGGGTATTAGAAAAAAAAACCATATATAATGTTTGGGGGTTCTAAGTAATTTTCTAGCAAAAAAACCTGTTTTAAACATGTAAACATCTAAAATCCAAAACGAGGCTGGTCCTTAAGTGGCTAGACCCCATTCTGGTAACAATCACCTACAAAGCACTGATGAGGTTCAGAGCCCTGGCATTGCTCAGCACTTCCCCCATCTCTGAAGACTCATTGAGGACTGCTTCACACCTGTGCTTTTGATCTGTTTTACACACAATTTTTACGCTTTTTATATATATATATATATATATATATATACACACACACACACACACACACATTTTTTTCTAACCACTTCAACCCCGGAAGGATTTACCCCCTTCATGACCAGGCCATTTTTAACGATACGGCACTGCGTTACTTTAACTGCCAATTGCGCGGTCATGTGACGTTGTACCTAACTAAAATTGATGTCCTTTTTTTTTTTCCCCACAAATAGAGCTTTCTTTTGATGGTATTTAATCAGCTCTGCGGTTTTTATTTTTTTGCTCCAGAATGAAAAAAAACTGTTTTACTTTATGCTATAGAACATAACCCAGTAAAAAAAATCAAATTTCTTCATCAGTTCTGGTCAATTTGTGTCCTGCTACATATTTTTGGTAAAAAAAAAAAAAAAAATCCCAATAAACATATATTGATTGGATTACGCAAAAGTTATCGTGTCTACAAACTATGGAATATTTTTATGGCTTTTAATTTTTTTTTACTAGTAATGGTGACAATCAGCAATTTTTAGCCGGATTGCGGCGGACAAATCGGACACCTGACACTTTTCACGCTTTTTCATCAGTGCTAAAAATATGCACTGTTACTGTACTAATGACACTGGCAGAGAAGGGGTTAACACCTGGCTTGATCAAATGGTTAAGTGTGTCCCTAGGGAGTGCTTTCTAACTGTGGGGGATGGACTGACTGGCAGGAAACAGATCCGTGTTCCTGCTTAGCAGGAACACAAGATCACCGTGTTCTTCCCTGTCAGAATGGCGATCTGCCTTGTTTACATAGGCAGATCGCCATTCTGCCTCTCTGGGGAATGATCGGCAGGTCCCGGCAGACATCGCGTTTGCTGGACCCGCTGATTGGCTCCCCCTCTGGCCAATTGGTGCACGCTGTCTGATCAAAAGCACACTGTATAGGTGTGAACCAGGCCTTTGGTCTCTTGCACATGGGAGCAAAAATCGCCTAGATTTTTTTACCGACTCTAATCCGATGCATTGCTGTCTGACTGCACACTATTGAGTAAAGATCAGTAAAGCAGCGCAGAGTACAGAGGCGTAAAAAAAAAAAATATATATATATATATATATATATATATATATATATATATATATATATATATATATATATATATATATATATATATATAAAATTTTACGTCAGTAATTTATATCTTTAGGCCAGTATACTAATATACAAGCACACAAGAGTACGGGTGTATAGTCGTAAATTACAGTGCTGGCTGAATCTGGTTCCCTCCCACTGCCTCCTTTAGGCCCCTTTTACACAGGCTGTCTGATCGGGTTCGCCTGTCTTTTTTTCAGGCTGACCTTATCAAACGTTCCATTCACCTCTATAGAGAGACGGATGTCAGCGATGAAATGTCTGCTGACATCCGGCGCTATCCAATCGGCCAAATCCAGATGGATGGAAACTTGGGCTGCAACTAAGGATTATTTTCATAACAATGGGGTGCGGCAGCAGCAGATTTTCATTTATGCCGCGTACACACGGTCGGACTTTTCAGCTACAAAAGTCCAACGGACGCTGACGGACTAAAGCTGGCTGGTAATCCGATTGTGTGTGGGCTTCTCCGGACTTTCAACGTACTTTTTTAGCCTCAAATCCGACGTACTTTAGATTTGAAACATGCTTCAAATCTTTACATCGTAACTACGACGGACCCCGGAATCCGCTCGTCTGTGTGCTAGTCCGACGGACAAAAAGCCACGCTAGGGCAGCTATTGGCTACTGGCTATCAACTTCCTTATTTTAGTGCGGTGTACGTCATCACGTACGAATCCGTCGGACTTTTGTGTGGTCGTATGTAGACAAGTCCGTTCGTTAGAAAGTCTGCAACAAGTCCGCCGCAAGTCCGACGAAAGTCTGTCGGACCGGCTGTCGGACTTTTGTAGATGAAAAGTCCGACCGTGTGTACGCGGCATTAGAGTTTATTCTTCTATTCCCCACAGAAAGTTTTTTTAAACTTCCTGCCTCCCAGCCCTCCATTGCCTCCCCTCTCGCTCAAGGAGCGTATCAATGCCGTCCGCGTGGACTAGTGCTAATTAAAACAGAGGGGGGGACGTTGATTGATGGAGCGGGCGTGGCGCCGTGTGCCTGGCGTAAGCACACGAGGAGCACACGGCGTAGGCACTGGAGACAGACACTCACAGCTGCAGCGGACACACAGGACACAAATGCTGGGGGCACGTAAATGATGCAGGCATTTCCAGTATAAGAAATAACATTGATAACAACTAAAGCTGAACTTTATTAGCATTGTCTTTTGCTAAACTATTTCGCTCAGCGAGTTGTGGATTTACTTATTGCCTCTGTTTTTTTTGTGCTCAGCACTATGGCTCCCAAAAAAGACACCCCAAAGGTACCACCCCCAGGTGCTGGGAACTCCAGTCATGTCTCCACACTGTCATCCTCGCCTGAAATACCAGATATGGCAAGCCAGGGTGAGTCATTGGGACCAATTGGTGGTGCAACTGCTTGTCACATTTCAGCCCCTGTATACGTGACTAAAGATGCGTTTTCCTCCGCCCTGCAGGGCCTAGAAGGAAGAATAGCGACTTTAATCACATCCGCTATCCAAAAGGATAGGAAGCATGTTAGATCCCCCACCTCAAACCCCTTACCAAAGGAACAGTGGTTAGAGGATGAGGGGTTACCCTCAGGTGATCAGGAAGAAAGGCAAACCGATTACTCCTCTGTGTAGGAAACAATGGTAGATAAACCTTTTTTCAGCCTCGTAATCTGAGAAATTGCAGGTAAAATCTCTCTTACAGAGATGGTTCGTGCCTCTTTCAATCTACCTCTAGCAGAGTCAGCTGATAGTTCTGTTTCTTCTTTAGATTCCTTAAAACCTTCACAGCCTTTTCATGCGTTTCTTGTACATGCCTTATTAGAAAAGCTTATTTATACTGAATGGGATAACCCAGATAAGCATTTTCTCCCTCCAAAGAGATTCACGGTACTCTATCCCATGGAGGAGAAATTCACCAAAAGATGTAAGGTACCAGCAGTTGATGCTGTGATTTCCAGTGTGAATAATAGTCTAACTTGTCCAGTAGACAGTGCACAAATGCTTAAAGATCCAACTGATAAAAGTTTGGATTGGAATTTCTGTTAAAATCCTCTTTCTTTGGCAAGTGTGGTTACTCAGCCTGCAGTTGAGGCAATAGGCATCTGTTTGTCCCTAAGGGACCAGTTTAGACAGGCCCTTAAAGAGTTCCCTGCACAACAGGCCCGCGATTTGGCCCAACTACCAACTGAAAGATTCTATTCATCAGGCGGTCTCGCCTTGCGCTTGTGCTAGTACACATGTGTAAGACCCTGAGGTTAAAAAAATTGGTCAGCTGAAGCACCTTTCAAAAGGCTTCTGACCAATTTCCCTTTTCATGGGGATCGACTATTTGGGGAACATTTGGACAAATACATCCATACGATTTCTGGTGGGATGAGTACTCTTGCCAGTCAAAAGAAAGTATAAACATTCTTCAGTGGCGACGGCCTCCACCGTTAGACTCTAGAGGAAAGCCTCAGGGTCAGGCCCAGGCACAGAAGAAGTCCCGGGGCCAGAATTCTGCAAAGCAGAATACTAAAGCCTCATTATGAAGAGGTGCCCCCCCCCCTAGCCAGAGTGGAGGGAAGGATCTGCAATACTCAGAAGTCTGGCAAAAGGAAATTCAGGACAGATGGGTCATCTCCACGGTGTCTCTACGATACAAACTAGAATTTTGGGAGTTTCCATCGTCTCGTTTTCTGAGATCAAACATTCCCAAAGATCCAGGGAAAAGGCAATCTCTGTTTCAGACATTAGACTGACTACTAGCTCAGGGGGTGATCATACTGATCCCCACAGAAGAACAAGGTTTAGGGTTTTATTCAAACCTTTTTACGGTACCAAAACCGGTACCAGACCCATTCTAAAGAATCAAAATCAGTTTCTGAAGATCCACTCCTTTCGTCGTGTCAACATCTCTGGAAGAGAAGAGGGAAGAAGATGTCTCAAAAGACCGGGCTCCTCTGCTAGCAAAAGAGTAGAAGATAGCGGAGGAACCCGGAAGAAGGCACCAGAGAGCGCGAAGACGACACTGGAGAGAGGGAGAAGAGGCCTGAGAGACCCCCGAAGTCGGAAGAAGACCCCCAGAGCTGCCTAATAAATTACTTTTAAAACCTGTGTAGTGTTTTGTTTTTTTTTGTTTTTTTTTGACACTTTTTTTTTCCCCAGGTGAATGGGGACCCCATACTCATTCACATAGGGTGGGGGGCCGGGATCTGGGGGCCCCCTTATTAAAGACCCCGACAACCAACGGCCAGGGTTGTTGGGAAGAGGCCCCTTGTCCTCATCAACATGGGGACAAGGTGCTTTGGGGTGGGGGGGCCCGCAGGGCGCCCCCCTTGCCCCAAAGCACCAACCCCCCCATGTCAGGGCATGCAGCCTGGTACAGTTCAGGAGGGGGGGGCACTCGCTCGTCCCCACTCCCTTTCCTGATTGACCTGGCTGCGTGCTCAGATAAGGGTCTGGTATGAATTTGGGGGGGACCCCCACGCCGTTTTTTCGGTATAGGGGGTGCCCCTTGGAATCCATACCAGACCGAAGGGCCTGGTATGCTCTTGGAGGGGAACCCATGCCGGTTTTTTATTTTAAATTTGGCATGGAGTTCCTCAAGATTCATACCAAACACAGTGCCTGGTATTGGCAGGGATCCAGGTCGGATCCCCATTCAATATGAGTCGGTACCCTGTCGGGTTGCTATAGAAATGGCAAACCGCAGCTAAACGCAACCGCAGCTAATCGCACTGTACAAATGCAGCTGATCGCAGTGCCTGGTGTCTTCAATTTCACAGAAGAAAAAACATGCTTTTAACTGCGGCAGAATAGCCGTCCGTGTGAAAGGCACCTTATAGTTGCTGGCCTGAACAGGTTCTGAGGGACAGGGGCTGCTTATGCCCTTTCTACTCTGTTTCAGCTACAGTTGGTCTTTTACTCTTTTTAAAACCCTTTATTCAGGGAATACATGTTGGTCCACCCACCTGTAGCCTCTCACTCTGTGGGATCTGAATCTGGTTCACTCATTTGCTTAAGAAACTACCAGTTTTCTGAACCAATTACACATTCCTCTCTCACCCACTGGTTGCTTTATCCTGTAAGGTAGGGCTTGAACATCCCAGGTCACCATGGCGACTAGAAATTGTTTCCTGGTGCCTGTGTTTGTCAGCCGTGCGCATCTGCCTCCGACTTGCTGGCTGCGCTATAGCCAAAAGATGGATACAGCGTGGTCATCCAGTTCTGGGAGGGCATCAAATGACATACTCCCATCGCCCCTGCACGCATAATGCACGCTCTGTGATCGCTGGTGTGTCTATGTAATCAGAGCTGATCGCATGTAAACAAATGTCAGTTGTCAGCATTTCCTTTCCTCAGCGCAAAATTTTATAACCGAAATTAAGAAAACAATTTTTTTTTTCAAAACTTTCAGTTTTTTTTCATTTTTGTTTAGCAAAAAAAATACCCAGTGATTATTAATTACCAACAAAAAGAAAGCTCTCTTTGTGTGGGAAAAAAATGCTAAAAGTGTCATTAGTACAGTGTGACATGACCATGCAACTGTCATTCAAAGTGTGACAGCGCTGAAAATTGGCCTGAGCAGGAAGGGGGTGAAAGTGCCCAGTAGGCAAATGGTTAAAAAAACTGGCTCCCAACTTTTTATTTTTTTAAGCTGGCCCCTAGATTCAAAGCAAATTTGTCAAGCCATGCTGTAAGGCAACAATATGGTTTGCATAGGCACAATGTCCTGTTGGAAACCAGGACTTCCTTTTTGCCTAAGTTAGCTACTACCTCTTAACTCAACCAGGACATTGTTCTTCTGTCCCTCCTGTCTGGCTTCAGTTTAGCAAAAGGAAATTTCCTTCCATTGTCTGAATGTGGCTCAGCTTGAAGAGTCTATAACTGGGTACACACTGACCGAAAATTGTCTGGTTCAGCAGGAACTGGACAACTTTCAGGTAGCTGTCTGTCCTACAGAAGCGGGTCTAACAACTGTCTTTTGTCAAAGGAACATGCTAGAAAACCAGAATCCGATCATCAGCACATGCAACCAATGGCTGAAAGCTCTGATCAGTGTATTCTGACAGGGGTATCAACATTGCTTGTGTTTTGGTACATCATGGTTTGTGTTTGTTCACCCAACAGGCTGAAGTAAAAAAGAAAAAACTTGCAGTGTGTACCGCACAGGCTGGATTTGATTTAAATCGCTAGTAAAAAGGCTTGATTTATATCAACTTGATTTAAATCATAATTTTTAAAGAGTAACTGTCATTTCTGTCCTGCAGCAGATCCTCCTCTGACCTGCTGTTGACTCACCGACAGTCCTATTCACTTTAACCACTTCCCACCCAGCCACTATATATAAATGTCCAGGTGGGCGCTCTCTCCTGAGTGGATGTTCAGGAATGTCCCTCAGAAGGAGGGGGGGCCGTGCGCGCGGGCCCGTGCAGCGGCGCGATCCCGATGCGATTGTGTCACCCGGACACGGCGCATCTCCGATCGGCAGGAGGGCTCTGATTGGCCCTCCTGATCACATGATGGCCGTGTCCAATCACAGCTGTCATGTGATGTAAATACAGAGCCGGTTACTAGGCGATCAGCTCTCCTCACATGGAACAAAATGTAGGTGAGGACAGGAGAGTGGATCATTGCAGCCGGCCAGTGATCGGTGAGTATGAGATGTTTTTACAGCTTTTTACTCACTGATCACCAGCCCAGTGTCCCCACACAATGTACACAGACACACGTCCCCAAAACACACGTCCCCATGATTATCTGCGCACATCTGTTCGTGATCACACAAACCAATTTATAATACAATTTTTTTTAATTTTTTTTTTTTACCAAAGACCTGTAGCAGAATACGTTTTTGGCTTTAATTTGACAAAATTAGATTTTATTGGATTTCTTTTAAAATAGAAAGAAGAAAATATTGTTTTTTTTCCAAATTGCCACTATTTTTTCACTTACATAGCCAAAAATAAAAAACGGAGTCGTGAATAAATACCACCAAAAGAAAGCTCTATTTGTGTGAGCAAAATGATAAAAATTTCATTTGGGTACAGCGTTGGGTGACTGCGCAATTGCCATTGAAAGGGTAAGAGCGCTGAAAGCTGAAAATTGGCCTGGGAAGGAAGGGGGCGAAAGTGCCCAGTATTGAGGTGGTTAATGGGACCAAGGGTGTTGTGGCAGTGACAAAAGGTGAGGGACGTGGCGGCAGCAGGTAAGTGGATGCCCGCTAACAGGTGCTGCCATGATGAATCTGAAATGACAGGTGCTCTTTAAATGTAATGACTGATTCTTGCTGGTAGTTAGAATATTTTATATTTACAAACAAAATGAAGGTTTCCTATTTAGAATAGTAAAACAGCAATATCAGGACCGATTCAATCATACAATTTGTAGTGTACATAGATTTGCAAAACAATGGGATAAAAGAATATTCCTGAACTTTTTTTTATCTCATGGTTACTCTGACATTGTATCAATGCAGTGCATGTTATCTCAGCTGGCAGAGCTTGGATTCATTGAATGAGTTTACCAAAAATGTAAGATTTGTTTTTTTTCCCCTAAAAATCATTGATTTATATCCTCCCTGGTACCGGGCTTATCTCTCAGCCACTGTTTCTTTCATTAAAAACAATTCCCTCTTTGTCGTCCTGGGTAGACCCCAAAAGGATGCATCAGCATCTTTTTCCGCCATTTCTAGGTGACTTGGGCAGATCATGGTCTCAAGGATTGGATTCCACCTTTCCTGTCAAGGTGCGCACTCCTAGACCTGGAGTTGCTTTTTGGGCTTTTCAACATCGGGCAACTATTTCTCAAATTTGCAAGACTGCCACCTGTATTTTTGGTCACACTTTTTCTAAGTTCTACCAGGCAGACGTTTTGGCCCTGCATGGCACCCACAATCTGCCGATCGCGGGTGCAGTGCTTTGCAGGCTTCTAGTAAAAGAAAAAAATAATAAATGCACGTCTTTTTACCTGCAAAAAACGTCCATTTTTTTTTTTTTACAAAGGCGAGCTTATCTTTAACCTCCCTGACAGTATTACCGAGTGTGGCCCGCGGTTAAATTTCAGCACCATTAGCGGTAACCCTGAGCCACACTCGGGATTACATCTCAGGATCCTGGAGCGGTATACTTGCCTCGTCCCCAGGATCCTGCGATGTCCCCCCGCTGTGTCTGCGGGCTCCGTCTCCTCTGAAGCCTCTCTGCGCCAGGCTCCATTCCCTACGAGCGTCGCGATGCACGGGGGGCGGAGCCTGGCTGTAAAATCAAAAAAATGTAAAAATCATAACACAGTACTGTAATCTTACAGATTCAGTACTGTATGAAATGATTTCACATCTCTTTTGTCCCCAGTGCTTTGTCCAATGCCCTGCATGCAGTTTTATATTATATATACTGTTCTTTCTGCCTGGAAACTTGAGATTGTCCATAGCAACCAAAAAATGTCCCTTTTACGTCAAAAGTGGCTTTAGACCAGCTAGAAAACAGCGATAATTAAATTAGAACACTTGCAGAATTGAGTGATAGTGAATCGTGGGGAAATTTATTTTATTATTATTATTATTATTATTATTATTATTATTTTTATTTATTATATTATGATTTTGTGTTTCAAACTTCATCATATTATCATCGTGTTATTGTTAAGAATTACAGACCTACAATATAAAATGCCAAATTTCCATGCAAAATAATTGTACCGCTTTCAGCACCTAAAATCCGAAATAATCATACCGCCAGGGAGGTTAAAAAAAAAAAAAAAAAGAAAAGAAAAGTTTATTTTGAGCGTTTATGATCTTCCTTAATCAGGTAATGTGTGAAATTGTGAAAGAAAATAAATTTATTATCGAACATAATGCTGTGTATATACTGTGTGTATTGGCGCATCTTGTAAATGTCACATCTCTGGTCTGCAGATGAAGAATAAAGTGTAAATTCAGCATGCCAAAAAAACCAACCTATCCTTTGCCACGATCAGAATGCCTGTGTGCCATTTGTCGGGAGGTTTTGTTGGAGCCGGTGACGCTACCATGCGGTCATACTTTGTGCCATCCTTGTTTCCAGAAGACTGTGGAGCAAGCTAGCCTGTGCTGCCCTTTTTGTAGGTTGCGAGTTTCCTCCTGGGCTCGTCGCAGTGCCCGCTCAGGAACACTAATCAACAAGGAACTTTGGGAGATCATCCAGCGTCAGTATCCAGAGGAGTGCAATCGCCGTGCTTGTGGACTAGACACTGAAGATGATGAACTTGAAGATGGTGAGGCTTTTTACATTCACTATTTTCACCCCTCCTTGTGTATTTGTACTTATAGGTTAGCCTTATTCTAGGCTTACCTATAGGTACTGTAAGTATCTCCTAAACATGCGCCGTTTAGGAGATAATTACTGTGCGCCAATAATGTAATTGGCGCATGCGCTCTGAAGGAACCGCCCATGCAACTAACGATTGTTTTCATAATCGATTTTATTGTTTCGATTAATCTGGTAATAACCTTTAAAAAAATCTCTAATCCATTCTGAGAAGAACCGACAGAAGAGATATACTGTATATACTATTCGAGGTTGAATCTGGTAAATATCATCGGACTCGGAGATCCCAAATTTTTTTTTAGTTAAAGAAAAAAAATAAATTTAAAGACGGTTTTGCAGTTTTTCAGACAGAAGTGTAATGCATTTATGTATGACAGACTCCCTTGTCATAGACGGGTGATAAAAGCTCCCCGTGCATGCTGTCACTTATGCTGGCCATACAAAAACAATATCTTTCTTCAAAAAAAAAATCAATTTTAAGAACGTTCGTACGTTCATATTTTTAGTAAAAAAAAAATTGCAATGATTGTATATTAAGTTATAGCGTCTACAAAATAGGGAATAGATTTATGGCATTTCTATTATATATATATATCTCTTTTTTTTTTTTTTCTATCGGGATTGCGGGCAGACAGATTGGACACTTTTGACACTATTTTGGGACCATTGACATTTATACAGCGATCAGAGCTGGCAGGGAAGGGGTTAAACACTAGGGGGCGATCAAGGAGGTTAAGTGTTCTAACTGTAGGGGGGATGAGCTACCACTGCCATGACAGGGAACAGAATAGCTCTGTCATGTTACTAGGCAGAACAGGGAAATTCCTTGTTTACGTAGGAATTTCCCTGTTTCTGCCTCTCCTTGCCATGATCACGGGCCGCCGGCGGACATCGAAACCACGGGCACGCACCCGCTATCCTGCTTTTGTGGACTGACGTACAGGTACGTCAGTTTGCGCAGGCGTGACATTCTGCCAATGTATATTGGCGTGAGCCAGTCATCAAGCGGTTAATAGTATGATTAGAGTGAAGGCCCATTCAAAATTCTGTGCTTAAAATGTATGCAATGTTAAAGTATATGTGACCCCCCTCACCTTGCAAAAAAACCCATTCAGTTTAACATAGCTTTTCATATAAGCCTTTTATGTTGCTATTGAAAACCTAATGTATACCACTGATAAAAATTCATCTCCATGTTTTATCGCACAAAAAGGTGCTCTTAATAAATAGAGGTGTAAACAGTTCGTTAGAAGATACAGTTTCAAATAACAATTTGTGCGAACATATCAGTCTGGTTTTCAGATATGCACTGGTTTAAAAGTAAAACATTATTGTAAACCTTGTTATTCTACATAATTCTACTAATGTTTCCCTGCTAATGTCATGTTAGAAATATGACAGTGCCATTGCTAAGCTGCTTCTAAAACTGCCTGAATGGCTGTTTTGGTTTAAAGAAATATTACCTGATGTTTTGCTGCTTTTTGGCCTAGACTTTACACCTCATCCAGCTCTAAAACTGTGCAGACCAGGAGAAATCAGAGAAGAATATGAAGCTGAAAGAAGTAAGGTAAGAAGTAGTTCTAATTAGGGCTGCAACTAATGATTATTTTCATAATCGATTAGTTGGCCAATTTATTGTTTCGATTAATTGGTAAATAACCTTAAAAGTGTGGTGTATAGTTTGGTTAATATGTAAAGTTTAAAAAAAAAAGAGGCAATTTATATGAATATAAATAACCAACTATATAGGTAGGGAGCGAAATCTCTAATCCAATCTGAGATTAACAGACAGAAGAGATATTAGGGGTGCGCATCTTCACTGGTCTCACAATTCGATTACGATTATCTGGTCAACGATTCGATTGGATTCCACGATGCATCCCGATTACCGACGAGCTCCCACTTCCGCTTGGGCCGCCTAGGTGGCCCTTCCTCCTTGCAATCTTCTGGGACACATCACAGTTCCCAAAAGATTGCCCGGCTATGCAGGACAGTGCAGTGAGACATGCGCACTTGGCTGTGAAGCTGCAAGCTGCCACAGCCGGATGCCCACAGTAGTATTGCCAACACCGTGGACAGGCGAGAATAGAGGGTTTGGGTGGCCACGTCGCTGGATTGTGGGACAGGTGAGTCTCTTTTTATTAAAAGTCAGAAGATACACTTTTTTTGTAGCTGCTGACTTTTTTAATAAACAAAAAATTGACTGGAACTCCGCTTTTAATTAAAAATAACCTCACTCCCTTAAAAAGTGCACTAATCCGGCGCACTACAGGGTACAGAGATTCACACACACTGCTGCTGGGAGGTCAGGAGGGATTACAATCCACAGGTGACAAACAGCCCTGTGAAGTTCCCTGTACTGTCTCTCTGTCTCTGTGCTGACCAGTGGCAGCTGGTGCTCAAAATGTTTGGGAGGGCGCAAACAAACTGAAAAATACTGAACCTCCCCCATCAAATGCAGCCTCACTGTGCCCGTCAAACGCAGCCACCTGTGCCCATTAAATGCAGCCATCACTTCACTAACCCCCCTCCACCACAATGCACGGGCCACCACTGGTGCTGACAGTTCCTTGGCTTTCCTGTTTGCACCTTCCAGCACACTAGGAGTTAACAGTGGAATGTGCAAAGGCAAGCCCAGGGACCTGTCAGCACGGAGCGAGAGGTGTAAGAGTACAAACACATTTGTACTCTACTTACTGTTGTTTAAAATTACTTTCTTTTAATAAATGCCATGTTACAATGAATGATGTGCCCCGCTGTATGTGCTTTTTAAAAAAAATATGTCACTTCATACTGCATTTCACAGTAGTACAATACTGATATGATAGCTATAGTCAGCGGACGGGGCTAAGAATTACCCGCTGACGTCAGGACTCAGGAGAGCGGAGAGAGAGGGGACGGGACGGGTGTCACATGAGCGGGGTGTATTGTACTACTGTGAAATTCGGTATGAAGTGACATATTGACATATGAAGTGGCAAATTTTAAAAATACACTCCGAACGCTTTCCCGAGAGGGGCGGGGCAAATCGGGATGACGTCACCCGCAATCGATTTTCCGGTCCTTATGCAGCGATGCCGCATCGGGGACGCCCAAATCGCGATGCAACGATTAATTTCAGCACCCCTAAGAGATATATTGTATATACTATTAGGGGTTGAATCTTTTAGGCCAGGTTCACACTGTAACCCACTGCGAATCGCACAGGAGAGCTGTGCGTCCCTGTTCCCCGTTTCAGGGACAAATCAGGGCCGATTCTATGCCTGAGTTCGGCCCTGAAACTGAGCCAAAGACGCACAGTGCGCTCCGCAGCCGCAACGGAGATATGTGAACCGGCTCCATAGGGAGCCAGTCACATTCTCCTGCTATGCGAATTGGATGTGGGGAAAACCGCATGTAATTCGCATAAATGTGAACCCGGCCTTAAATATCATCAAACTCAAATCAAATTTTGATCAGTCTGGCCAGCAGAAGGCTCGGGTCACCCCTATATAGTTTGCTATTTGCTGTGCGTTTTGTTTTTGCGCATGTGATTTTGCTGTGATTTGCGGCATTTTTTGTGGGGGTTTTTTGGGCAAATTTTGATGTTGGGCAGATTAAAAAACACAAATTGCAGCAAAAAAGCACCGTTTTGTGTTAAAAGTCCTTGATCCTTTACAAATATGCAGCAGAAGAAAAAAGCTTAGATGTGAATGTTTTCCATAGGAAACCATGTTAAATGAACTGTAGTGCGTTTCTGCAAAAAGCATCAAAAAGCACATAGGTGTGAACGAGGCCTAAGATGTTTAGTAGCAGCAGCAGCATGCTTTTTTTTTATTTTTATTTTTTTATCACCTTTCATAATGGGGTTAAAAACTAAAATGAGCTCTTTATAGTACAGAAAGAGCACATAATCGCTACTATATTATTATTATTATTATTATTATTATTAATAAATGCACCCTGAAGTAGGATATATGGGCATTGTAACTAGGAGTGCGACATGACGGGTGGAAGGGAGATAGAAATCTTTTATAATAAAGTAGTACTAAAAGCTGAGACTTTTTTTTTTCATGGATATGATCATTTTAAATATAATGCACAATACTGGTAAAAATTTACTTAAAATGTAATTGTAATCCCGTCTATCAGCCTCCACCACCTTCTCTTGGTTCAGGTGGTGAGCTTCCCTGCACACAGTCATTAGTCTTGTGTGTTTGTTTTTCTTTGTTTTTTTTTGTTTTTTTTTAAAAAAACAACAAACGTGTTTATACTTAACTGTCTGTGTAATGGTTTTGCACAGAGCAGCCCAGTTCCTCCTCTTCTAGGGTCCCCCGCCTACAATTCTGGCTCCTTCTGTCTTCAGCGTGCCCCCAATAGCAAGCTGCAAAGTATAGTATAGCGTTCCCGTATAGCAGGGCTTGACAAATTTGCTTGGAATCTAGGAGCCAGCTAAAAAAGTTAGGAGCCAGGTTTTTTTTTTTTTTTTAAACGACCGACAAAGCTTTATTTTTAATATAAAAATGAACCAATCTTAAATTTACACAGAGACGACTAGAACTAATGTGACTGCTTTTATTTCCTGCCATGCAGGGACACAAGACCACCATATTCTCGCTAAGGATCCAATCAGGTCCGCCTGAAAAACTGACAGGCGAACCTGATCAGACAGCCCGAGTGAAAGGGGCCAAGCAGGGAGGTGACAAATAATAAAATCATTTTAATCAACCGCTTCCTTCCCGCAGGACGAATATATACGTCCTGTCTTTGAAGAGAAATACCGTAGTTATGGTAGCAGCTAGCTACCATAACCCCGGTATCTTCTTCAAGAGCCGGCGGTTCTCTTTCAGATAAAAGTGGTCTCTGCAGCAGATTAGCAGCGAGATCGCTTTTATCGGCGGCAGGAGAGGCCCGCCCTATCGCCACGATCGTTAGAGCGAGAGCAATAATTCTAGTCCTAGACCTCCTCTGTAACTCAAAACATGTAACCTGTAGAATTTTTTAAACGACGCCTATGGAGATTTTAAAGGGTAAAAGTTTGTCGCCATTCCACGAGCGGATGAAATTTTGAAGCGTGACATGTTGGGAATCAATTTACTCGGCGTAACATTATCTTTCACAATATAAAAAAAAATTGGGCTAACTTTACTGTTTTCTTATTTTTTAATTAAAAAAAGTATTTTTTCCCAAAAAAGTGCGCTTGTAAGTCCGCTGCGCAAATACGGTGTGACAGAAAGTATTGCAATGACCGCCATTTTATTCTCTAGGGTGTTAGAATAAAAAAAATATATAATGTTTGGGGGTTCTAAGTAAAGGGAAGGAGATGAGCAGGCAGTGAAAATAGGCAGGGGAAGCTCCATTAGCATTGGTGGATGTCTTGTCATACCAACGGCCACCACCAGAGGGCGCCCGATTGCAGAAGGAACCAGGAACCATAGGACTGCAGTAGGCCGCAAAGCCGGGGCCTCAATTACCGGCGCGGCCCAGCGCGATCGCGGCGGGAGGGGGGGGCTGTCGAACGAACACAGGATACCCCAGCTGTGCTGCCCCAGGCGCCAGGTCGCTAATTCTAGTCGCAAATGCGACCTGGCGCCCGGGTTTTGTCGAGCCCTGCCGTATAGGAAGCCGTAAAGTATAGTATAGAGTGCCCCTATAGCAAGGTAAAAAAACTTCTGCCTTTAGAGCCACTCACTTCCTGCCGAGGACTACATGTCCCATGAGGCATTGCTCCTCACACATTCACAAGTTCTCAGGCACTTAGTGACATGTATGGACGGTGTACTGAGCTATATGTGTGCTGCATTGTATTTTCCTGATATGTAAACAAATGATGCATTCCGTAGGCCAACTAATCGGCTGGCCGATTAATCCATTATGAAAATAGTAATTGATTCCTTTCATAATCGATTAGTTGTCGATGAATCAATTAGTTGTTTCTTCCTTGTTCTAATACATTAATGTTCCAGGTAGATAATGCCACTGATTGTTTACCTCAAATGCTGCAGTCACTGATTTGATTGGTAGCTAGAAACACTACTTTTCTACTTTTTGACAACCACCTTGACCAGCAGCAGGCAGAAGACGAGGACCACCGCTCCCTGTGACAGCAGCAGTCTATCTCTAGTGGTCAGACGACGTGCCCTACTACTTTCCAATCAGTAAGGCTTGTGTTCTCTAAGGAGCAGCCTAATGCAGGGAAAGTGTGTGTTGGAGTGGTGCTGGAATGCATTTTTTTTTTTTAACCACAAAACAATTTTGGGGGCTCTATCTGTTGTATTTTACTTTTACATAACCAGTTAGCAAAGTTTCATTATTCTGTTTCAATACTGGCCATATACAGAACACTGTATATAGATTTTTAGTTTTGCAGAGTTGACTTGTGTGTCCCCTTAGATTGAAGCTGAGCGGCTTAGGATAGAAGAGGAAGAACGGAAGGCAAGTGAGGACTACATTCAGAAGCTTTTGGCAGAGGAGGAGGCAGAGCAGCAATGTTCTCTAGAACGCACACAAAGGGAACTTGAAGAACAGATGAAGAAAGATGAGGAGCTTGCCAGGATTCTCAGCAGTGATCTGGTAAAGGACACTATGAGGAAGCCATATGGCTCATTGTTGATTTTTAGTAAATAAGGTATGTAAAAACTGGTGCTGCTCTGTTCTTAAAGAAAAAAAAAAAAAAAAACTATGCTGCTAGAGGTAAGTAGTACAAAGGTAAATGAACACGTAAAATGATATAAATATATAAAAAAACAGAAACAATATAAAAAAAGTAGAATCAATATAGAGCACTTCTATACCCAAAAGATGCAGTGTGATATTCCACAATAATCTGTGGTAATAGCAAAGTGCAAGAAAATCATTCAATAAAGACTTAAGGGCAGATGTGAAAAGTATCTTACTGGAAACACTAAAATCAATATACAATCACTAAAAACCTCAATGGATCGTGCAAATAGGCAAAAACTGCAATTAATAATTTAAATGTGCAACGTGCAATTACCGGTAATATGTGCAAAAATTACAAATGCAGTGTATAATAAACATATAACCAAAATAAGCCAACTGTAGAACTTGTGGAAATTCAAACAAAGGCAAACGTGTGCAAAATATATAATGGGACTGGGAATATAGTCCAATGCGATTAAATCCTCCTTTTTGTGGCTAATCAGAAAATTTGCAAAAAAGTGCAATAAGGTGCTGAGAGCATGGTGGCGATCTCCTCTTCGTGCACAGGACACACAGTGGTGTGAAGTGGCCTCTTACCTTGTGGTAAAGAGGTAACCACATAAAGTTGCTGGTAATGGCTGCTTCTCCCTTGTACTCCTAACTGTCTCTCACTTAGATTCCTGGGCTGGATGGAGTTGTTAGTGGGTCTTTGTCTCTCAGTGGAGCAGGAGGGGGATTAAAGGTAAGAAGGGTCCAAATAGTGTAGTGTTTCAATCAGAGGTTGGTTTTTATTAAAACAATGGTGAGGGTACTCACTTCACTTACAAGAAAAAAACACACAGAAAACTTATCTCCTACGAGCGGGGAGCTCGTTTGCATATATTAGTCTTGGATACCTATCCTGTCCCTACGCGTGATTCCCTGATGAAGTCACGTGACGTCACGCATAGGGACGGGATAGGCACCCAAGACTGATATCTCCTACGAGCGGCAAGCTCGTTTGCATATAAGTTTTCTGTGTGTTTTTTTTCTTGTGAATTATACACTGCATTTGCAATTTTTGCACATATTAATTGCACGTTGCACATTTAATTTATTAATTGCTGTTTTTTGCCTATTTGCACGATCCATTGAGGTTTTTGGTGATTGTATATTGATTTTAGTGTTTCCAGTAGGATACTTATCGCATCTGGCCTTAAGTCTTTATTGAATGATTTTCTTGCACTTTGCTATTACCACTGATTATTGTGGAATATCACACTGCACCTATTGGGTATAGAAGTGCTCTATATTGATTGTACTTATTCTTATATTGTTTCTGTTTTTTTTTATACATTTATATCATTTTACCTTTGTACTACTTACCTCTAGCAGCATAGTTTTTTTTTTTGTTGTTTTTTTTTTTCTTTAAGAACAGCGCAGCACCAGTTTTTACAAACCTTATTTCTATTGCTGTATGGGCTGAGTTTGATTATTCGGTGCTTGCAGCAGTTCCACGTTCATTGTCCTTCGTTTACATGGTAGCGCAGGAATAACTATAGATTTTAGTATCATTTTTAGTAAATGTCTACAGTTAAAGGGGGAAAAATATATACGGTATATAATTTTTAACCACTTCAGCGTCGGAAGATTTTACCCCCTTCATGACCAGGCCATTTTTTGCTATTCGACACTGCGTTACTCGCAACTGACGATTGCGCGGTCATGCAATGCTGTACCCAAGCTAAATTTACATAATTTTTTTTTCACACAAATGGAGCTTTCTTTTGGTGGTATTTGATCACCACTGTTTTTTGTTTTGTTTTGGTTTTTTTTTGTTTTTTTTTCTGCAAAAACATTTTGAGAAAAAATAAAAATTTTACTTTACTAAACCATACCAAACAAAAAAAATGTAATCTAATTTCTACATAAATTTTGGCCAAAATGTATTCTGCTACAAGCTTTTGATGAAACAAAATCCCAATAAGTGTATATTAATTGGTTTGTGTGAAGGTTATAGGTCAACACAGAGCTCTGGGCTGTAAATGTACACAGCTAAACAGCACGTCCCCGGCTGTGAATCATTGGCTGGGACTTGCTGACAGGCTCCTTCTGTGTACAATCTAGGGATAGACCAATGTTGTTTTTTCGGTGCCGATACGATACCGATATTTCGGCCACCTCTCCTGCCGATAGCTGATATTTTTTGCCAATATTCTTTACATTTTTAAAAAAAAATAATTTTTACACTGTCATTTTTTACTTTTTTTTTTTTTTTTTTTTTTATCACTGTTATTGCTGTCACAAGGAATGTAAACGTCTCTTGTGACAGTAATAGACATGTAAGAGGTGCTCTTTATGGAGAGATTGGGGGTCTATAAGACCTCAAACCCCTTTTCTGCACTTCACAGTATTCAAAACCTCAGGATCGGCATTTTTGAATACTTTATTTTTTAAAACTGGCACGTTTAAGATGCCAGTAATATGGGAAGTGATGTCATCACATTGATCCTAGTTTACTAGATCTGAGACCTGAACAAAGCAACGGCTTTGTTCGGGTTTTCAGGCAGCCAGCAGACATGCTGGCTGGTTGTTCGGGCCTCCCGGTGGGACGTGGGGGAAGGTCCCCTCCCGCTGCTTGTAATAACAGCCGAGCGGCTGCTGAGCTGCATCGGTTGTTACAATAAAGCTGGCCATCCGCTCTAAAGAAAGATACTGGGGTGATGCATGCATCTCCCAGGTAAAACCCCTTTAAGCAATATCGGTCAGTTTTGTGACCAATACTTCTTAGAAAAAAAAAAAAGTAAATATCAGCCGCACTGATAATTGGTCGATCCCTAGTACAATCACAGCAGGAACTGGGTGGGGGGTGCGCATGCACACAACCTAAATCCAAAATTGGGTAGTGACATACCAGTACGTGGCTTTGCCTACGAGTTGCCAATGTATGTCATTTCACTAAGATTTGCTTATGCGGTTATAATGAAATTCAGGAACTAGCCTGGCAATGAGCCAATGACATGGTAAAACAGCCATTTATTGCAGATTCCTACCTTCTGTTCTGAAGCAAGTGTGCCAAATCCTTGCAATGTCTATAGATCACCTAGAGGAGAATTTTGTTTTTTAATCAAGCCTGCCCTTAAAGGGTTAACTTTTTTTTTTCACTAGAATGAGTCCACTGCATCATCTGTCCAAATATCCCCAGTGGAGTCACCTGTAATCCTCAAGAAGACTGTGGCTATAAAGTCTTGTAAACGTATGAAAAGCAACAGGACGCAGTCTGGAGACATTCAGAGGTAAGGAAGGAAGTCATTTGACGTAATGGAATCTTGAAGCTGAAAAAAATCTAACTTGATCAGGAGGGACAAAATGATGGTACCATATATGACTTGGTCATATTAAAGCTCCGCATTGGATCCATTTTGTACTGTACTGAAATTACAAAAAATGATCTGTCTTGTCAAAAGCAAGGGTCCTCTTATGGTCTTCTAAAGCTGACCTCCAGCTTTACTATCACTTTAAATAATTTGAGATTATCTGGCCCAAACAAATGATTTCCTACACTAACAGGTGCATCCGCTGGCATCACTGTATAGATTGTAGCTCCAGCTGTCTGCAGTGTCCAGCCTTGTGTTGCGTCTGTGGGATGCAAACATCCCATTCCACAACCAGAACAAACGTGAGTCAGGCTGAGTGGTGCTCAGCTATTTATAGGCAGCTTTTGTATGCTCTGAATGTAAAGCTTCCTTTGATTGGCTGAGGCAGAGATCGTAACAACATCCGCCCTCCTCTCTGCTCACACTTTGAACCTCTTCATGGGAGTGAGAGTCTGTATTCAGGTTTTAGCGATTAGCTTAGAGGCTGAAAATAGCTTCTAAAATACGGAGTTTGTATTTATTTCTGTTCGCAAGAAATTTGAGAGAGCTAGGAAGTTGATAATACTTTACTGCCGAGCAGTTGTTTTGGTAGTTCATGCTTTGCTGCAAGGATCTGCATCTAAGACACCCTAACCCTTAATAAATGCATACTTTTACCTTGATCCGATGGCTGTGGCCTCTGGTATTTTCATCCTGGCCGCTCTTGTACATCTCTCCATCTCTGGCCTCATGACACCGCTCTCCAAGTGTCCATGGGGCTGTAATGCGCAGCCACTGCTAGTGTGTATATACAAACACTTGAGGCCGCAGCTGTCACATCAAGGTAACTGTGCGTCTATGGAGGGAGTGTTGGTTAGGTCAGAGTAAGGAGTTTAGTGATCTTTGTTTTAAAGTTAATTTGTTCTGTGTTGCAGGTTTCTGTCACCTACATCAGTGAAGAATTTTGGCACTAATGGGTCTACTTATGTTAGAAATGGGGAACTTCAGGTAAATCTGTTTCCATTTAAATTTCTGCCACCTGGAAATCCTTCTTCTTTTTTTTTTTTTTTCTCTCAGTGGAAGGCTTGCTGGAGCTAAGATGGAACACTTGCAATTTGGCTGCTGAGGCTAGGTCATTCTAACGAATGTGGCTGTGAGCAAGATGCTGGACTTGACTAATAGGTTGAGTTGGGCTGGGTGGTACATAAAGTTGTCATTCCTGATCTTCACATTTGTAACTTGCTTGGGAGAAGGCAGAAATTCCTGGATTAAAATGGAACTGAAGGCATTTTATAATAGACTGCAAGCAGACAGGCTATTCTCACAGAAGAGATATGCAATAAGATGCACAAACCTGCCTGCTCGGTGTCTTCTGCTGCATGTAATTGGGGTGCTCGTGTGCAGCTGGCCAGTGAGGTCCCTGTGTGTTGGAATGACTGACTCCTGCACATGAGTTTCATCATCCCGCGCTGGCTAGTGCATATGCCTCAGCACGGGACCTGGACTGTTAGGCTGGGTTCACATATATGTGAATTGGATGTGTTTTTAACCGCATCCAATTTGCATAATATGTGTATGTAATTGGCTCTCAATAGAGCTGGTTCACACATGTCTGGGATGGCCACGGTGCGGTTTTAAAAAGGTCCTCGCCGATACATATATATATATATATATATATATATATATATATATATATATATATATATATATATATATATATATATATATATATATATATATATATATATATATATATATATATATATATATATATATAAAAAATTTTATGTCATGTGACGGTGGCACTAATATGTGCCACTAATGAGGCGTGGACTGTCAGTGACTTTTTTTTTTTTATTACAATTCTTTATTTTTTAACAGCCCAGTTTGGGGGGGGGGGGGGAGTGTTGGTTGAGATATCAGGGGTCTAAACGGACCCCTGACATCTCCCCTTTGAGACAGGAAAAAGGGACTGAGGACACAGATTCCCCAGTCCCTTTCTTAGCAGCCTCAGCTGCACTGAAGATAAATGGACTGGAGACAGAAGTTTACGATGCTCCATTGTGAATGGACATGGTAAGCAGTACATGTTTTAAAGTGGTGGAGCACAGAAAGACATTCTTTATGCTTATTGCATGGGCACTGTTTATCATTGATCACAATAATATTGAGCACTTTTATGTACTGTATGATTATTTGGAAATGATTTGTCACTTCTTGATTGGTCACATAAAAATTAGTGTTGAGTAGTTTTACAGCATTATTTGCAAGTGACAGTTATTGCTTTAAAGGGACAGTGCAGCGCATTTTATTACTTTTGTGCAAATTGACCCCTTTCCAACCTGGTCCTGAAGCAATCCCCACCCCTCCCATCTGAGCTACATGCAGTACTTCTACCCTGACTTGTGACCAGCACCTGCCACTCAACAGTCTAGTGTAAGAGGCCCATTGGTTAGTAGATGCTCTTACCATAGTTAAATTGTGTCAGCTGGACTTGGCTCAAGCAAGGCTGAGGCCTAGTTTTGTGTCTGCAGAAGTTGAGGCCTTTGCATAGCATTCACATGCATTTAAACTTTTGAGAATTGTACGTTTTACTAACAAGGCTTAAAAGTGCTTTGAACCATACCAATTCATAGGCATTTGTAAACTGTTTTCTATACTTTACAACATATTTTATGTACTGGATGTGTAACCAGACACTTGATTGTCTTATTTGTTGTATTTGCAGAACATGAGTACTGGTGCTGAAAATGTTTTAGCTTTGATGGAAGAATCGGATGATGATGCAATGCCTATACTCTCCCCTCAATCATCTTTCACTCCTAGTCCTATAGAAGTATCAGATTCAGAGATTCAACTACCTGGTCTGACTAAATACTCTCCTACCAGAAATGCATTACACACAGAATGGTCATCCAGAAACCAATATTTAGGGCAAATGGTAACTAATGAGGCTTTCCTAACCATGACTACTGCACAGTTATCCCCTCCCAGATGTTCCAGCTCTATAGATAGTAGTAGGAAACGGCAAAATCCACAACATCTTGATGCAACCATTATGCCTGAGCATTGGCATAAACTGTCACCTAAAAGAACTCTTGATTTCTATGGAGACACAGAGTATCATCCAAGTGAAAAGAGGCCTTGTCTGGAGAAAAGCACAGCACCTGGATATCACACAGAAAAGTTAATGGAACTGGAAGAGACTCTCCATGAGAAGAAACTGCAGGAAGAACAGGACCGGATTCTGGCACTAAAACTACAGAAGCTCTTAAACAAGGAGGTGAAACAAGTCAGCAGACAGAAGGGTTCCCCAGATGAGTACAAGTTGCGTCCAAAAAGAACACCTCCACAGCAGAAGCCATCGGAGTCTTCATCATCCAAAAGGACTGCTTCAGAGTGCTGTATGGATCAAAGCAGTTCTAAGAGCTCTGAAAGTGGGGAATCCTCTGATGAAAATAAAAAACCTGCCCCAAGAAAGCATGCTCAATCCTTTCCACCTAGAGATGGGACAAGTAAAACTTCTGAACAGCCCTCATTGCCTAATGGGGTAAAAATCCTGAAGCCAAGTAACAAGCAGCAAACCATACTGGATATGTTTCAAAGAGCTTCAAGAAAGTAGTTTTCAATAAGAGCTTCATATTTGCTTAAAAATGAATTACAGACAGTCATTTATACATAGTTACTTTAGCACAGCTTGGACCAATGCAAGTACCGTATGTACAATACCTGTGGGATCCCTGTGGCAGCTGGAAATCTCTGTAGTAGACACAACTACTACAGTGATCTTTGCCAAGTGGCTGCTCTGCTGCATTGTGAACACAGTAGGGAGCTTGCTCGCTCGGCATGGGCTCCATTCAGGGAATACTTTGTTTTTTTTCTAATGAATGTAAAGTATTCTCTAACTGGATGAGGTGGAGAGCCAGGGTGGTGATATGAATTCCACCTCATCCAATCGAGCATTGTAAATGGTGCCTGTGCGGAGAAGGCGACCATCTGTTCAGTGAGTAGCAGTTCATCTGTTTGGCACGGGGCTCAGAAGCTAACAGTAATCACTATAGTAGTGGTGCCTACTAGTGATTTTCAACTTCCAGGGCTAACCCAAAGGCTGGTCCAAGCTCCATACCTGCAATTTGGCTTTAGGCCTCTTGCACACAGTACTGATGTTTGAACATCTGAATTTTTGGACGTAATCCCAGGCCTGTATGTTGGATATATTCATAAGCGCATATTTGCGCGTTCTAGCTCCCAGGAGTTTGTGCAAACTATTGTCGCATATGCGTTTACCGGCACAAAATACTGACTGGGAACGCAGATTTTTATGGGGGTTTTTTTCACATGAATACGCAGTGATTGTTTACACGCCTGTGTGTACAGCCACATTGTAAACATTGGGCTACATTTCAGATCCATAAGAAAAAAAAGCTGTACTGAGCATTTTCAAGCTGCAGTGTGCAAGTGGCCTTAGGGACCTTCCTGTAAGGTTATATGTGCTTTTAATGTATTTTATGTAAGCTATTTACATGTAAAAGCCTCCCTTGTGAAGACATTCAAAAGCCATGAATAGGACCTTTTTAAAAAGGGCTGCTAGGTTTGGTAGTAGTTTTATTTCAGACTGCTTATGCAAACTATTACATACAATAACGCTGTTTACAATTAATGAATGCACTTCCAGTTAATGAAAGCTAATTGTCTGTTACTAGGTGCAGCACCACAATGGTGCATATTTTGCCACCTGCCTATTAGATCTCCTTGTATTTTGAGGAGACGTAGCCCTGGTTCAGACTGCTTGCCGCATGTGATTTGCACATTCATTCATTCATTCATTCATTCATTCATTTTGAATGACTCGCATCCTCTTGTAAAAGGTTCAGGCACCTTTTTTTGTTTGCACTGGAACTGGATCGCATGGGTGTTTTACACCCATACGATCCAGTTCAGGCAAATGCACTGCATTTCACAGTGTGATTGCTATGCAGTGCAGAAATCGCTGCATTTCCTGCACTGCGTCATTGTGAACCAGGGTTGAATGACTGCAGGCAGCAATGTGCAGCGCCACTGCAGATGTAAAGTGAAATTTGCTTACTTGGTGGGGCTTACTGAATTTTTCACATCCAGTACTTGTTTTGTATTTTGACTGATTAAAGCGGACCTTGCACTAAAATGCAATGTCCTCATATTTGTCTTCCCCCGCCCCCTGTTCCCAGAACACTGCATTACTCCATTTAGTTCTGTAATGCAGCATTTTGAAAGAAGGGAGTGGGGGGAATAGCCACATAGGTGGACCTTGCCTTTTAGTGCAGGGTCAGCTTTAAATAAGTCCCATGTGCCAGCACACCATGGATCTTCAAGTTAAGTCCAAACTATGTTTTATTGCAGCATGATTACATCACAAGAAAGAAAGTGCAACGTTCGAGCCGTGAAGAACCCCTTCGTCAGGCATGTGACGTGCCTGATGAAGGGGTCCTGCCCGGCTCCGAAATATTGCACTGTTTTGCTTGTGATGTGATCATGCTTCAATGAAACATTGTTTGGACTGAACTTGAAGATCTGTGGTGTGCTGGAAAATATCTACACTGCATTATGTATGTTCCAGTTTTCTAGCGGTTGCTGCAGCACCCATTGTGTCAGAGCCTATTCCAGGATTGTGCTTGACTGGAATATAGATGGTTACAAGTGTACATAAGTGCTTCAAAGTGCTATCATATTGGGCAGAAGTGAAAAGTTTCACGTGTTCAAGCCACCCTCTGGTTCTGACTGGTCCTCAAAAAATCCTTTTGTATACATATATTTTTTTTTCAGAAGTAACTGTAATTGAATAATGATTATTTTTCTTCTGTTGCCCAGTTCTGTTTTATGGCTTATGTTCTAGTGCAAATGAGTTTTATGAGTCAACTGTACTCTGTTCTATGATGAGTTAGATTATGCAGTTAAGCAATTAAATGTTACTTTTCACTTCTTTGGTTTCAGTACTCTATAGCCATTTTTTTCCAGATTGCCTAGTTTTAGTTTTGGCTAATGTACTGTTGTCAGTCGCATAAAAACATGCACAGTTACAACCTTGTGCTAATAGGGGGGTGGGGGGGGGGAAGTAAACTTTTTTTAAATCCCCTAATGCTACCACTGGTGGATCTAAGACAAAAGTTATCAGCTTGATTAATGTAATATCTCCCCTAAAGTAGCATGAACAGTGCAGGCTTACATCCATTAAAGTGGAGTTCCACTCGTTTTTCAGTTTATTAAAAGTCAGCAGCTTCAAAAAGTGTACCTGCTGACTTTTAATAAACAGACACTCACCTGTCCCACGGCCTTCAAGCAAAAGTTCTGATAGATTCTCTAGCTTTAGCATAAATACTTTAAAAGTAACTTTATGTAAGACAAAAACATCAGTCTTCATTGAGTTAAGTATTATAATTTATATGATTCTCATGTTTACTGTTGAATTCAGATTTTTTTTACATAGGCAAAAGCCTTGCCATGAGCATATACATTAGGGATGCACCGAAATATCGGCCGAAAATGGTGTTTTTGGCACATTGCCGAAAGGGAAACCTTGCTGATAATGGGGCCAAAAATGGCAAATGGGGGTGGGGCCCGCCCCCTGGTGCCACCCATTGCAGGGGCATCTTCCTGGCTCGCCCCAGTCCTTCCTCCTCCTCCTTTCCCACAGATCGGTGACCTCCGTGTGTCCTGGAGTTGTGAATTGAATTGTCCGGGCCGCTGCAGTAACGATGTCCCTCCTCCTGTGACAGACGGCAAACTGATCAAATGGCGGGACATTGAATCAGCGTGACGTGATTACAGGAGGCGGGACATTGTTACTGCAGGCACCCGGGCAATACCATTCACAGCTCAAGGACACATGTAGATCGCCGCTCTGATCTGGGCACGGGTGAGGCTGCATCCAGACACTGGCAAGCTGCATAAGACGAGCACTGGCAGGCTGCATGAGGGGAACAGCGTGTGCCCAGGGCAAGCATTACTGCAGAGTTTTGTCCGCAGCTAATCCACAAGTTTTATGTACCCACTGTGCGACTGTGTCTGGAAGTGTCATTTGTTTGCCTCTGAACACGGCAAACTATCCACCTCTGGCCGCTTGCATGAATGTAGCCATGCTATATAAAACCAGGTCATAGGCCAAAGGCTGTACTCCCTTTTATTGGCCATATGAAAAAAAAAAATAATCTTGATTTTGACCCAGCTAGGTTTTTAACGCCATGTGATAGAATGGGGAAGGGTTAAGTTGTTCTTGCAAGTAGAGGTAAAGATATAATCATTCCCAATTGAAGTCTGTTCGAAGGAACCGGGTAGCTTGCTTGGGGCCAGTTCACACAAGATGCATACACTGTGTTTTCCATGTATTCCAATGGCTGTAGTTCACACCATGCAGTCAGTTTCCACAATGGAAACTGACTGCATGGTGTGAACTAGAACAACTGGAATACATGGAAAACACTGCATGCATTTTTTCTCGGGCAAGCTGCATCTGACTGGCACTGGTGAGGCTGCATTGATCTCTTGTATCATGTCTGCAGTCTCTGACCATCTCCTGTATCAGATTGTTAGAGACTGGGGACATGATACAAGAGATGGTTGAAGACTGCGGACTGAATTTTCTTGAGCTTTTCTTGCACCAAAGGTGCCAATAATGGCCAACAATAAATTCATATTAATACAAATTGATATTAATTAAAAAAGTCGAATATAATACAATTGTATATGAAAATATAAATATTTTTTAAGAACTGTTTATTATCGGTTTCGGCCTAGTGTATTTTTCCTTTTCGGTATCGGTTTCGGCACCAAAAAACCCATTCAGTGCACCCCTAAACCCTAGTATTTCAGTTAGGTTTTCAAGACTACAGTGGCTTAAAAAAAAAATAAGAATCCGGATTAATTGTTTACTTTTTTTTTCTATACACTGTATCCAAAAATAAAATACAGATATAATTTTTCTCTCTTTTTAATGACTTACTCAGCCTTAAATTGATTTAATGAGAAGAAAAGTGCATCGCCCATACAGATTACCCACGGGGGGGGACTGATGGTGCTTCTGCTTGGAGTGTCTTCCCAACACTAATGGAACATGGAGGTGTACGGTGAAGAGCCGGCAAAGCGTCCTTCCGAAAAGTCGCTGTTACATTGCGTGGAGTGTACAAAGTACAGTGGCTTGCGCGTTTTGGCAATAGTCATTAAAATTAGTCATAGATATGGCTATGATTAAGGCTTATTGTCAAAATCGATTGTGAAATGAATCGATTACTATTTTCATAATCGATTAATCGGCCAGTAACATAATGTGGCTAAAAAAAACCTAAAATGAGCCCTTTATAGTACAAAAAGAGCAAATAATCACTACTGTAACTATTTCTTTCACAGTTCTACAGTAAAAAAAAATGAACCCCTTACAGTAGTGATTATTTGCTTTTTTTGTACCATAAAGGGCTAATATTCGTTTTTTTTAACCCCATTATGTTACTAAACGTCTTACACCTGGTTCACATCTATGTGTTTTTTTGGTGCTTTTTGCAGAAATGGACTACAGTTCATTTACATGGTTTCCTATGGGACACGTTCACATCTATGCTTTTTCAGCCGCTGCGTATTTGGAAAGCGGTGACTTTTTTTTTTTTTAAAGCAAAACAGTGCTTTTTTGGTTCAACATACTTCAATGGAGAAGCTGCAGAAAAGCATGTAATGCGTTTTTGCAGCAATTTGTGTTTTTTAATCTGGCCAACAACAAATTAGCAAAAAAAAAAATGCAAAAACGCAAATCGCTGCAAAATCATGTGCGCAAAAATCAAAACGCACAACAAAAAGCACTGCAGAAGCAGATCAAAAGCAAACTGCATAGGTGTGTACCGAGCCTTATGCTGGCCTCACCGATCAATTTTGAGACGAGAATATTTAGACGAAAAATCTTTGTACATTCGACGAATGAAAGAATGTTTGAAGTTTTTTCACTTGTTTTTAACATTTTGTTTTTAAAATAATTGTAATTTCTGAACGAAAACCACATCCACTGTCTGATAATTCCTTTCACCAACAAGTTTTTTATTATTTCCAAATTTTCCCATTACTGTGGTTGAAAATGAATGTCGATTTGACCCCACGAACGATTAGAAAATCAAACGACCGTTCTTATCTCTCCTCTAATAGTATATACAGTATATCTCTTCTGTCCGTTATTCTCAGAGTGGATTAGATATTTTGCTCCCTAACCATATAGTTGGTTATTTATATTTACCACTGCATAGAGATATTTAAGAATAAATTGCCTTTTTTTTTTAAACTTTACATGTTAACTAAATGATACACCACACTTTTTTTTTTTAAGGTTATTAATCGATTAATCGAAACAATAATTGGCCAACTAATCAATTATGAAAATAATCGTTAGTTGCAGCCCTAAACCTTTGTACACTCCACTCAATGTAATAAAGTGACTTTTTTTCTCGGAAGGATGAGTTGCCTACTCTTCGCCTTTTTATACCTCCTTAAATTGATGTAGTCCTCTTTTAACCAGATGGCATTTGCGCTCTGACGATCAACATCCTCTAACATAATGAAATGACCGAAGAATACACACCTGAGCCTGTTCCTAGTTCTCAGACTCTGCTGTCGGGTAACAGCCCTTGGTCTCTCGGAACAATCTGGAATACTGATGTTTGGGTCTGTCATGGTAAACACCTGCGTGCTGGAGGTTCATTTACAAAATAAACCTTTAGACAGCAGCTGCCACTGAGCTTTAAATAACAAACATGTTATACTTACCTGCTCTGTGCAGTGGTTTTGTAGAGAGCAGCTCTGATCCTCTTTTTCTCCCTTCCCCCGCCGGCACTCCTGGCTCCTCCCCCTTGAGCAGTGCTCCCAGAGAAAGTAGATTGTCCTGGGGCCACTACTGCGTGCTTGCTCCCGAGCTACTGCTCTACACGTCCATAAGACACATTGAGCTGTGGCCCTGCAAATGGGCTCCCACTGCTGTCTCAGCCAATGAGGAGAGAGCTGATGCTGTCGTGAACATCGCTGGATCAGAGGGAGCTCAAGTGAGAATTGGAGGGGGGGGGGGCGCTGCACACAGAAAGTTTTTTTTACCTTCATGCATAGGAGGTAAAAAAAAACCTCCAGCCTTTAGATCCACTTTAAATATAAAAAAAGGGTTTCTCTTAAATTGATTGAAGGACAAAGCGAAGATCATAAATCTGGAACCACTGGGTTATACAGTCACCTGCAGGAGTAGAGTACTATGTGTAAACACAAAAAACCGCTTAGGGTGGTATCTGCTGGCTGCCATAGAATCAGGAGGACATTAAAATCCTTGCTGTGTTTTTTTTTTTTTTTCCTTTCATCATGTGATCAGATTCATCAGTCAACTGTCTGCTGATGAGCAGCAAATTATAATTTCTTGTTTCACCTATACTGACCACATTGGAGTTTTTTTTTACCATAGGTGTGGCCGTGAAAGCTGTGTCTCCAGAGCAGCCTGTGAGAACTCTCTCGGCAGGGGCACATTTGACCAGTGCTTCTGACCGACCAGGCATTGTCCCCAGACAGGCAGGTGGTGCCCTTTTTGTGGCCTGTGGCAGTTTGTTGATACCCTAGATGTCCCTGGTGGCAGTGTAGGCAGAGCGGGACATATATCCTGGGTTTGAGTCCCATCCCTCCTTGAAGGTGATAAGTAAGCTATGGGGGGTGCATGTCAGCCACTACATTTATGGTAGCCTGCCTGTATTTAGGAGGTTTAGCAGCCAGGGAAGGGTGTCACAGTGCCTGTGCCACTGTCTTTGTTATCTCTAATTATCCATGGCTTCCTGGAACCAAGGTCTCTGATTCCTGGGAGTGCTCTCTGCTGGCTACTGTGAGAAGCTATGGTTTCCCCTGGACATGTCCACTAGGCACACCTATTGGTATCTTGAGTGTCCATCTGGTGTCTGCCTTAGACCCCTTTCACACTAAGGCAGTTTTCAGGTGTTTTAGCGCTAGAAATAGCATCTGAAAACTGCTGCCCGAATGTAAAATCCTGAGTGCTTTCACACTGGGGCGGTGCGCTTGCGGGATGTTAGAAAAAGTCCTGCAAGCAGCATCTTTTGGGCTTGCGGGTTGTATGCAGAGCTCCCAAAACGCCCCCTTCCTATCGCAATGAATGGGCAGCACTTCCGAAGGCCGCAACACAGGTGTTTGTAACCCTTTCGGCCACTAGCGGGCTTAAACAGTGGGAAAGTGCCGCTAAAACGAGCGGCCCCTTACTACTTACGCACGGGCTGCCCCAGTATGAAAGGGGTCTTAGGCCAGCCATACGTTATACAATCCTCTTGTACAACTATCCTTTAGATTTACCAAAACCATATAATGTAAGGTCGCACCTAAACACTTTCAATTTGTATGTAATCAGGCAGGCCCTTGCACTACATAGTTGAAGGTAAATCTAAAGAAAATTTGAACAAGAACATTGTATAATATATGGCCAGCCTTAGCCTGCTAAGTCTTGGTTCCCTTGTATTAGCTCTGTTCTGGTTGCCTCTGGAGGAGATTATGGGACAGGTTGTCCTGGTATGCAAGGGTTGTGGGCCTTGCATTCTCCTCACTGTAACACTGGCACTGCCCTCTCCTTTAATATTTTTATTTTATGGATGGCTTTGTTTTGTGTATTGAGTGTGCTGTGTAGCAGAAGCCCTCAAAGTAATGTCCTCTTCTGTCCCTCTGAAAGGGTATGACATAGAAGAGGAACAGCCCATGGCTGTAGACCAGCCTGTTGGGTGTGATAGCTCACAAAAGATAAAATATATACACTGACCACTGTTGGGTAATGTGAATAACATTATGTTGTTACAATAGCACCTGAAAGTGGGTAGACTAGATTAAGCAGCAAGTGAACATGTCCCTGAGGTTGATGTTTTGAAAGCAGAAAGAATAGGTAAGTCTTAGGATTTGAGCAACTTTGACAAGGGCCAAATTGTAAGGGCTACACAACTGGATCAGGGCAACTCCAGAATTGCAGCTCTCGTGGGGGGTGTTCCTGGTCTGCAGTGGTTAGGACCTGTGTAGCTGAAAACCAGTTGGGGTTCATATTCTGACCTGTCCACAGTCAAAAGCACCTACAATGGGCAATTGAGCATCAGCACTGAAGCACGGAGCAATAGAAGGTAGCCTGGTCTGATGACTTCGAGAATAGTGTGAGTTGTTGACTCAGTCTCCTCCAAATTCTTCAGAGATCAATCCAATCAAGCATATGTAGGCAGATGCCAAGTTAACAATCACTTATATAGATAATGTACCTATTGGAGTAAAAACTTCATTTTTTTTTAAAAAATAATATGTTTTTATTATAAAAGAGGGTAACATAAAACTAGTGCGATATTTGAAACTGTTTTTGATAAACTAACGTTCCAATATCTGGTTTGATAGATGTATTAGTAATTCTCAATGAATTCTTAAGGTACTCATCAGATAGTTTGGTTCTAATTTTGCCCTTCATGTCCTTCATCCTTGAAAATAGTTGCTCACAAATATAGGTGCTGTTGAAAACTGATGATATGCTTAAGGCATGATTGTGAGGAGTGGGATATTTTTCTTTGGAAGATGAATCTTATAAAAGCCAAGCAGAGACATTGTCAAATTTGTCTTCAGCCGAATGTGTTTGCAAACTGTAAACGCATTTTTACAAAAATGTAAAAAAAAAAAAAGTAAGTTAATGATTTTGTGTCGGGCCACAGATTGGACACCCCTGCTGTAAATGATAAAACTTATGCCACGTACACACGATCGGACATTCCGACAACAAATGTGCGATAGGAGCTATTAGTCTGAAATTGCAACTGTGTAGGCCCCTTCAGACATTTTTTGTCGGAATTTCCGACAACAAAAATTTGAGAGCTGGTTCTCAAATTTTCCGACAACACAATCCGTTCTGGTAAATTCCGAGCGTGTGTAGACCATTCCGATGCACAAAATTCCACACATGCTCTGAATGAAGTACGAGATGGAAGTGCTCGGTCTGGTAAAACTAGCGTTCGTAATGGAGATAGCACTTTCGTCATGCTGCAAATTTAATAATCTTTCAATGCAGCGCATTCTCTTCTTTATAATGCTAGAATAATGAAGTTGTTTTGCTGCTCATATTCACACAGAGTTCTCACAAACTTATTTCTTTATTATTTTTGGTGATCTCCTGAATAATATTTTTTTTTTTTCGTTAGATCTCCATAATAATGTTTAGAATTTATTTTTATAGTGATCTCCATAATATTTTTATTAGTTTTGTGTGTCAAGTTACCACAACACCATTATGATCGTGTATTTATTAACCTCAAGGCCGTTGGTTGGTGTCCCTTGTTAATTTGACATTGTATTTTGGAAATGTACCTGCCTACTCACAAACAAACTGCACTTTTTTAATTCAAACACATAGCCAATGATTTGTGCAAAAAATATACATTTATTAAGGGGTCATAACAAAATAAAGGGGAAGGCAACACTGGATAAACTGGTGAAATTAGCAAAGCCTTTGTACCCCAGGGCACACATCAACTATTTGACATGCAAAATTGGTAGCCTGAGTCCATTTAATAGGGAGCACAATCCGGTCCAGGATTCCGAGAAATCAGGAACAGCAATGCCAGAGGATTGGTTTTGGTTGACTTAGCGGTTGGGGGGGATTCCAAATGATTTTGTGACCCCAAAAACAGCCTCTGGCACTCTGCCTGAATTTATGAACACAAATAACATTTGTACACATTTTAGGGGGTGTTTAGGGTAAAGCATAATGGAGCTGAAAAAATACATTGCTAAGTGACTAGGCTAGGTGTGTATGGGCCCAGGATAGCATGCTGGGGAGGTTAGTGAAGGCAAATATGCATGAAGGACAAAATAGGAACTTGAAAAACTTCCAGCATGCATGAGGACAAAGAGGACATTTACAGCATATTACAATCATGGTAATTAGGGAATGATGAAATAAATACAATACATTAGCAAACATTAAGGAGAAATCTTACCTTAATTTAGTCCTTCTGCAGGACCTGAATGATGGCAGAACAGGTCTCTGGAATAATGATCCCCAGAGCCTGGGGGGAGATGCCTGTCCTGAACTTTATGTCCTGCAGACTTCTCCCCGTCACCAAGTACCGCAAAGTGGCGACGAGCCTCTGTTCGGGAGTGATGGCTTGCCACATGCAGGTGTCTTGCCTTGTAAAATAAGGGGACAGCAAAGCTGAAAAACGGGGTTTGTCATCCGGAGATAATTCCTGAAATCATCAGGATTATTCTCACGGATCTCCCGCAACAAAGGCATATGAGAGAACTGGTCACGCTGGAGCAACCAATTCTTCGTCCATGAACTCCTCCCCGCCCTGTTCATAGACTGGGCTTGGGTCAAAGTAAGAACCCCAACACCAAGCCCTTGCACAGCACGAACTCTAGGATGAGTACGTACCCGCAACATGGCTAGATAATGGTCGGCTGGTCAGAACGAACTAATGCCCTGTACACGCGACCGGTTTTGCTGTCGAATAAACTCTGAAGGTTTTTCCGTCATCCGGAGATAATTCCTGAAATCATCAGGATTATTCTCACGGATGAGTGAGAAAAACTCTGAAGGTTTTTCCGACGGAATTCCGCTCAAGCTGTCTTGCATACACATGGTCACACCAAATTCTGACCGTCAAGAATGCGGTGACGTACAACGTCTCGTACTTTCTTCAGAGCTTGCGGCATTTTTGGTACGTCGGAACAGCATACAGACAAGCTGTTTTCCCGATAGGAATTTGTTCCGTCGGAAAAATATAGAACGTTCTCTATCTAAGTCCGTCTGAATTTTCGACGTAAAAAGTCCGATGGGGCATACACACGGTCGGAATATACGATGAAATTCCGACCGTGTGTACGGGACATTACAGAACGCACTGAAAATCAGAAACGAGCGGACAAGAACGCACTGGAAATCAAATACGTAAAATAAAAATACGCACTGAAAACCAGATATGAAATGACTACACGCACTGAAAACCAGATACGAACCCACAAGCACAAACTGAAGAGCAGTAACGATCTGAAAAGCGTGAATCGCCTCTCACCAAACTTCTATTAACACGAGATTAGCAGAAGGATCCCAAAGGTGGCACACTGGCTATTGAACCTCCTCTTTACAGTGCTGTTGTACGTCAGCGCGTTCTTGACTATCGGAATTTCCGACAAGATTTGTGCAACCATGTGTATGCAAGACAAGTTTGAGCCAACATCCGTCTGAAATAAATCGCAGGATTTCGTTGTCTGAATGTCCGATCGTGTGTACGCGGCATTACAGTTGCTTGTGCTGTGAACCATACTGTCAAGCCAGTTATATTACTGATCACATGCAGCACCATGACAACTGTGGATCAAACAGAGGCTCACATGGCAACGTCCTTGGCTATAAAAGAATAGGCGAGTTTAGTTTCCCTTTAAGTGAATTGAGGTTGCTTTGCAGCATAGATTGCTAACAAGCTTAAAGTGATTGTAAAGCTTTCTTTTATAAAAAGTTGCCTGCACTGTGCAATGGTTTTGCAGAGAGCATCCCCAATCCTCCTTTTCTGGGGTCCCCCACCTGCACTCGTGGCTTGTGCCCCATAGTTAGCTGCATTCTATGGGGGCCCGTGTGTGTTCGCTCCCAAGCTGGGCTGTTTGTGCCTATTCAGACACTCAGCCCCATCCCCTGCTGCTGCAGAGAAGAGCTGCTGCAGAAGTGCACAGTGCTGGACCGAGATCAGGTTCAGGTGAATAATTAGGGGGGGCTAGGGGTGTGCTACCATTAAAACATTTTTTTTTACCTTAATGCAGAGAATGCATTAAAGTATAACTAAAGGCAAAACATATTTTCGCTTTGAATGAAGTGCAGAGGGATTAGAACACCTGTGAGTTTTTATTGCTGTCTGTGCCCATGTTCGGGAGATTCACCCTCTTCATTTGTCCCTTTTTACAATTGAAAGTAAAAGAAAATCCCATATTTTGGGTTGTCCCAAGAAAAGTAACTGTGGGAAAATCTTCCAATGGGGACACTAGTTCTGGGGGTTCCCAAAAAATTCCCCTAATTTCCATGGATTTCCTCTCACTTCTTGATTGGCTTTGGGACAGGACGTGAAGGGAAATCTCCACAATGGGACACAGGTGGTAAACAAAACCTGATGGGTTATAACCCTTCCTTGCTCTATCCAAAATGAAAAAAAGTTTTCCCTATATAGTTCTAATTTAAGGTAAAAAAAAAAAAGTTTCCCTTTACAACCACTTTGGGTAAGTATTATTATTATTATACAGGATTTATATAGCGCCGACAGTTTACGCAGCGCTTTACAACATTAGGGCAGACAATACAAGTACAATACAATTCAATACAGGAGGAATCAGAGGGCCCTGCTCGTTAGAGCTTACAATCTAGGAGGGAGGGTCAAGTTATACAAAAGTGTAATAGCTGTGGGGGATGAGCTAATGGAGAAAATAGTGCAGTTATTAGATGGAGGCAGGATAGGCTTCTCTGAAGAGGAAGGTTTTCAGGGATCGCCTAAAAGTGGATAAATTTGGAGACAGTCTGACAGATTGGGGTAGGGAATTCCAGAGGATGGGCGAGGCTCGGGAGAAGTCCCGGAGGCGGATATGGGAGGAGGTGATGAGGGAGCTAGAGAGCAGGAGGTCTTGGGAGGAACGGAGATGGCGATTAGGTTGGTATTTTGAGACTAGGTTAGTGATGTAGCTGGGGGCAGAGTTGTGGATGGCTTTGTAACTTATTGTTAGTATTTTGAATTTAATTCGTTGGGCGAGTGGCAGCCAATGGAGTGATTGGCAGAGAGGGGTAGCAGACACTGAGCGGTTTGTAAGGTGGATAAGTCTGGCAGCAGCATTCATGATGGACTGCAGGGGGGATAGTCTGTTTATAGGTAAGCCAATGAGGAGTGAGTTGCAGTAGTCAAGGCGAGAGATAACCAGGGAGTGAATCAGGAGCTTTGTGGTTTCATTGGTTAGAAAGGGACGTAGTTTAGAGATGTTGCGGAGGTTGAGGCGGCAAGCTTTGGAAAGTGATTGGATGTGGGGCTGAAAGGAGAGTTCAGAGTCCAGGATAACACCTAGCACCCTGACGTGTGGGGACGGGTGGATGGTTGTGCCATTGCTCTTGACAGAGAAGTCAAGGGAAGAGGCACGTGGGGGAGGAAATATTATAAGCTCAGTTTTGGACAAGTTGAGTTTGAGGAAGTGGTGTGACATCCATACAGATATGTCGGTTAGTAAGTTAGTGATGCGTGAGGAGACTGATGGAGTGAGCTGAGGGGTGGAGAGATAGATTTGCATGTCATCAGCATAGAAATGATATTGAAAGCCATGAGAGGCTATCAGCTGACCCAGGGAAGAGGTGTAGATTGAAAATAAAAGAGGTCCAAGAACAGAACCTTGGGGGACCCCGACAGAGAAGAGAGGAGGAGTGGAGGAAGTAGAATTGTAAGTGACACTGAAGGTGCGTTGGGATAGGTAGGATGAGAGCCACTGAAGAGCACAGTCACGGAGACCGAGGGAGTAAAGTTTTTTTGAGGAGAAGGGGTGGTCAACCGTGTCAAGGCCGCTGAAAGATCCAGAAGTAGGAGTACAGAATAGTGTCCGTTGGTTTTTGCAGTTAGTAGGTCATTTGTGAGTTTTAAAAGAGCCGTTTCTGTGGAGTGTTGAGGGCTGAATCCAGATTGAAGGGGATCAAGAAGGTTGTTTTTAATGAGGTGGTCACTCAGTTGGTTGTAAACCAGGCGTTCAAGGAGTTTAGAGGAAAGGGGGAGCAAGGAGATAGGGCGTAGGTTGTTAAGATTTGTAGGGTCCAAGGACAGCTTTTTGAGTATGGGGGTGACCAGTGCATGTTTTAGAGCGTCGGGGAAGATGCCAGAGGTGAGGGAGAGATTGAAGATGTGGGTTAGAGAGTGTAGGTTGGGGTCAGAGGGTGACCGGAGCATTTGAGAGGGAATAGGGTCCAGGGGACAGGTGGTTAGGTGGGCGATAGAGAGGAGTTTAGCAACTTCATCTGTAGTAGCAGATTTGAATAGGGGGAGTGTCAGTTGTACCTGTTGACATGGGGTCTTAGCTGGGGGCGATACCTGTAGAATGGAGATTTCATCACGGATTGTATCAATCTTGTTTTTGAAGTGGTTAGCAATCTCCTGGGCAGTGAGTGAGTCAGTGGGTGGAGGCGGTAGAGGACAAAGTAGAGAGTTGAAGGTAGAGAAGAGTTTACGGGGATTGGATGAGAACGTGTTAATAAGAGTTGTAAAATAGGTTTGCTTGGCAGTGTGGAGGAAAGAATAGTATTTTTGGAGGGCAGATTTGTATTGATTGAAGTCTTTGAGAGACTTAGTCTTGTGCCACAGACGCTCAAGAGCACGACTACGTTTTTTGAGACTTTTGGTGTCATCTGTTTGCCAGGGTTGTAGGGGTCGAGGCCTGATTCTGCGTGTAGATAGTAAATACATAGATATGGATGAAGAGTAGAGCAGGACTCAAGTAGTTGATGTAAATTCCTCATTTTACAGTCCACATATGTTTGTAAATTGAAGTATGTAGCATACAGCATTTGACCGGAGCTTACTTCCCACCACAGAGCTTTCTACTTGGACTTTGTACACGCATTCTGGTAGATGTATTATTTTCCATGAATACTAGACCAAATGCTTGTATTGGTTGGGGGGGGGGGTAAGCATAATCTGAAAAATACCCCCTCACTGATAATGCTTCTTAGTGCCCCTGTGCATGATCCTAAGATAGCACAGTCAGGAAATCAAATTAAAATACAAATATAAAGAAAATAGGTGATTAGTCTACCTGACCTGTCACACATTGGACCTGTTTACATAAGGCCAAATCTGTAAGATCAGAATATTTGTAACCCATGCTGCTGATTATGTGTGAAATGTAGTGTGCCAGTACAATAATTTACATACTCACTGGATCCACTTGCCAATCGTAGCCCGGTACAGATGTGTTTTCCTCATGCATATGGGATCAATTATGTCCTGTTACGCCAACCCTACAATCACATGCTCCGCACAATGTTTCTTGGGCCCCTCTCTGAAATTTCCTGTGTCAGCTAAGGTTACATGGTTCCAAGAAGTTAGGGGCTGCTGTTGACAGAATGGATAGCGCTAATGACTTTTAAAGGAAGCTCATATGGTCTTTATCATTTCACACATTCACCCAACGATAAAGGTTGTCTTGCTTCAAAACTTTGGTTCACTTACTTAGGACACACATACAGGTTCCAGCAAAGTCTGACTTCTAGGTCTGCATACGTCTTCCAGGTTATTACATTGGAAAGTAAGAAAGCCACTACTTGAAAGATAGGCAAGGTCAGTAATGAATAGAAGGTGCATCTGAGCGTAAATTGAAGGACTTTGTGTAATGGTCTATTGAGCCCTTCACTCAATGCAATACTGGGTGTTAGGAACACATGCTGGGCACCTCCTCCCCCACCACCAATTTGATGTCTGTGTGTATTGAATCCCTAAACTGGTGATTGGTCTATGCACAGAAAATAAAAGATGGTGATTTTGGGGGGAGGGAAAGGAAAATGAAAGAAAGGAACTACAAAGGTAGATTAGAAAAATTGCCTTCATTCTTCCAACCAGTACTGAGATACTATTCTCTTAGGTGTTCATTGCTGTCTTTTCTCTGTGGTGTAATTGCCTTCACTTTGTGGTCTGTGATATTTTCACCTGGACAGGAAGAAAAAGAAAGCTCCCTCAATCCACCATACTCAAAAGCATCTATCTTTAAACCAGAGAAGTCTTCTTGAAAAAAATAAATTATAGGCGGTGAAAGGATTCCACCTTGTCCCTCTTGCTCATAAATAACGAGTGCTAGATGTATGAGTTAGTAAACATAACTCTGCAATAAGTAAAGCATAAGCAAATATTTTATTTATAGTATATCCAGGTTGTGAGCTTCAGCAAAGGATTCCAGATGGAAGATAGTATTAATGTAGTATACACTGATCATCCATACCATTATGACCTCCTACCGTAACCTGGCGAGGCATGGACTTTTTTGGTATCTGGCACCAAACCGTTAGTAGCAGATCTTTTAGGGGCCAATGAATGCGCACTCTAGTTTTGACAGCCCATTAATTTTAATGGGCTGCCAAATATATGGGGACGTGCAAGCATTATTTTTACATATCATGCTGCACCAAACCACGTGGTACCATGCAGTTTGGTGGATGCAAATGCATTGCACTTGTGAGATGCATTTGGGATACCATAAACAATTTTCACCCATGCAGTGTGGGAAACACGCCTTTCCCGCACCGTGTTCCAGTGTGAATCAGCAGTGAGTCCTGTAAGTTGCGACGTGGGGCCTCCATGGATTGGCCTGCCTTTTTTTCTAGCACATACCACAGATGCTCATTGGATTAAGAATCTGGAGGCCAAGTTAACATCTCAAACGTGTTCCTCAAGCTATTCTTGACCAGGCCACCTTCTTCTATTAGTAAAGGTATGGAAGCCAAACTAAACAATAAAGGACACCAGATACTCATCTACTCACCCTATTGTTGGGTGGGGCTCAATGGCTGACCGTACAATGATGGAAAGAAACTACACCAAAAAGAGAGGCAGAGAAAAACATGCCACATATAGAGCCACAGAGATATAGTGTCGGAAAAATTGTACTAATTGTAACAAAATAGAAATGTATTATTTGTATGAATGAACAATAATCAATTACACAAAAGTATAAAATCAATAAAAACTCCACTGTTCACCATCTAATGACAACGTTGTCAGTGGACAGACTAACAAACAAATAAGGGAATGTCTTCACTGCACGTACATAAATATATATGGGCCATAAAAATAGTTTATGTATAAGCAATGTGGCAACACCAGACGTAGGGCCAGGCAGTCCTATAATGGAATCATGTAAAAAAGCAGGAACCTGCACAACTCAAAGTCATGAAAAATCATATGATTGAAAAATAATTGACAAGGTATGCTGTTGATGGCTGTTAGAGGTATACGGCAAGGAGGTATAGCCATACTGGGTTAAAGCAAATGAAAATCCATCTCGTGAACACTGATATATGTTGAAATCCAAAGGACACAGGAAAGTAGCCTGCACAGCGATCATCAACCGCAAAGGGCAAACAGATTTAGTGACAGGAGCATAACAGGTAGGTATATATTGTAATCTACCTAACCCAGGTGTAGGGAATGATGTGCTGCAAGTGATCAGCTGTGTTCAGTAGTTTGTTTCCCTTAGGGTCGGTTCACACTGGGGCAACACAACTTACAGCACGACTTAGCAAGGCGACTTGGAGGTGACTTACAACACGACTTCAAGTCCCCCCCAGGACATGCGACTTTGCCTGTGGCCAATCAGAGCTAATCAGCTGTTGTGACATACTGTACCTGCCCGCGAGAATGTGTTTCCAGCACGATCCCATCGCGATGGTACTCGGCGACAGGGTACTGTACATCTCGCGCTCACTGCAATAGGAAAAACACATTTTCCTATTGCAGCGAGCGCGAGAGAGAATTCCCCTCCAAGAACAATCCAGGCTCTTAGGTCTGGTATGGGTGTTAAGGGGAACCCCCTACGCCGAAAAAACGGCGTGGGGGTCCCCCCAAAATCCATACCAGACCCTTATCCGAGCACGCAGCCTAGCCGGTCAGGAAAGGGGGTGGGGATGAGCGAGTGCCCCTCCTAAACAGTACCAGGCCACATGCCCTCAACATGGGGGGGGTGGGTGCTTTGGGGAAGGGGGCACCCTTCAGCCCCCCCACCCCAAAGCACCTTGTCCCATGTTGATGAGGACAAGGGCCTCTTCCCGACAAACCTGGCCATTAGTTGTCGGGTCTGCAACAAAAAGGGGGCCCCCAGATCCTAGCCCCCCCACCCTATGTGAATGAGTATGGGTACATTGTACCCCTACCCATTCACCTGGGGGGAAAAAGTGTCAATAAGAAAACACTACACAGGTTTTTAAAGTAATTTTTTTTAGGCAGCTCCGGGGGTCTTCTGACTTCGGGGGTCTCTTCCGACTTCTCTGCTCTCTCTGGCCTCTTCTCCCACGCTCCAGCCTCTTCTCCCACTGTCCAGTTCTTCTCCCACTCTCCGGTTCTTCTGCCGGGCTCCTCCGCTATCTTCTGCTCTTTTGCCGCTCTCTTGCTAGCGTTGGCCTGATCATCTTGTTCCCTCTTCTCTTCTTCCGATGTTGACACGACGCTTTCTCCCGCTGTAATGCCATGTGCGCGGTGCGCAACGACTATATATGCATGGGGCGCAGTCACCGGGTGACCCCGCCCCTTATGACATCACAGTCCCATCATGCCCCGGGACTGTGATGTCATAAGGGGCAGGGTCACCTGGTGCCATCACCGGGAGAAGAGGCCGGAGAGCGGGAGAAAAGGCCAGAGAGAGCGGAGAAGTCGGAAGAAGACCCCCGGAGCTGCCTAATAAATTACTTTAAAAACCTGTGTAGTGTGTTTTTTTTATTGACACTTTTTTCCCCCACGTGAATGGGTAGGGGTACGATGTACCCCATACTCATTCACATAGGGTGTGGGGCCCCCTTATTAAAGGGGGCTCCCGGATTCCGATAAGCCCCCTCGCCCGCAGACCCCGACAACCAACGGCCAGGGTTGTCGGGAAGAGGCCCTTGTCCTCATTAACATGGGCACAAGGTGCTTTGGGGTGGGGAGACTGCAGGGCGCCCCCCTTCCCCAAAGAACCCACCCCCCCATGTTGAGGGCATGCGGCCTGGTACGGTTCAGGAGGGGGGCGCTCGCTCGTCCCCACCCCCTTTCCTGACCAGCCGGGCTGCGTGCTCGGATAAGGGTCTGGTATAGATTTTGGGGGGACCCCACGCTGTTTTTTCGGCATGGGGGTTCCCCTTGAAATCCAGACCTAAGGGCCTGGTTTGCTCTTGGAGGGGAACCCATGCCGCTTTTTTTTATTTAAAATTTGGCGTGGAGTTCCCCCTCATGATCTTTTCTTTTTCCTGTAAAGTCCCTTCACTATAGATGAGGATCCGACTTGGAGGCGACTTCCATTGAGTTCTATGGGTACAGATCGCCTAGAAGTCGCCTTGAAGTAGTACAGGAACCTTTTCTGAAGCCGGAGCGACTTTAGTAGTGTACATTAAGATGGCTCTCATTGACTAATGTAATTCCCAATGTCAAACGACTTGGGGCGACTTGAGGGCTAACAAGTCGGATCCCAAATCGCGGCGGTATGAACCGACACTTAGGATGGAAATAACAATAGTGTTCAATGGAAGTAGATGTCAATCAGCTGAGCGAGGAATCACCTTGTATATCAGCCAGTTTCTGTGTGCCTTTCCGCAGCATTCGTTGTATCCGGACTTATAGTTTTAATCATCCAGGGTGGATGAAAGATGAGATGGTCGTTAGAGTAGCTGTTGGGTACAGTGACCCGAGATGCTGTGTCCCGCACTAAAGTGCCAGCAAACATCCGTGCCGTGGATCCTAGGCGCTGGTGCAGGGTGCTCGGAGTGACAGGCGTTCACCTGGAGAGGGGGAGTGAAGTCAACTAGTTTCATGGGGAAACTTCTTCAGGACTGGCACCCAGTGGCTGAGACAGGTATAAATACCGATTTATTACTCCGTTTCTGTCTTCCCAAAGATCAATTAACCTTGTTTGTTTACAAGGAACAATGAAAAGCTTTTAACGCTCACATTGAAAGAACGGTGTATATCAGGGTATGCCATCTACAAAGGGGCTGATTGAAATCAAAACACAACACAAAATAACATAAAACGCTGGGCCTTAGTCAGGGGAACAAAATAAACGGACAGATAGAACACAATATACAGGACATAAAGTGACAAGTGCTTCCATTGTGTATAATGTAAACACATTCATAACAGTACAGATACAGACGAGGATACAAAGTCTGGAAAGAACTAGGAAAAATTGGATTGAAGAAAGTGAATGCATAGATGCAGAGCAATGCTCGATGCCACATGGAAAACAACTAGTCTAAAAAGACCTGTAAGTTCATCTCTTTGTTGAGTCCATGTGGCATCAAAGTATCTAATTTATAAATCCAGAATTTTTCCTTTTGAAGGAGCACTTTATCCAAGTCACCCCGTCTTTTGCTGAGTTTGAGGGCCTAGATCCCCTTAACCACCAGTCCATCCGGTTTGGATTGGTGGTGAAGAAAAAAAAAGGTTGAGCCAAAGGACTTTTAGGTTCTTTGTGTTTAATATCATCTAAGTGTTTGCCAATGCATACACGAAGTTGACGTTTAGTCTTGCCTATATAGGTGTTATTGCAAAGACATTGCAGGCTGTTGATCACCTTTGTGGTTGCACAGTTAATTAGGCTTTTGATCTTGTAAATTTTACCGTTGTTTGTGTTAGAGAAAGTATCGGTACGCTCAGCAAACTTACAAATCTGCCAATGCCCACACGAAAACATTCCAATGGTTCTTGGAAATTCTGTCAACCAAGAGTCACTGGTTGTTTGTCTGAACTCCGACTGAGTGAGCATATCCATGAGATTTGGGGCTCTACGTGCTACCATGTGTGGATAGTCTCTGACTATACCTATCAAAGTTGGGCACCAGAAGAGGGTGGACCAATGTTTGTTTAGGGTCTCCCTGACTTGTGACCATTGTGAGTCATATTGTGTAATGAATCTTACAGGTTCTTGTTGTCAAGTCTGTTCTATTATTTCATGGTCTAGTTCTGATGCTCGCATGCCCATCTTAGCCACTTTTAGCCGTATACACAGGTCAGCATGGGCACCCTGACCAATCTGTGGCTATGCAGCCCCATACACAACAAACTGCAATGCTATAGGGGAAATTTACTAAAACTCAGAAACTGGTGCAGCTGTGCATGGTAGCCAATCAGCTTTTAACTTCAGCTTGTTCAATTAAGCTTTGACATTAAAACCTGGAAGCTGATTGGTTTCTATGTAGAGCTGTACCAGATTTTGCACACTCCAGTTTTAATAAATAACTGTGTGTTCTGACAGAGGCTTCTATTAGAGGCAGCATTACAGTGATAGTAAACCCTACCCAGTGAAGTGACTAGCTTCAGGTGATACACAGAGATAAAAAAGTCCTCCTACATAAGTTATACATGTTTATCTGCAGCTGTTTCTCCTGCAGATCGTTCTAAAAATAAACGGATCAAAGGATTTTTCTCAGTCCTAGCAGGCAGGGGTTGGGGATCTGACGTCACAGACTGCTGAATTAGAGCCCACCGTTCCCTGTTAGCGGAGTGGAGGGAAGATATACACCCTCCTCTAACAGGCTAACAGGAAAACATACACAGCTGAGGCTATGAAACACCTGCTATGTGCTGCAGGAGGGCTGTCTCCCTGCAGGATGTGGGGTTGATTTACTAAAACTGGACAGTGCAAATCTGGTTCAGCCCTGCATATTAACCATTCAGCTTCCAGGAGTTTTTGTCAAAGTTTAACTGAACAAGCTGAAGTTAGAAGCTGATTGGCTACCATGCACAGTTGTACCAGATTTTACACCCTCCAGTTTTAGAAAATCAACCCATTTGTGTAGGTCTTTTCAGTAACTAATGCAGATAGAAGAGAGAGGAGAAATGTGAGGGATGTGCTTTGTTCATTATTCAGAGGTTTACAACTACTTGAATTAGAGTGGCTTTTCTAGTGGATTGGACTATACAGGCCAGCCTATGCTCCCCACATATATCTGTGAGCCTTGGCCGCCCATGAGCTCATCACCGGTTCACTCGTTTTTCTTCCTTGGACCAATATTGGTAGGTCCCAACGACTGGGAATATCCCACATTCCAAGTCAAAAAACACTTGAAAAGGAAACGAGTATGTCACCTGTTGGCTGGATCTTAAAATAAAAAATACTTAAAGAGGAACTGCAGTTTGCGCACATAATTTCTAATAACAACATCTTTGCCATTCTGAAGCTTCCCTCTAACCACTTTGCATATTATTTTATATATACTGTGACTCTGTACTTGCCAAATATGCTTTAACTGTGGGCAGCTGAAGCTGCTGCCTGTTCACTTCCGGGATTTACACAGAGGCATGCCTCCAGCTCTGCAGCCCTGCAGCTCTCATTGGCCCTCTTATGACTCATCCCCCCTTCCTTCCTGAAAAACTCACCAGAGTGAAAGAGAGCGCTGTGCATGATGTCATAAGCTTAGGCTAATGACCAGACAAGAAACAGGAAGTGGGCTATATAAGGTATTTACTGGCAGAAAAAAAATGTTTTACTATCCGAAGTTAAAACAACAAGGGCGGAAGATTTAATATATGGAAAGTAAAAAAAAATGACTGAAGGTCCTCTTTAAAGCTGAACTTCATCTTTTCATACACTTTACATAGTTTGTTTGGGCCATCGTGGCCCAAATGAACTATGTCCCTCACTAACGTGAGGCCGCTGGATGTGCAGTATAAACTGTATGTAGCTGAGGCACTGTGTTCCAAGGTTGTGACATCAGCAGCCCACCTCTCTGACTCAGCCAATCAGAGGAAGATTTGTATTCACTGATAAAATACATTGCTTACTCTGAATGGCTGAGCGCCACTATGATACTCTACTCTGTTCTGGGTATGAGACTGGAAGTTTCGGCTCAATTCTGGAACAAAGTGCAGTATGCTCTATGTAGCCTCAGTTTGTACCTCACATCCTGCGACCTCACATGTTAGTGAGGGGACATAGTTTGTTTGGGCCAAGCTGGCCCAAATGAACTATGTAAAGTGTATAAAAAGATGGAGTTTGATGTTACTAAACCCACAACAGTAAAATCGGTGTGTATATGCAGTAAAGCATGCTTGTTATACTCACTCACTATTCTCTGATCCTCTCCTTCTTCCACAGTCCTTAATCCATCACCTGATAGGACAGAGCCTTGGAGGCACTCTGCACATGCTCAGTTTGGTGTGTATTGCTAGAGGGTTTTTTTCTTTTTTTTTGGGAGGGTGCATGTGATCAGCACAGGGCCAATCAGCACTGTCCAGACACAGTGTCCGTGGTCATGCAGCCTGAGGAGAATATAAACTCCTCCGACAAGCTTTAACCAGACACTGATAGAAGTCACAAGACTGCTATATACTGCTGATGAGAAAAGATATTTAGCAGTATATATTTACTAAAATAATTGCTTTTCCATGTTCTGTGTACTATGATCTGAGACCAGATATAGTGAATGCAGGGTCCTGGGTTTAGTAAAATTTTAATCACACTATTTCTTATTTATTGTGATAAAAAAAAAATCATTTTGTCTAACCACTTTAGCTCCAGGAGGTTTACCATCCTTCATGACCAGGCCATTTTTTGAGACACGGCACTGCGTTTCTTTAACTGACAATTGTGTATGCATGCAACACTGTACCCAAATAAAACTGATGAGCTTTCTTTTCATTTTTGGTGCCTCTCACCAGCATTGGTACCCTGTATCCCTTGCTTTCCATACAACCACTTGTACTCCCCTGTTTCCTGAATTTGCACATAATATAAAGTAGAAAGATTACAATTTCTTATCAAAGCAGACTTTTGCTTCTATTTTTTTATGTGTTAACCTTTCTAATATATTTTTTCAATAAAATCAGATTGAACTAAATAATCCCAGTGACAGTCACCGCACTTCGATTACAAATCAGCATGTGTTCTCTATTGTACTGTTTCTGTTCTGTGTGCATTTTCTAGCATTTATTATAAACTCCAGATTCAGCACACAGTCGTCATGACTGTGGGCATCTGAAGCCCGCTGCGACTTTCTTCCGGGATTAGGTGCAGCTGGCTACCCAGCATGCACCTCCCGTTCTCACACATGTGCAGTGGGAACGAATTGCCCCATCAGTTTTCTCGGTCAGTGCAATAAAATAACCTCCGATTTGCGATGCTGCTCATATTGTTCCTGACGCCACCAGTCACTAAAGATACCTTTACTGCCACACAGTACCAATCTAAACAAAGACTGAATTCCCATTTCAAAACTGGCAGCTATCTCTGCCTAGCATTGCGTCATTTCTGATTGTGAAATAACTTGATGCTAGCAGTGGGGGGGGGGATGCCCATTGACTCCTGGGATTGATGACACTGCTTTCCCAGGAGCCAATGGACAAGCAGAAATGACATGCCTTGCTGTGGCGAGCTTGGAGGGTGTTTTGTCAGAATAGGTAACCCCTCAGATTAGGTAACGCAATAAACTGAGCTTATATAAATAAATATAGTATGTTGACTCCTGTGATGCTGTTTGGATGTTACATTTTGAAATAAGCTGAATGCCAGCAGTAAGAAGGTGGCGGAGGCCATGTTGGTACACCTTGCACTGCTCAGCGCTAAACCTTTAGGCTTTCAAAATGTAACATCCAAACAGCATCACAGGATGTCAATACACTATATTTATTTGTATACGCTGAATTTATTGCTAAAATTACTGTGAAATTGAAGATGTAGCTGGGTGTACTAAGATCTCTGCTGCCTTCTTGTTACTGCAGGTGTTCTGTCAGATGAGCAAACCTGGTAGTGGTGGACACATGCACAACTGATGGAATGTCACTTCCGTTACCTAATCTGACGTGTCGCAGATTCTGACGGAACAACGGAAGTACAGCCTTTAGACTCAAGATAAGGTAGTAAAAGACAAAAAAAAAAAGTTTGCAAATATGAATGGGGATGAGGTCTTCACTAATTGCAGGCATTGTTGTAATTTAGGCTGGAACTCCGCTTTAAGAGCAGAACAGATGGATCCTGGGACCTACTTTAAATTGTTGGCAACTATGTTCAGTAAAGTGATGATCAATAAAGTTTATTTGAAATTGGTGTCTCTAGTCTAGATAGAAGAACAATGCAAGCTAAGTTTTCAGAGGGACATACAACGCTCCAACCCTGTCTTCCCGTCAGAGGGACGAGTAACCTTCAATGTGCACATGAATTGGTCTCCGAAAACATGGCCGCCGTCGAGGGCCTCGAATGCACAGAAGTGTAGGTAGCTCAAAGTGCCCTATAATACTGTGTAGTCGACTACCAGGCTAATAATCAAGGAAAACATAAACTTCTAGCGCCGAAGAGTCTTCTCATAGCTGTTAGGTGTCAGGCACAGGGCGGCGACATAGCGGTGAGGAGTAGAATCTGCCTCTTGTGCCTGTGTGTGCTCTAGGCGGGGGCATTAGGTGGAGGCAGCGGCGCAGGTAGTGACGTCACGGCTTGTTGTTGCCTGGCGCGGGGAAGATGGAGGCAGATTGTGGGGTGTCTGCTCAGCTGTTGAAGGAGTTCCTGTCCATCACCGGTGAGATTTGAGGGGGCGGCATGGACTTCAGCTGTGTGCGGACTAGATCTGGGGGGTAGGGGGGGACACCCACAGCTGGGGGAGCCCACATGTCACATGGAGTGCTCAGTGACTCGGGATGTCAGGGGTCATCATCAGACATGGTGCACACTGATATACATAGGAAGTCATTCAGGGGGTGGTCTGTGTCCCCCATGGGCACATTGCACACGTTTAGGCCTCATGTACACTGCTGCTGGTAAACGGGCATTTTTTCAACTGCTCCTCTGTTCTCTTATCAGTACATGTACACAGGGTCGTTTATAGTCCTTTCTAGGCAGTTGAGTTTAGAGGCCTTTTTTGGAACGCAAAAAAATGAGTTCAGAAGCTGAGTTTAGAGGCATTTTAAGTGCCAAGCGTTTAGCCGTGTTTCATTTACAGGTGTTTTTCATTTGTGGCTAAACGCAAACATGGCAAAACGCAAGACCTTTTCTTTAAGGGTTAGACAGTGTGGAGGGAGTAAAAACCCTTTCAGTTTTAATTGCTGTCTGTGTCTCTGTTAGGGAGATTCACCAACCTAATTTGTTTGGTTACCAAAAGGTGAAAGAAATCCCAAATCTTGGGTTGTCACCAGTACAGCAATAGAGGAGAAATCTACCAATGGGGACATCAGGGATTCCCTCACTTTTTGGAGGATTTTTTTTTCTCACTTCCTGTTTTAGCTATGGCACAGGATGTGAAGGGAAATCTCAATGTAACACAGATAAAAACAAACCCTGACTGCCTTAATCTGTTCAAAATGAAGAAACAATGTCCTGCCTTTCCCCTTCACTCTGCCCATCCCCTTTCCATGATTCCTCTCTACTTCCACCCCCCCTATCCTCTCTCTCTCTCACCCCCCCCCCTATCCTCTCTCTCTCACCCCCCCCCTATCCTCTCTCTCTCACCCCCCCTATCCTCTCTCTCCACCCCCCCCTATCCTCTCTCTCTCACCCCCCCCTATCCTCTCTCTCTCACCCCCCCCTATCCTCTCTCTCTCACCCCCCCCCCTATCCTCTCTCTCTCACCCCCCCCCTATCCTCTCTCTCTCACCCCCCCCCCTATCCTCTCTCTCTCACCCCCCCCCTATCCTCTCTCTCTCACCCCCCCCTATCCTCTCTCTCTCACCCCCCCCCTATCCTCTCTCTCTCACCCCCCCCCTATCCTCTCTCTCTCACCCCCCCCCTATCCTCTCTCTCTCACCCCCCCCCTATCCTCTCTCTCTCACCCCCCCCTATCCTCTCTCTCTCACCCCCCCTATCCTCTCTCTCTCACCCCCCCTATCCTCTCTCTCTCACCCCCCCCTATCCTCTCTCTCTCACCCCCCCCTATCCTCTCTCTCTCACCCCCCCCTATCCTCTCTCTCTCACCCCCCCCTATCCTCTCTCTCTCACCCCCCCCTATCCTCTCTCTCTCACCCCCCCTATCCTCTCTCTCTCACCCCCCCCTATCCTCTCTCTCTCACCCCCCCCTATCCTCTCTCTCTCACCCCCCCCTATCCTCTCTCTCTCACCCCCCCTATCCTCTCTCTCTCACCCCCCCTATCCTCTCTCTCTCACCCCCCCCTATCCTCTCTCTCACCCCCCCTATCCTCTCTCTCTCACCCCCCCTATCCTCTCTCTCTCACCCCCCCCTATCCTCTCTCTCTCACCCCCCCCTATCCTCTCTCTCTCACCCCCCCCTATCCTCTCTCTCTCACCCCCCCTATCCTCTCTCTCTCACCCCCCCTATCCTCTCTCTCTCACCCCCCCTATCCTCTCTCTCTCACCCCCCCTATCCTCTCTCTCTCACCCCCCCTATCCTCTCTCTCTCACCCCCCCCCCTATCCTCTCACCCCCCCCCCTATCCTCTCACCCCCCCCTATCCTCTCACCCCCCCCTATCCTCTCACCCCCCCATATCCTCTCACCCCCCCATATCCTCTCACCCCCCCCCCCCATATCCTCTCACCCCCCCATATCCTCTCACCCCCCCCCCCCATATCCTCTCACCCCCCCCCATATCCTCTCACCCCCCCCCCCCCCATATCCTCTCACCCCCCCCCCCATATCCTCTCACCCCCCCCCCCCCATATCCTCTCACCCCCCCCCCCCCATATCCTCTCACCCCCCCCCCCCCATATCCTCTCACCCCCCCCCCCCATATCCTCTCACCCCCCCCCCCCCCATATCCTCTCACCCCCCCCCCCATATCCTCTCACCCCCCCCCCCATATCCTCTCACCCCCCCCCCATATCCTCTCACCCCCCCCCCCATATCCTCTCACCCCCCCCCATATCCTCTCACCCCCCCCCCCCCATATCCTCTCACCCCCCCCCCCCATATCCTCTCACCCCCCCCCCCCCATATCCTCTCACCCCCCCCCCCCATATCCTCTCTCACAACTGAAAGTATTTAAGGTAAAACTTTTTTCAATTTTGGACAGATTAAAGCCCCTTTCACACATGCGGACCGTTCAGATCCACCTGTCAATTTTTTTAGGCGGACCTGAAGGATGCTCCATACAGTTCTATAGAGCGACGGATGTCAGCGGTGACACGTCCGCTGACATCCTATCCACTCTGATCCGCTAAATTCAGACGGATGAAAACCCTATTCCATCTGTCTGGTGGATCGGATGGGATGAAAACGGACATTTACCCCATAGAGGAGAGTGGAGCTCAGACAGATCCGTCTCTCCACATTGAGCGGAGATGGACCTGTCATCCGCTTTCTCAGCGGGGATCAACGGCTCAATCTTCTGCTGAGCAAATGGAGTCCGTGAAAAACAGACGTTTATGTGTGAAAGGGGCCTAATGCCGCGTACACCCGATCGGAATTTCGGCAAAATTTCGCAAAAGACCGATGAGAGTTTCTCGTCGGAAAATGCAACCATGTGTATGATCCATCGGTCTTTGGCTGGCCGAATTCCAGCCAGCAAAAGATTAAGAGCATGCTCTTAATTTTTCGGTTGGGAAAAGTTCCTATCCGAAAATGTGATCATCTGTGGCAATTTCTGCCGGGCAAAATCCCTACGCATGCTCGGAAACAATTCAACGCATGCTCGGAAGCATTGAACTTCATTTTCTTGGCTCGTCGTAGTGTTGTACATCACTGCGTTCTTGACGGTCGTAAGTTCAGCGAACTTTTGTGTGACCGTGTGTATGCAAGGCAAACTTGAGTGGAATCCCGTCGGAAAAGCCATCATATTTTTTTCCGACCAGAAAACCGATTGTGTGTACGCGGCATAAGGGATGATATAACCTGTGCTGGGTTTATTTTTTTGCTATATGGGAGCTTTCACTTCCTGTCCAATGGCCAAAACAGGAAGTGAGAGGAAATCACCGCAGAGTTAATATATTCCTCTTTGTCACCAGAACTAGTGTCCCCATTGAAAGATTTTCCCTCTATTACTGTTCTGGGGACAACACAAAATTAGAGATTTTCTTTTACTTTCACCTTTGATGATAATGGTAAACAGGACAAACAGGGTGGATCAACCTAACGGGGACACAGACCCCAATAAAAAACTGACAGGGGTTCTAATCCCTCTATTCTGTCCAAAACTACAAAAAAGTCATACTTTATAACTAAAGATAAAACCCCTTTTTGGGGGGAACACCTCACAAATGCTGATTTCTCACCTCATTGAGAATTACAGTGGAACTGAACCCTCCTATCCTTTTCAGCCAAGGAAGCCTCTGTTTGAACTGCAACTGCCATGGTACTGCGCATGTGATCAGGCCAATTTTCAGCTTTCGGTGCCATCCGCATTTTGAATGACAATTGCGTGGTCGTGCAACACTGTACGTAAGCAAAATTGGTACCACTTTTTTTAGACAGAGCTTTTTTTTGGTGGTATTTAATCACCACTAAGTTTTATTTTTTTGTTTTTTTTGGTAAACAAATGAAAAAAGACTGAAAATTTTGGGAGAAAAAAGTTTTTCCTTTCCGTTATAAACACACTCATTGGCATCACTGATGGACACTGGCAGCAGTGGTGGGCATCGCTGATGGAGCTGCACTGATGATCACTGCACTGATTATCAGTACAGATCCCCCCTCCCCCCGTCAGGAGAGCCGCTTATCGGCTCTCCTCTACCCACGTCAGCGTGAATAGAGGAATGCTGATAACCGGAATTTCTGTGATCAGCTGCGAGTACACACACCTGATCACATGGTAAAGGGCCTACATCATTTGGTCTTTACTGTGATTGGAGATACGGTGTGTCGCTCCGACACACCACATCTCCGATCACAGTAAAGAGCCTCCCCTGAGGGCACGCACAAGCGATTTGTTCTACTGGACGTCAAATGACGTCCAGTCAGAAAGAGAGAACCACAGCCCAGCTGCCATTTTGCTATAGGCCGGATGGGATGTGGTTAAATTAATGGGTTTAGTTCTACTTTAATGTATTCAGTTTCCTGCAGCTTCCAGGGATACTCGCATCACACATCTTAGGAAGCCATGAGGTATTCTGCAGCGCATCATCAGAGGAGGGTTGGGGGTGGCTGTCTTTTCCTGGATCTTGCAGCCAGACCCTTAATCAAATGCCCCTGCACATGTGTGAAATCAGGTGACTGGCTACAAAACCCAGATGACACAGCTTGCTGGCTCACAGTGATGTCAGAGAAGAAGATGGCAGCATGGGACCTGGTGAGGAGCAGAGGATCTCTACAGAATAATGCTGGGTTGCTAGGCATTTGAGCATGTGTTTTTATTTTTTTTGGATAACCCAGCAAAAAAGGGAATAGGGGGGGAGGGGGTTAAAAAAACAGCCCAGGGTGGGGGTTTGAAGTTCCTCTTTAAAGTGAAATTCCAAGCTATACCTAACTAATCTTATAAATGCTCCCTTCCCCCTCCTAACACCTATGTTGACTAACCTGTGTAAGAAAGCGTAAATTTGCCTATACTTAACTATTTTTAGGTCACTCCAGTCCAGTCATGTGATTCAGCTCCTTTGTGTCAGCCAGCGGCAGCTGCAGGGGAGAGGAGAGAGCGCCGATGACGGATTAGCCATAGGAGACGATGTCACCCCCTCACACTATAGGGGTAGAGGGGCAAGCCATAATACCTTTTTCCTCACTCCGGCAAGCTTCCTACTCACTGCGTGACCAGTCCCTCACAGCCACTTCTCTAAAAAGCTCTGCCTGACAGTTGCACTCCAGTAGTCCTGCATTGTTCATGAGGACAGCGAGGAACCACAGGCAACCCAGAGTGTTATAGAGAATGCCAGATGTTTCCTTATTCCTCCACCTCTAGACGGTTAAACCCTTGCAGTGGTAGGGGGACTGCAAGGGTAATTTTTCTGTAATTTCTAGAGGTAGTCATAAAATAAACTAAAGGCGGCTTCAATTGTTTACCTGTTTCTGACAATGCTATATTCCTGGCTGCTGTGGTGGACCACTGGCTTAAATTCCTTGTCGCTTACCCGAAACAAGTAAGCAGATGGCCATAAATCCTTATTTGCCCATTGATCTGGGCCAATGAAATGACAACCAAGAAACTGTCACTTTTGGAAAGAGAACTTGACAGTGGCAGCTGCAATATTTTTCTTATGACGGCTTTCCTTTAGACCCCATTCACACTTGTGTGACTAAAAATCCTGCGATTTCCATTGAGACTTTACAGTGCGACTTGGTGCAACTTTGGATGAGTGTGACTCTGTTACGACTTTGGTTTTGACCAATGTGATCATTTTTTTGAGCTCTACAAAGTCACTAGCTATGTGCAGAACGGAAAAAATGTGTTTAGTTTTCATTTGGTCTCTTTGTTTTTTTTGAATGATTCGCATTCAGTTCGATCAAAAAATGATCAAACGATTCAAATTCTGTTTGAAGAATAGCTGGTTGTTGACCAGTTGCTGCCCGCCCACCGTCAAATGACGGTGGAGCAGTGCGGCTCTCGTCCTGGGGCAATGTCGTATGACAGCGCCCCAGAATGGCTGCTATCGCGGCCGTGCCATGTTGCTAGGACACGACACGACCTCTGTAAAGAGCCGTGTCTGTGGCTCTTTAACCATGTGATCGGCTGTGTCCAATCACAGCCGGTCACATGTAAACGGAGATGCCGGTAATCGGCGCTCCTTGCCTCATACTGACGGAGTGTGTGGTGAGGAGAGCCAATCAGCGGCATCTCCACGCAGGGGGACATCTAGGCTTGTAATCAGGGCACTGATCATCAGTGCCCTGTTTACAATATAGCGCCAACAGTGTCACCCACCAGTGCCACCAGTCAGTGCCCACCACTGTCCACAAGTGCCACCTATCAGTGCCCATTAGCGATGCCAGTCAGTGCTGGCTTTTAGTGCTGTCCATTGGTGTCGCCCATCAATGACCATCAGTACCGCCTATCCGTGCCGCCTAACAGTGCCCATAAGTGCGGCAGATTAGTGCCTCCTAATCAGTACCACCTAATCAGTGCCACCTCATCAATGCCCACCAGTTCAGCCTATCAGTGCCGTCTTATCAGCGCACATCCGTGAAGGAGAAAAATTACTTAATTACAAAATTTACTGACAGAAACTTAAGTAAAAAAAAAAAAAAATTTTCAAAATTGTTGGTTTTATTTTTTTACTAAAAAAAAAAAAAAAAACCCAGCAGTAATTAAATACCACCAAAAGAAAGCTCTATTTGTGTGAAGAAAATTATAAAAATTTCATCTGGGTACAGTGTAGCATGACCGCGCAATTGTTCAAAGTGCGACAGCGCTGAGAGCTGAAAAATGGCCTGGGCAGGAAGGGGGTGTAAGTGCCCTGTAGGCAAGTGGTTAAGGAGCTAGCCGGGAAGCCGCCCTCCACGTCCTTAACAACCGATGACTCATCAGCTGTCAGCGGGTTTCCCCACTGACAGCTGAATGTAAACAAAAGAATGCAGGCAATGAAAAATAAACTAAAAAATCATGCCAATTTTTTTTTTTTTACACGGTGTGGCGCCCCCCCCCCCCCAATACCCTTAACCGAGCATGAAGCCCGGCAAGTCCAGGAGGGGGGGGCACCTGCCCTCAACACGGGGGGGGTGCTTTGGAGCACCTTGTCTTCATGTTGATGGGCACAAGGGCCTCTTCCCCACAACCCTGGCCGGTGGTTGTTGGAGTCTGCAGGTGGGGGGCTTTTCTGAATCTGGATGTCCCCTTTAAAAAGGGGGGGCCCCCAGATCCTGATCAAACCCCCCCCCCCATGTGAATGAGCATACTTATTCACCAAAAAAGTGTAAAAAGTAAAAACCCAACACAAGTTTTTGACAAGTCCTTTAATTAAAAATGTCCCTCCACTATAGATCCCTCCTCAATCGCGACACCCGCTGAAACCGTGGACTTGAAAAAAGGAATAAACCTCCGATCCAGACGAAGGCCCCTGCTGTCTGACAGCTTTTAAATAACCAAAGGCAGGGCCACCCTGTGACATAACTTGCCCCCCCCCCCCCCTTGTACTGTCAGGAACCAGGTGGCCCTGCCCCTTAGTTATTTAAGAGCTGTTGGGCAGCGGGAGCCTTCGTCAGGATTCAAGGTTTTTTCTTTTCCTTTTTCGGGTCCGAGGTGGCAGTGGGCGCCATGATTGACAATGCATCTGCACCAGGGGACATTTTTTTTTCAATTTTTATTTTTTAAATAAAGGAATTGTCAAAAACTATGTACTGTCATTTTTTACATTACACTTTATTTTTTTGGTGAATGAGTAGGGGTACTATGTACCCCATATTCACATAGGGTGGGGTGGCCAGGATCTGGGGACATGGTATGGTTCAGGAGAGGGAGGCCACTTGCTCGCGCCCCCCCTCTTTCCTGTCTGGTATGGAATTTAGGGGGGCAGCTGGGGCTTTTCTTTTATTTTTTTTTGGTGTGGGGTTCCCCTTAAAATTCATACTAGACCCGTCCAAAGAATCGTATGGATTGGGGGGGTCACCACGCTGTTTTTTCCCTTTATTTTTTAATGCCGGCACTCTTTTCACAAGTCAAACACACGTCGCATTTATATCACGCGGGTGCGACTTTTGAGGGTTTACAAGTCTATGGCCCTCAAGTCAGACCAAAGTAGTGCAGGGACTTGAGGTCGCACAGATATGAACGATAATCACTGGGAAACGTGGGGTGTGACATTATTATTATTATTATTATTATTATTATACAGGATTTATATACCGCCAACAGTTTGCGCAGTGCTGAAAATGAAGGCAGACATTACAGTTACATTACAATTTGGTACAAGAGGAATCAGAGGGCCCTGCTCGTTAGAGCTTACAATCTAAAAAGGGAGGGTCAATTGATACAAAAAGTAAAAGCTGTGGGGGGTGAGCTGATTAAGTAAAACCTTGTATTAGAAGCAGGATAGGCTTCTTAAAGAAAAGGGATTTCAGGCATCATCTATAGATGGATAGATTAGGGGAAAGTTGGACAGATTGGGGTAGGGAGTTCCAAACAATGGGAGAAGCTCTGGAGAAATCCTGGAGGCGAGCATGGGGGGAGGTGACAAGGGAGCTAGAGAGCAGGAGGTCTTGGGAGGACCGAAGAGAGCCGCTTGGTTGGTATTTTGTGACTAGGTTAGTGATGTAGATGGGGGCAGAGTTATGAATTGCTTTGTAAACTATTGTTAGTATTTTTAATTTTATTAGTTGGGTGAGTGGAATCCAGTGGAGGGATTGGCAGACACTGAATGGTTGGTAAGGTGGATGAGTCTTGCAGCGGCAATCATGGACTGAAGGGGGGATAGTCTATATAAAGTTTATCCAATGAGGAGGGAGTTGGATTCTCATGATATTTGGGATCCACAGCTTCTAATTCAGGAAATATGCCGGACACGCTGGTAAATGCTGATGCAAAGAAGCTTTGGCGTTTACAAGAATACAGCCACATACTATTCCCTTGTATATCAGGCTGTATGCAGTGGGGGGAAATTCACATTAGGCTTAAAAAAGCCCATTGCTGTCCATATATGCACGAACCATTTAGCTTAGTATTTAATGATTTATTTTTTTTTTGATTTTTTTTTTTCTGACGTTTACAAAAATAAGGATCTAATTTGAAGACTTGAATACTGTTGTACATGTTAGGAGGACTAGCATTGAACTGATTGTTGGCTTTATTTGTGTGTTTATTTTATTTTTTATTAAAGCTGAAATCGGGACAGATATAAAAGGCACTCTCCAATGCAGTTCTGTAATCATTATTACATAATTAAAGTATATCTGAAGCTAAAACTCTTCATTTTGGGTAGAGTAGGGAATAGTTGAAACCCTTTTTTTTTTTTTTCCCCTTACTTTCTGTTCTGCAAACACAACACAAAGAGGGAAGAAATCTTTTCAAATTGTTTCCTCTTAGATAGTGGCCACAAGAACAAATGTCTCATTGGACGTTTTCTCTTTTATTCCAGTTTTGGTGGCAACTCCAATTTTTTGGGACACCAATCAATAGATGCATTGGCTGCATCAGTTTTATTTTATTTTTTTTCACTTTTATCATTTTTTATTTCTTCAGGAACAAGAACATATAATCATGACAAACAGCAATTCTCTAATGAAGTTTGTCAGTATATGCTAAAAAGTACATACATTCAAAAGTAGGTAAACAATGGTAATAAAGTAACAAGGTGATACCATGCTTAAGAGATCTTGGTCTCGCCTACCCCAATTGGGTTCAAACTGTAAGTAGAGACCAGTTATCAAGCTGATACTTTCGATATGGAAGAGATAATTTACTCCTTAACCACTTCCCACCCAAGGACGTCATTTGACGTCCTGGACTTTCAGTGGGAATATCTGAATGATGCCTGCAGCTACAGGCATCATTTAGATATCCTTGTTTGCAGCCGGCGATTCTGTGCACCATAAGAATGATCATAACGGCAGTTCCACTGCTTGATCGTTCTTACAGGCGATGGGAGGGGACACCCCCCCCTCCCGCCGCCATCTGGTGCTTCTCCGGGCTCTCCCGTGCCATTGGTGACCCGGAGAAAGAATCGCCTGCCACCGGATGACGAGCATAAAGATGTCCGTTGACCAGATGGTCATCTCTATGACCATTGGAGGCCCGGGCGCAACGTTATGATGTCACGTCCGGGCCGCGGTTTTGTAAACAAAGCCGCGATCCCGGCTGGTAAGCATGCTCGATCTCATGCTTTCCAGCTTGGAGGAGAGATGCGGGGTCTTATTGAACCCGCATCTCTCCATAAAGAGGATCTGTCACAAACCATTCCTATTACAAGGGATGTTTACATTCCTTGTAATAGGAATAAAAGTGATCAAAAAAATGTAAAATAATGTAAAAATAATAAAGTAAAATAAAAAAATAATATTAATAATTTAAAACGCCCCTGTTCCCGGTAGCTCGCGCTCAGAAGCGAACACACATGTTAGTCCCGCCCACATATGTAAACGCCGGTCAAACCACACATGTGAGGAATCGCCGCGTGCGTTGTAGTGCGAGCAACAATTCTAGCACTAGACCTCCTCTGTAACTCTAAACATGTAACCTGTAAAAAATGTTAAAGCGTCGCCTATGGAGATTTTTAAGTACTGAAGTTTGGCGTCATTCAACAAGTGTGCGCAGTTTTAAAGCGTGACATGTTAGATATCTATATACTTGGCGTAACATCATCTTTCACTTTTTATATAAAAAAATTGGGCTGACTTTACTGGGTTTTTTTTTTGTTTTTTTTCCAAAAAAAACACGTTTGAAAAAATTGTTGTGCAAATACCGTGTGAGATAAAAAGTTGCAATGACCGACATTTTATTCCCTAGGGTGTCTGCTAAAATATATATATATATATATATAACAAGAAAATTATGATTTTTACATGTAGGAGAGGAGTGCCAGAATAGGCCCGGTATGGAAGTGGTTAAATTAAATTTGAAGGTCAGTTTTGCAGGTTACTAGTTAGAAGCTTTGGGGTAGTTCATCCAAGTTTGCCATTTTTTTTCTATAGCAAGTTGTAGAATAATTTTTGTATGCTAACATCAGCTCCTATTGTGCTTGCATGTTCAGTCTATATTGTATAAGACAGGTATTGCAATGACACTCACTGACCCGGGGGGTGATCCTAGGGTGGGGACTGTCATTGCAATACCCATCAATATCTTTTACAATGAACATGGATGTCGGTGGTCTCTCCAGTACTTAATGGTTCCTTTTTCCTACATTGATAATGGTTGGGGGAGTTTGTCTAAAGCTGGCCATAGACTATGAGATTTTCTTTCCTGCAACCATGAGTTGCAAGGAAGAAAATCGCTCAATTTCCCCATCAGCACAATTGGTGTTGATTGGAGAATTCCCACTGTGGAGCTGTCCCGGTCGGGATAACACACAGCGATCGCATGAAAAATTTTGACAAGCTGGTTGTACCCAAGTTGATCAATCAACGTGGGTACAATCAGCCTCCCCATACATGGTTTGTCTATGGCAAGCTTAAGTTTAACTGACTGGTATATTTTAAAAAATATATGTATATAATATGTAAAAAGCAGAAACCATATGCTAACTGGCATAAGTTTAGCAAATCATCACATTTCAAATTCACATTTTCAGTGTCACCTTGTAATACTTTTTCTGAATAATAGAAGTTCTTCAACTGCAATGTACACATGTATAACATGGAATTGACAATGTTTGTTTCCATACAGGGGCCAGTGAAAGTGTGGCCAAGCATATGTTAGAAGCATGCAATCACAACTTAGAAATGGCTGTCACTATGTTCCTGGATGGAGGTGGTGTTGTGGAGGAGCCAAGCACAAGCTCTGCAGGGGCTTCAAGTGCCCACCCACCTGCTGAGTAAGTTATTAAAGCCTACCTTTTTATGGCATGTGGTAGTGACGTGACACATACATTTTTACCCAGTTATTTTATACATACAGCAGTGATTTCCAAACTGTAGCCTGTGGGCCTGATGTAGCCCTCTGCTTGCCTTTAACCGCCTCTTGGGGCAATGGTTCTTCAGCTGACGCCAGCAATGAGGAATTATTGCTTCCATTGACACCAACAGTAGGGCTTAATTCCTGCCACTTATAAATGACAGAACATTATTTTCCTCCACTGTTACTAATGGAAGGGCACTATTCCGCTCAAAAATACTTATTTATGATATCTGATACCAGCGGCGGGGCACTGTTCCTCCCACGGATGCCGCTGGCTGGGAGGCACTGTTCCTCCAGCGGATACCAGTGCCCCCCCCCTGGACCATACCAGGCCACATGCCTTTAACATGGGGGGGTGCTTTGGGGGGGGAGGGGGCAAAGCCCCTTCTCGACAACCCTGGGGGGTGGTTGTGGGAGTCTGCGGACATCGGGCTTATAATCTGGAAGCACCCTTAAACAAGGGGCCCCCCAGATAAATAAAAACAGTACACAGTTTTTTGACAAAGTCCTTTAATAAAAATTAAGAATGACTGCCCCAAAGTACCCACCTCTCCATGTTGAGGGCATGTAGCCTGGTGTGGTCCAGGAGGGGGGTGCTTGCTCGTCCCTTCTCCCCCCTTTCCTGACCTGCTGGGCTACGTGCTCAGATAAGGGGCTAGTATGGATATATGGAGGGGACCCATACTGTTTTGTTTTGTTTTTTTTTTTGTTTTTTTGGCGTGGGGTTTTTTAAATTTCATACCAGACTGAAAGGGCCTGGTATTTTCAGATCCCGTTCACTGTTCGTTGAAGTTGCATGGAAGTCGGACATGAAGTCCGTAGGGCAAAGTCAGATTGGAATTTATTTGACTTCCATGTTGGAGCAGCGTGAACTCATAGTACTGGAGCCTTGACTAATGTTCAGCATAAATGTAATGCATCCTAGTCTGAGATGGACTGAATGTTTTTATTTCCCCAATAATGACACCAATTTGAAAAATGGATCTGTCAATTATAGCAAGCTATAAATTCTACAATTTTTTAAAATGTATTAAGGAATCTGGTTGGTTGGTATAGCTAACCACTTTAATTTTACTTGTCAACAGGGTGGATTTGATTAAAGTCACTTTAAATCGCTATTAAAAAGACTTGATTTAAATCGTAATTTTTAAAGAGCATCTGTCAACTCTGTCCCGCAGCGGCTCCTCCTCTGACCCGCTGTTGACTCACCGACAGTCCCATTCACTTTAATAGGATGGCTGGTGATGCGGAAGTGACACAACAAGGGGAGAGATGTGGCGGCAGCAGGTGAGTGGATGCCCGCTAACGGGCACTGCCATGATGGCTCTGAAATGACAGGTGCTCTTTAAATGGAAGGACTTATTCTTGCTGGTAGTTAGAATATTTAATATTTGCAAAGAAATTGAAGGTTTACTATTTAAAATAATAAGCTGTCAGGTTAGTAAAACGGCGTTATCAGAACAGATTCAATCATACAGTTTGTAGTGTACATAGATTTGAAACACAATGGGATACAGGACTATTCCTGAACTTTGTTTTATCTCCATGGTTACTGTGAAATTGTGTGCATGCATCAATGCAGTGCATGTTATCTCAGCTTGCAGAGCTTGGATTCATTAATAAATAACACGTTTGCCAAAATGTAAATATTGTAGAATATACAGCCTCATGCTATATAACGAATATTCACCATTTCATGCTGAATAAATGAAATTATTAATGTATCTTAAATAGAAAACTATCTTTTAGATACATTTTTACTCCAAAAGCATTCTATTAAGTAAATTTGATAATAAAAAAAAATTGATTTTGAATAAAATCAGTTTTAATTAAATCTGTGTTTTTTTTTTTGTGTTTTTTTCTTTTCATTTAAAAAAACATCATTGATTTATATCCACCCTGCTTTTCAACCTGAGTGTACTGAACTGTGATTCATAGACTGCTTGTCATGCATTAGCCTGAATTTGAATAGTGATTAAAAAAAAAATATATTACACCCTCTGTAATTTTTTGCAAAAGTAACTAAAATTGAAAAGCCAATTATACTTCCCCCCCTTTTAATTAAAGTTAAATATAATGTTTTTTCATTCATTTAGAGATGATGTGCGTGCACCAATTCCACAGAAACAAGAAATCCTTGTGGAGCCTGAAATATTTGGCGGTAAGAGGCTTGCATGTTGTGAAGTGTAACCTGGTAAATTGTCAGGCGCATCTTTGAGTTTGGTGACAAGAATAGCAGACTTCTGGCATACTTAGCAAAACCGGAATATTTACCTGTATACATAATGAGTGTGTATGACAGGCACAGAAATGAGCTGACATTCTGCAAGTCTTTACCTACTTTTACAAGGAGCTTTATCTGCTGAGGGGGGTGCACTGGCTAGCCATCTAGACAATATTGATTTACCTCTAACAAATGTAGACAGTGCTGCTTTAGAAGCAGATATCACAGTGGAGGAAGTAGAGAGGGCAAATTCTTCTTTTGCTCCTCGGAAGTCACCGGGTTTGGATGGTCTCCCCTCGGAGTGGTATCACACATTTGGGAGTAGTCTGGCACCTCGCCTGCTACTGGCGTTCATTGGGGCCATCGGATGGTACCCTCTGAGAGAAGCCCTGGTGGTTTTGATTCACAAAGGGGGAAAAGATCACCGGGAGTGTGACTCCTACCGTCCGATCTTATTGATGAACGTAGACCCAAAAATTCTAGCAAAAATTTTTGCGAGGAGACTGCAAACGGTTATTCTAAAGTTAGTTAATGCAGATCAGACAGGATTTATCCAGGGTAGGTGTGCTCAGATGAATGTCAAACTTTTTCGTGAACCTACAAACTGACCATGACAACTCCGGGACGAGAGTGGTGGCCTCTTTAGACACCAAGAAGGCTTTTGATTCGGTCGAGTGGAATTACTTTTTCCGTCTTCTTGAAACTTTTGGCCTGTATTTATTTTATGGATGAGATTACTGTATACAGAGCTGCTGGTTAGATTGCGGATTAATGGTATTCTATCAGAGCCCTTTCTATTTTTCCGTGGGACTAGACAGGGATGCCCGCTGTCTCCCCTCCTGTTTGCCCTGGCCATAGTACCCCTGGCGACTAAACTAAGAACTAGTGCTAGCATGTCTGGACTTCGGGTAGGATGGCTGGAGGGGCGTGTCTCTCTCTATGCCGATGACATGCTCCTGTATCTGCAGGATACGGGTCCCTCGCTCTCCATGGTTTTTGGCCTAATCCAGGAGTTCGGTGATTATTCTGGTTCCTGAATTAACTGGTCTAAATCATCCCTATTTCCCATTGATTAGGAAGTGACGGTTCCTCTCTTGAATTCTCCTGTTTTACGTTTCAATTGTTTTGCATCACATATATCAGGATAGTAGGTTGTCCACCTTTGCGCAACTAAGCGAGCAGTTTGGCATACCTAGGACTTTTTATTTCAGATATGCTCAGCTGCATCATGCAGCTGTGACACGGGGGGGGGGGGGGGTTGGGGTGCAAAATACGGCTCTGGAAAAGGTCTTGATAGATCCAGATACTATAGGGAAGTGGGTCCTGGGAACCCTGATTTGATTGCCAGGACTAGGTCTCGCTGAGTGGCTATCGTACGGAGTTGTCTGAGGAGCTGTGTCAGGAGGTTCTTGATACATATCTTGTCTGTTATATCCTCCAAGGATAGAATGATCCAGCTTAGATACCTCCACCAGATGTACTACACACCAGCCAGACTGTTTTTTGACTCTGCAGAGTGTCACAAATGTAAAGGGGCTGAGGGAACTTTTATGCACGTGGTCTGGGAATACACTAGAATACGTCCCCTATGGTCCAGGTTGACTGAATTCACCTCTGATCACTTTGCCCTTCCTAACATATGTTCTCCCTTGCGCTGCCTCCTGAGTGTTTTTGACCAAGAGGAGGTAAATGTTCATACTAAGTTGTTCCTCATATACTTTGGAGTCTGAAAATGTATCACCCGGAGATGGATTTATGACGAACAACTGACATTGGGGATGTGGGTGAAGATAGTAAATGCTGATGTGATTTTGTACCGGATGAGGCCAGGGGGGTTCCCAAGAAGTTCAGGAAGGTATGGTTTAGGTGGGTTGACTCAAAGAATACATTGGAGGAGGATGAGGATCAGAGCAGCGAACAAAGTTAAAAGCGAGAGACAGCTGGGGAGGTTACACTGGCTGGTGAGAGTGCAGTACACTGGAAATATGGAGATTAAGGGGGTTTGGGGTGCCCGCACTCTATTCCTCTAGCTATGGTCTGAGTTTAGGGATTGAATCGTTGGTTGCTCAGGAGGTTTTTATGTTGTTCTATCTGATGTTTTGATATAATTAAGAAAGAGTGTAAATGCTGTACTGGGATATGGTTGGGATTCAGGAATGTATACTAACAGAATGCTGGTGTTGAGATCCTGGACTGAATCAATGTGAATTTATTGATACCGATATGTATTACCTACCCGGTGTATGTATGTAACAATTTTGTTATGCCAAATACATTTTTTTTTTTAAACCTGGTAAAATGTCTCCAGGGTCCAGACACGCATCTGTTTGCAGTGTAAAAGTACTCTTCATCAGTAGGACAAATATTACTCTTACAAAAGCTGACCGTTTTATGTCAGGGTTTTGCATACTGTTTCTGAACAGAAAATCTATAAACTGACACAAAGCTCTGTACTTAGTGACCTATAAAGCCTAAACATTTTTTAATGCGTTCCTCGCATTAACTTTTTCACTGCCAGGGCTATTTTTGTATGGACCTGGCAGTGAAAGGCTTAAGGTAAAAATGTTTAGGTGTCAGCATTGTCCCGTTCCCCCCCCCCCTTTACTTACCTGAGCCCTTATTCGATCCAGTGGTGTGCCTGTCTGCAGCGTTTCTCTCCCCTCACTTCCTGGTCTCACTGGCCTTCCAAAGGCATTGGCTCCCACTGCTGTCATTCAATGCCAGTGATGAGGCCCTGCTGTCTGTGCCTATAGACGCAAACAGCGGGGCTTAGGAGCAAGTCTACACACGTGCCTCCATAGAAAGCAACCCAAAATGAGGAGGTACAAGGCCGCTCTGTGCAGTTTCATTGCACAGAGCAGGTAAGTATAAACTTGTGTGTTATTATTTTTTTATGTATTTACAATCACTTTAATACAGTAGGCTAGATTCACAAAGCTAGCACACAAGCATAAAGATACTTATTTTCAAAAACTGTCCATCCAATGAGATTTAACAATTACAGTCACATTGCTAAATTAGGGAACAATGATACAGTACAGAAAGGTCCAACCGATCTGAGAGTAGTGGAGTCTGTCCAGCAATCTCTTGCTGTATTCGGTCCTGCTGGGCAATAATAGGTTGCGTTACTGGGGAGATTGTTGGGTAACAAACTAGAAGTCGGTGCGGAACCCAGGAAGAGGATGGCGAGCTACAAGGCTGGTGATTCTAAAAGGGAACAATTTCGAAGATACTTGGAGAAGGCAGGAGTACTCGACACTCTTACTAAAATATTGGTAGAGCTGTGTGAAGAACCAGAGAAGCCCAACAATGCACTAGACTTTTTAAAACAGCACTTAGGTGCTGCAGGCCCAGAAACACCAGATGTGGAAGCTTTGCGTTTGGAGATCGCAGAACTGAAACAAAAGTGTTTAAATTTTTTGTAAATTGGGCCTAATTGTATCAAAGGTATGGCCAGAAGTACTTCCATAATAAGGCTGAAATCCATTAAATAGTTTTTTTTAATTTTCCGCCTTGTGCTCTGTATAAAATGTTACCACTAATGGTGGTTATCTTGGGCCTGTATCTAGCATTAACCACTTGAGCCCCAGAAGATTTTACCTCCTTTCTGACCAGAGCACTTTTTGCGATTCGGCACTGCGTCGCTTTAACTGACAATTGCGCAGTCGTGCAACGTTGCAATCAAACAAAATTGACATCCTTTTTTTCCCACAAATAGAGCTTTTGGTGGTATTTGATCACCGCTGCGATTTTTATTTTTTGTGCTATAAACAAAAAATGAGCGACAATCTTGAAAAAGACACACTATTTTTTACTTTTTTGCTATAATACATATCCCCCAAAAATATATAAAAAACAAACAATTTTTTTCCTCAGTTTAGGCCGATATATTCTTTTACGTATTTTTGATTAAAAAAAATTGCAATAACCGTATATTGATTGGTTTGCGCAAAAGTTATAGCGCCTACAAAATAGGGTATAGTTTAATGGCATTTTTATTAGAATTTTTTTTTTAGTAATGGCGGCAATCTGCGGTTTTTATCGGGACTGTGACATTATGGCGGACACATCGGACAGTTTTGACACTATTTTGGGACCGTTGTCATTTATACAATGATCAGTGCTATAAAAATGCATTGATTACTGTTTTAATGGCACTGGCAGTGAAGGGGTTAACCACTAGGGGGCGATGAAGGGGTTAAGTGTGTCCTAGGGAGTGATTCTAACTGGGGGGGGGCTACACCTCACATGACAGCGATCACTGCTCTCGATGACAGGGAGCAGTGATCTCTGTCATGTCACAAGGCAGAATGGGGAAATGCCTTGTTTACATAGGCACTTCCCCGTTCTGAGGCTCCGTGACACGATCGCCGGGAGACCGGCGGACTCGCGGGCATGGTCATGCTGTACGTCTGCTAGCCCCGGCTCTTAAAGGGGACGTACAGGTACGCCCATTTGCCCACCACTGCCATTGTGCCTACATGCATCGGCGGTCGGCAAGTGGTTAAAGTGTTACTAAAGCCACAACAGTAAAATCAGTTTAAATATGCAGTAAAGCATGCTTGTTATACTTACTGTTGAACCTAAGGCATTAATCCTCTGCATTGTGTAAAAAGGCTTTTTGATCCTGTCTTCTCTGATCCTTCCCTTTCACTGACCCTTGATAATATCCTGACAACGCAGACTCTATGGAGTCAGGCTGCACATGCTCAGTTTGGTATGTATTGCTAGAGAAGTTTTTTTTTTTTTTTTCTCCGGGAGAGTGCATGTGATCAGCACATTGCCAATCAGCACTGTCCAGACAGAAAATCAGGGGTATTGCAGTCTCATGGGAGAGTCAGAAAACTTCTCCTACAAGTTTTAACCAGTGCTTGGCTAGACACTAATAGAAGTCACAAGACTGCTATATACTGCTGATGAGAAAAGAGATTTAACAGTTTGTATTTACTAAAATAATTGCACTTCCATGTTCTGTGTACTGTGGGAGACCAGATATAGTGAATGCAGGGTCCTGGGTTTAGTAACACTTTAAGCTTATACAGTAGTTTCATTGATTCTGGAATGTACAGACAGAGCTATTCTGGTTCTGTAGGGATAAAGAGCTGTGGCTGCGATAGTGAAGAATCCTGTCTTTTGCTCCCCCTTTGTCCATTTAGAAATCACCTTGTATACTATGAAAAGAATACAAGGCGTTTTGAGAATGCAGGTAAAAAAAACCTCATACAATTACGATGATTGTCTGCGATGGTTTTCACAATATTGGTTCAGAAAGAATATTGACTGCCTCCTGATTGTTAGTGAGTCACTGAGGGGTCTGGGAAATAGTACTACACACAGGTGCATGCTCCTAACTCTCCAGTGAAATGTACAACGCCAATTTCAAAAATGTTGGGACGCTACATAAATACACAATGCAAAGATTTTCAAATCTCCATAAACCCATATTTTAGTCACAATAGAAAACATATTAAATGTTTAAACTGAAAAAGCGTACTATTATAATTTTAAAAAAAAAGGTAAATTTGAAATTGATTGTAGCAAAAAAGTTGGGGCAGGGCAGCAAAAAGCTGGCAAAGTAAGTGGTACTAACAAGGAAGCGCTGGAAGAACATTTTATTACCGTATATACTCAAGTATAAGTCGTTCCGAGTATAAGTCGAGGCCCTAATTTACCACAAAAAAAATGGGAAAAACTCATTGACCCGAGTATAAGACGAGGGTGAGAAATGCACAGCTACTGTACGTGGAAAAGAGGGTCAACAATGCCCATTTGCAGCCTCACTATGCCCATTTGCATGCCTCGCTGTGCCCATTTGCAGCCATAGGTTCCCTGAACTTCAAACTCGGTAGTTAAGGGTTCCTAGATGCCCCCTAGCTGCAGCCAAAATTTGGGGTCTCTGAACCCAAAAGGTCCCGAAATGACATTGCTGCAGATGGACACAGTTGACCAAATTTGGGGCCCCGTATCTCGGGGCCACTTAGTGCTAGGAACCTCAAATTTGGTATGTAAACCCGGTGGAACTAGCACCAAAACAATTTCAAAGTTGGGGTTTCTAGCACCAAGTGGCCCCGAGATACAGGGCCCCAAAAATCAGTTCAGAAAATGTCAAGCACTTTTCTGCAGCAGAGAATGACATTTTCCGAACCGGTTTTGGGGCCCCGTATCTCAGGGCCACTTGGTGCTAGGAACCCCAGCTCTGGATATGTTGTGGTACCAGTTCCACTGGGTTTGCACACCAAATTTGGGGTTCCTAGCACTAAGTGGCCCTGAGATACGGGGCCCCAAAGTCGGTTCGGAAAATGAAATTTTTTGCTGCAGAAAAGTGCTTGACTCCAGTATAAGTCGAGGGGGGCACTTTCAGCACAAAAAAATGTGCTGAAAAATTCGACTTATACTCGAGTATATACAGTATGTTAATTGGCAACCGGTCAATAACATGTTGGGGTATAAAAAGAGCATCTTGGAGGGTCCGAGTATCTCAGACGTAAAAATGTTCAGTGGTTCGCCAATCTGTGAAAAGCTACATTTATAAATTGTAGACCAATTTCAGAATTGCAAATTTAGTCTTGTAGTTATCTCTACAGATCTTTTACTGCCCATTGTTAAACTCACAAAGGTTTTTTTCAAGGTTATGCTTTTGTTTAATGTTATCACAGCAACAGTTTCACTCCTTGTGCTATAAAAAGTTCTGTTGCTTCTACCCTGTTCTAACCCCGAGGTCCATTTTTAAAGGGATAACTTTAACTCTTTGCAATAAATGTATTTGCTTCTTGGTTATCAATATCTGAACAGGACACCAAGCCTAAATAATTTCATTTTTTTCTTTAAATCAGCTCCCAAAAGGCGAAGACCCGCACGTTCAATATTTGATGGCTTCCGGGATTTCCAGACTGAGACCAGTAAGTGATTACTTGTGGTTATTACAGCTATTTGTGTGCTGTCTTGTTAGGCACTGGGGTGTAATATAGAGCTGTTTGTTAGAAGGATTCCTCAAAACTGAATATTTTATAAATTGCGTTTTGCTGATAAAATGTAAGTCTTGAGTGAAATGAATTTCTCTTTACACGGCTGCCTTCTTGTCAGCAGGAATTATAAATGTTACAAGAAGAAGTAACTATCAATGATTTGCATTCAATGTTTATCTTACCGGCATCTAAAATATACAGTATAATGGAATACATTATAAATAACTAAAAGCAATTAAAGCCTTTCATTTATCCTTCTACAATCTCTTATTGGCTGTAGGCATATGGCGGCCTTCGATGTCTGTTAGGGAACATTGATGGACAGTCGACTTTTTTTGCTAAAATATTGATCCCTGACTCAACATGCATTCAGTTTTGTAAACCATTAAAGCGGGGTTCCACTCAAATTTTTAACTTTAATTTTACCCCCTTCAGTTAATTGCATAGATGTTCAAATGTGGCACGAGAAAAATTTTTCATCGCTGTAATTACCTTTATATTGTACTTTATTGAGGCACTTCCTGTCTCTCCTCCCATGGGAGTAGGCGTGTTTATTGCCTTTCCCCGGCGCCGCACTGTCTCCTGGGAGCTTAGTGTCGGCTTCCCAAGATTCAGTGCGGAAACAATGATCATGCTTGTAAACAAGCTGTGAATGAACAGCATTCACCGTATCCAGGAAATCAATGCTTGTGGGCTTCACTTGCCCACAAGCAAGATGGAAACAGCCAGCATCACATTTTTTAAGTTATTCTTCAGTACGAAAACAGACAGAGGCGAAAATATTACACCTTAACTGTGAGTATTATTTTGGGGTTAGCAAAGTGTCTCAATGACCAAAAAAAAAAAAAAAAAAAGATGATCGTCGGACTCCCGCTTTAAGTCAGCCACACACAATTTGCGGACAATTAGCACCAGGGGCTACTACCGCTGGTCATTTATGCAAGTGGAGTCCTTTCTTAGAATTACTGTATTTATCCGTGTATAATACACACCCCAATTGTAAGAGGGAAGTTTACGGAAACTGCACAGTATACAGCCCCCTGCACAGTACATAGCCCCCTGCACTCCCAGGAGACCCCCAGTCTCCTGGGACAGCACTGCCAGCATACTCTACAGTTAAGAAAAAATCACTGCTACACTGCTCCTCCTGTGTCACTCATATTTTAAAACGAAGCCTCTATATCAGAAGTCTCAAACTGGTGGCCCTCCAGCTGTTGCAAAACTACAAGTCCCATGAGGCAATGCAAGGCGCACAGATAAAAGCATGACTCCCACAGGCAGAGAGGCATGATGGGACTTGTAGTTTTGCAACAGCTGGAGGGCCGCCAGTTTGAGACCCCTGCTACCTCATTAACTCAGTTTTTCACTGACCTGGTCACATGACTGCTCTCCTCTGATGTTACATAGATGGTCAAGTAACCACTCTCCTGCTCCAATCTAAAGCTACACCCGGAGGAGGAGGAGTGGAGCAGCCAGAAAAAACTGAGCTATTGAGATATTTAGAAGCTTTGTTTTACAATGACACTGACATAGGAGGAGCAGTGTATGGGAAGGGGCTGGTAAGTGATGTGATTTTTTTTTTTTTTCTCAACTTTAGACTATACAGGCAGCGCTGTCCTGGTCCCCCCCCCCCCAATGGGTGGCTCCCGGGGCAGACCGCCCGATCCCTGCCCCCTGTTGGTAAAAAATATTATCAACGTATAACACGCAGGCACTGTTTACGATCTGTTTTCAGGGGGGAAAAAAAGTGTGGGTTATACGCCGATAAATACGGTACTTGAGATTCACAAATATCCTGCTTAGCAAGAGCAACAGCTACACATACAGCAACATTTGAATGGTTTTACAGCTGATGTATATATTATGTATAAATGTTTTGGACATAAAGGCTTACGTGTTCCAGCTTCCTTTGCTATTTTCAAATAGAGGAATAGGTTCTATGTGTCAAACTTGCAGGCTAGCTCCTTCTTACAATCAGCACTATAGGTTTAAAGATTTTGATTTATTACCATTTAAATAAGCAAAACACCTGTTTAGTTGTTACTCTAAAATACAGTTTAAAGGGTTAGTTGACCTTTACAGAAAATCTATAAAGGTGATCTAACACAAGGCCCCATCCCTGCTGTAATTACCTCCCAAGATCCTGAACTGTCAGGGCTCCGTACGTCACTCCACCAGTACGGGGAATTTGAAATCCCCGCTGATTTTCCTTTGTCCAGTGCTGCCAAGATGGACCAGACAGATTCTAATTGGTCAGCATAGTCACATGGACTGCGCTGACCAATCAGAATCCCTCTGGTCTGGCCTTGGAGTGCTGGATGGAGAAGAGAGAAAGCAGCAGAGATTTAAAATCCCTAACCCATGGAGAAGCTTGCTGGAGCCCTGACAGCTCAGGATTGTGGGAGGCAAGTACAGTGGGGACCGGTTCGATGGTAGGTCATCTTTACAGAATTTTTTTTTTTTGAAGGTGAGCTAACATTTTAAAAGATTTTAATAGTTTATTTGATTTTGGTAATAAATTCACTGCCCTGTCAATCCTTTTGAATGTGTGCATTTCTCTAACCATGTTCGAGTAGCCATTAAAAATTTATTCAAATATGATAAAGTCGTTTCGTTTTGAGACATTACTAATGGCTTTAAGTAGGTTGTTTATTATTACACTATGTTAACAGATTATTGCACTATTTTTACAGTGGCACACATTGTAGGTGTGCCAGTTTTGTTATTTCCCATTGATATTGATGTGTCTGTTTTTTACATTGGGGCATTGCAGTTCGTCAGGAGCAGGAGTTGCGGAATGGAGGAGTGGTGGATAAGAAACTAACTACTTTGGCTGACCTTTTCCGACCGCCTATAGATCTTATGCATAAAGGCAGTTTTGAGACGGTATGTCCATGGTTTGTATTATGGGAGTATCTGGTTGCCCTGTGTATTATCCTAAAGGGATGAACTTCTCCAAATGTTTCCCTCTATGTGATGATTCAGATGTGGCTTTTGATTGTAAAGCTGGAGTATTTGAAGACACTCAGACTGTTATCTCTGGCTGCTGTTGCTGTGGTTGAATTATCACTAGGAGCCTCCAGTAAGCCTTCCATTTTCAGACAGGTGATCATAGCAAGTTATGTGGAACCTTGTCTGTATTTTTTTTTTTTTAATTAGTGGATGCTGGGAGGTAGTACTAGCTAGCAGAAAAATCCTTTTTAAATATATGAATACCTTCTAAAATGGATAAATAGAGGTATCTGAAAGGAACTTTTATAAAATGCCCTCAGCAACCACTCATACTGTTTCATGTTACCTATATCTGTTTGCTAAATAAGCTAGTGACCATGCAAAGTATCTGGCAAGTTTCTGGGGGGAATTGACCAAAAGTATTCATTCACACTGCCATTTTGTAGTGTTTTTACATAGCAGGCTTAGTGCACAGACAATAGAAACTACATTTTTTCCAAATGGTTCTGTTACCAATTGGCAGTATGTTTGAAGCTGGCATTACATTTTTACATAACGTTATCACACTGCACTGTACCTGTAATGAATTCTATTGAGAAATATGGTCGGGTGCAGTTTGGGTTGTGCCGGTAGCTTATTTATAATGAACGGCTGTCTTAACACAGCACATGTTACCGCCCAACATAACACACCGCAGAGGCGTGATCCCTGCCTTAAGGTCCAATGCACCATGCTATGCTTTACAGGCATTTTGAGTTTTCATAGGAGGGAATGTAAAGACTTGCAAAATGAATTAGAGCACATGTGAATATGCACATTGTATACACTTTTTTTTTTTCTTTGCCCTGGAAACTCGCAGACCAGAGCATTAATTTAAGGCGTGTGTGTAAAATCTATACAAAATGTATGTATGACAGAAAACATTACATTGCAGAAAAGTTGTTCTGCAGATTGATAGTACACCCCCTTCTACATTATGCATGGTCCCTGCAGCCTGATTCCTTGTGACAAGGCCTCTAAAAAGATTTTGGTTGTGTTCTCCAATTATGAGAAATAAGTTTTTTTTTTTTTTTTTTTTTTACTATAATGATTGACCTATGGAAGGAATATGTTGTGGTGTTCCAATACACAAATTGACCTATGGAAGGAATATGTTGTGGTGTTCCAATACACAAATCTGACAGATCTGTCATTCCCTGTAAAGGCTGTTTGTTTTTAAAGCCTAAGGCTCGATTCACATATATGCAAATTGGATGCGTTTCGAACTGCATCTGATTCGCAAGACATGTGAACCAAACCGGCTTTCTATGGAGCTGGTTTGTGGTGATGTGTCCCTTGTGCTTCTTTCTTCTAGTTCAGTAGAAATTTTCTTTCCTCTGATGCCCCACCTCCACCACTGTAATCTTCCCATGCGGCAGGGCATAATAGATATAAGGAGCTGTCACTGGTTACAGCTTCTATGAATAAAATGTGATCGATGAATGGGGGGGGGGGGTGTACCTTTCAATCATCTGTCCATCCTCCATTCATAGGTCATGTTTCATTCAGAGAAGCTGTAGAAACGGCTTCTATGAGTGGAGTTGCTGGCTGGAAATGGCCGGCATAGTCGGTCACTTTTGAGAACCTGTGACAGCTTCTCAGTTCTGTTAACCCCCACCACAGTGGAAGATTGCGAGGGGTGAGGTGGTATTGGAGAACAGAATATTTCTACTGATCTAGTAGACAGAGGCACAGGGGACACCTCACTCTCATTTAATCATATGTCGCTCAAAATCTAGACTACTAGTCGGTTATTGTAGGCAACAGGGTCACAATTAATGTTCCTATGATTTTTGTTGGCATAGCAATCGATGATCTAGATAGGCAGAGCTTGAGTACAATTTCTATAAAAATGACATTTAAAATTACAAGCTGGGAGGGAGCGTTTGTACTCCAATTTAAGGGGTGCTGAATTAGAATAAAAACATGATAATAGCATAGGCAGTTTTGCTATTACACATGTTATTTTCTAATTTCAGAACACCTTAAAAGGAGAAATAATAAACTAGAAGAGGAAAACCAGAGGTGACCCATTAACTCAAGTGGCGGAACTCAAATTTCTCTGGAAGTCACAGTCAACTGTAAACTCTGAAAACTGAAAAGTGTGAGTTGAGCTCATCTCCAATGATCTGCTTATAAAGCAGATGAAAACACTATGTTGCATCTAATCCTCTAACCCCCACCATTCCCTGCTGTCCTATAATCTAAGCGGATATTAAAGATTTGTATTACCTGTACTGAGGTTTTCCAAGGCCTTTTCTTAGTACCTCGGCTCATCCTGACCCCCCAGAGTGACTTGGCACCCCCTTCCTTCTAAGTTATAATATAAATACAGAGCAGGAGCTTTCGGATGGGGGAGCAGATTAAGTTATGTGACTGGGAGAACCAACATTAACAACTTCAGGGGTTTTTGCTGTGAACTTTAAGGATGCATTGCCCCACAGTACATGCACCCACCAAGCTCATTAGGTGATTGTTATAAGATTTTGTAGATACTTGAATGTCCATAACCTGACCAAAGGTTAATTTTAAGGAGCTAGGATGTGTGCTTTCATTAACACAATAGAAAAGTTTGATGCGTCTTTCATTTTAAAAAGGAAACTAACTATAATGGCTATAAAATGAAAAGTGGAGAACTGCATTACTTACTGTTCTTTTCTGGCTTTAAAACGGTTTCTTTATGTGTGTTGTAACTGTGTAGTTAGCCATTTCGCTGGATTTGTCCTCTTAAACAAGCTTCCAAAGATTAATCTCAAAATGATATAACCATTACCTGTATGGCTATATTGTTCCAATAAAATATTCAAGTACATTCTAATCATTTTAGTGTTTTGAGAGCGTACCATTAGTAAATACCATTGTCTTTGCTTGGTCACGATTCAAGGATTGTTACTCTGAAGGCTAATGCCCTGTACACGCGGTCGGACATTGATCGGACATTCCGGACGACAAAATCCATGGTTTTTTTTCCGACGGATGTTGGCTCAAACTTGTCTTGCATACACACGGTCACACAAAGTTGTCGGAAAATATGATCGTTCTAAACGCGGTGATGTAAAACACGTACGTCGGGACTATAAACTGGGGCAGTAGCCAATAGCTTTCGTCTCTTAATTTATTCTGAGCATGCGTGGCACTTTGTGCGTCGGATTTGTGTACACACGATCGGAATTTCCGACAACGGATTTTGTTGTCGGAAAATTTTATAGCAAGCTCTCAAACTTTGTGTGTTGGAAATTCCGATGGAAAATGTGTGATGGAGCCCACACACGATCGGAATTTCCGACAACAAGGTCCTATCACACATTTTCCGTCAGAAAATCTGACCGTGTGTACGGGGCATTATTCTGGATCAGTGGTGTGTAATTTTAGAAGGGTTGAAGGGCCACATGTTTCCACAAGTTGAGTTGAGGGCAGCATGTTTAGGCTGCAAAAAGCCGTTTTACTTACTTATTCCTGCTCTCATGGAGGCTCCCTCCAGGTTGTAAGACCTTGTAGCCTCTTCTCCCCCTTGCAGTTGAAGGCCTTCTGATTTCATCAAGTCAGATACAGAGCTCTTACTGTTAGGATAGTCCACTGTCGGAACATAGAGGAGTAGAGGAGAGTGCCGGCTTCCGGAGAATCAAGTAAGAAAGTGCGGGGGCAGCCCTATGGCAGTGGAGCATTTTTCCTTTCCATGGAGGTGAACTTTAAATGCCACTTACTTT